>CM026397.1:55630331-55676173 GCA_014843695.1 Archivesica marissinica | reverse complement strand
CTACCAGCAGTACACTACCCACTACCAGCAGTACACTGCCCACTACCAGCAGTACACTACCCACTACCAGCAGTACACTACCCACTACCAGCAGTACACTGCCCACTACCAGCAGTACACTACCCACTACCAGCAGTACACTACCCACTACCAGCAGTACACTACCCACTACCAGCAGTACACTACCCACTACCAGCAGTACACTGCCCACTACCAGCAGTACACTGCCCACTACCAGCAGTACACTGCCCACTACCAGCAGTACACTACCCACTACCAGCAGTACACTACCCACTACCAGCAGTACACTACCCACTACCAGCAGTACACTACCAGCAGTACACTACCCACTACCAGCAGTACACTACCAGCAGTACACTACCCACTACCAGCAGTACACTCCCACTACAGCAGTACACTACCACTACCAGCAGTACACTACCCTACCAGCAGTACACTACCCACTACCAGCAGTACACTACCCACTACCAGCAGTACACTACCCACTACCAGCAGTACACTACCCACTACCAGCAGTACACTACCCACTACCAGCAGTACACTGCCCACTACCAGCAGTACACTACCCACTACCAGCAGTACACACCCACTACCAGCAGTACACTACCCACTACCAGCAGTACACTACCCACTACCAGCAGTACACTACCCACTACCAGCAGTACACTGCCCACTACCAGCAGTACACTACCCACTACCAGCAGTACACTACCCACTACCAGCAGTACACTACCCACTACCAGCAGTACACTGCCCACTACCAGCAGTACACTACCCACTACCAGCAGTACACTACCCACTACCAGCAGTACACTACCCACTACCAGCAGTACACTACCCACTACCAGCAGTACACTACCCACTACCAGCAGTACACTGCCCACTACCAGCAGTACACTACCCACTACCAGCAGTACACTACCCACTACCAGCAGTACACTACCCACTACCAGCAGTACACTACCCACTACCAGCAGTACACTGTACACTACCAGCAGTACACTACCCACTACCAGCAGTACACTACCCACTACCAGCAGTACACTACCCACTACCAGCAGTACACTACCCACTACCAGCAGTACACTACCCACTACCAGCAGTACACTACCCACTACCAGCAGTACACTGCCCACTACCAGCAGTACACTACCCACTACCAGCAGTACACTACCCACTACCAGCAGTACACTGCCCACTACCAGCAGTACACTGCCACTACCAGCAGTACACTGCCCACTACCAGCAGTACACTGTCCACTACCAGCAGTACACTACCCACTACCAGCAGTACACTGCCCACTACCAGCAGTACACTACCCGTACACTACCAGCAGTACACTACCCACTACCAGCAGTACACTACCCACTACCAGCAGTACACTGCCCACTACCAGCAGTACACTGCCCACTACCAGCAGTACACTACCCACTACCAGCAGTACACTACCCACTACCAGCAGTACACTACCCACTACCAGCAGTACACTACCCACTACCAGCAGTACACTACCCACTACCAGCAGTACACTACCCACTACCAGCAGTACACTACCCACTACCAGCAGTACACTGCCCACTACCAGCAGTACACTGCCCACTACCAGCAGTACACTGCCCACTACCAGCAGTACACTGCCCACTACCAGCAGTACACTGCCCACTACCAGCAGTACACTACCCACTACCAGCAGTACACTGCCCACTACCAGCAGTACACTGCCCACTACCAGCAGTACACTGCTCACTACCAGCAGTACACTACCCACTACCAGCAGTACACTGCCCACTACCAGCAGTACACTGCTCACTACCAGCAGTACACTACCCACTACCAGCAGTACACTGCCCACTACCAGCAGTACACTACTCACTACCAGCAGTACACTGCCCACTACCAGCAGTACACTACCACTCCAGCAGTACACTCCACTCCACAGTACACTACCCACTACCAGCAGTACACTGTCCACTACCAGCAGTACACTACCCACTACCAGCAGTACACTACCCACTACCAGCAGTACACTACCCACTACCAGCAGTACACTACCCACTACCAGCAGTACACTACCCACTACCAGCAGTACACTACCCACTACCAGCAGTACACTACCCACTACCAGCAGTACACTACCCACTACCAGCAGTACACTGCCCACTACCAGCAGTACACTGCCCACTACCAGCAGTACACTACCCACTACCAGCAGTACACTACCCACTACCAGCAGTACACTACCCACTACCAGCAGTACACTACCCACTACCAGCAGTACACTACCCACTACCAGCAGTACACTACCCACTACCAGCAGTACACTGCCCACTACCAGCAGTACACTACCCACTACCAGCAGTACACTACCCACTACCAGCAGTACACTACCCACTACCAGCAGTACACTGCCCACTACCAGCAGTACACTGCCCACTACCAGCAGTACACTACCGCAGTACACTACCCACTACCAGCAGTACACTACCCCACTACCAGCAGTACACTACCCACTACCAGCAGTACACTACCCACTACCAGCAGTACACTGCCCACTACCAGCAGTACACTACCCACTACCAGCAGTACACTACCCACTACCAGCAGTACACTACCCACTACCAGCAGTACACTACCCACTACCAGCAGTACACTACCCACTACCAGCAATACACTACCAGCAGTACACTGCCCACTACCAGCAGTACACTGCCCACTACCAGCAGTACACTACCCACTACCAGCAGTACACTGCCCACTACCAGCAGTACACTGCCCACTACCAGCAGTACACTACCCACTACCAGCAGTACACTACCCACTACCAGCAGTACACTACCAGCAGTACACTACCCACTACCAGCAGTACACTACCCACTACCAGCAGTACACTACCCACTACCAGCAGTACACTACCCACTACCAGCAGTACACTACCCACTACCAGCAGTACACTACCCACTACCAGCAGTACACTACCACTACCAGCAGTACACTGCCCACTACCAGCAGTACACTACCCACTACCAGCAGTACTACCCACTACCAGCAGTACACTGCCCACTACCAGCAGTACACTACCCACTACCAGCAGTACACTGCCCACTACCAGCAGTACACTGCCCACTACCAGCAGTACACTACCCACTACCAGCAGTACACTACCCACTACCAGCAGTACACTACCCACTACCAGCAGTACACTACCCACTACCAGCAGTACACTACCCACTACCAGCAGTACACTACCAGCAGTACACTACCCACTACCAGCAGTACACTACCCACTACCCACTACCAGCAGTACACTACCCACTACCAGCAGTACACTGCCCACTACCAGCAGTACACTACCCACTACCAGCAGTACACTGCCCACTACCAGCAGTACACTGCCCACTACCAGCAGTACACTACCCACTACCAGCAGTACACTACCCACTACCAGCAGTACACTACCCACTACCAGCAGTACACTACCCACTACCAGCAGTACACTACCCACTACCAGCAGTACACTACCAGCAGTACACTACCCACTACCAGCAGTACACTACCCACTACCAGCGTACACTACCAGCAGTACACTACCCACTACCAGCAGTACACTGCCCACTACCAGCAGTACACTACCCACTACCAGCAGTACACTGCCCACTACCAGCAGTACACTGTCCACTACCAGCAGTACACTACCCACTACCAGCAGTACACTACCCACTACCAGCAGTACACTGCCCACTACCAGCAGTACACTACCCACTACCAGCAGTACACTACCCACTACCAGCAGTACACTACCCACTACCAGCAGTACACTACCCACTACCAGCAGTACACTACCCACTACCAGCAGTACACTACCCACTACCAGCAGTACACTACCCACTACCAGCAGTACACTACCCACTACCAGCAGTACACTACCAGCAGTACACTACCCACTACCAGCAGTACACTACCCACTACCAGCAGTACACTACCCACTACCAGCAGTACACTACCCACTACCAGCAGTACACTGCCCACTACCAGCAGTACACTGTCCACTACCAGCAGTACACTACCCACTACCAGCAGTACACTACCAGCACACTACCAGCGTACACTACCAGCAGTACACTGCCCACTACCAGCAGTACACTGCCCACTACCAGCAGTACACTACCCACTACCAGCAGTACACTACCCACTACCAGCAGTACACTACCCACTACCAGCAGTACACTACCCACTACCAGCAGTACACTACCCACTACCAGCAGTACACTACCCACTACCAGCAGTACACTGCCCACTACCAGCAGTACACTACCCACTACCAGCAGTACACTACCCACTACCAGCAGTACACTACCCACTACCAGCAGTACACTACCCACTACCAGCAGTACACTACCCACTACCAGCAGTACACTACCACTACCAGCAGTACACTACCCACTCACTCCACTACCAGCAGTACACTACCCACTACCAGCAGTACACTACCCACTACCAGCAGTACACTACCCACTACCAGCAGTACACTACCCACTACCAGCAGTACACTACCCACTACCAGCAGTACACTACCCACTACCAGCAGTACACTACCCACTACCAGCAGTACACTATCCACTACCAGCAGTACACTACCCACTACCAGCAGTACACTGCCCACTACCAGCAGTACACTGCCCACTACCAGCAGTACACTACCCACTACCAGCAGTACACTACCCACTACCAGCAGTACACTACCCACTACCAGCAGTACACTACCCACTACCAGCAGTACACTACCCACTACCAGCAGTACACTGCCCACTACCAGCAGTACACTACCCACTACCAGCAGTACACTACCCACTCAGCAGTACACTACCCACTACCAGCAGTACACTGCCCACTACCAGCAGTAAACTATCCACTACCAGCAGTACACTGCCCACTACCAGCAGTACACTACCCACTACCAGCAGTACACTACCCACTACCAGCAGTACACTACCCACTACCAGCAGTACACTACCCACTACCAGCAGTACACTACCCATTGCCAGCAGTACACTGTCCACTACCAGCAGTACACTACCCACTACCAGCAGTACACTACCCACTACCAGCAGTACACTACCCACTACCAGCAGTACACTACCCACTACCAGCAGTACACTACCCACTACCATCAATACATTGCCCACTACCAGCAGTACACTGCCCACTACCAGCAGTACACTACCCACTACCAGCAGTACACTACCCACTACCAGCAGTACACTGCCCACTACCAGCAGTACACTACCCACTACCAGCAGTACACTACCCACTACCAGCAGTACACTGCCCACTACCAGCAGTACACTACCCACTACCAGCAGTACACTACCCACTACCAGCAGTACACTACCCACTACCAGCAGTACACTGCCCACTACCAGCAGTACACTACCCACTACCAGCAGTACACTGTCCACTACCAGCAGTACACTGCCCACTACCAGCAGTACACTGCCCACTACCAGCAGTACACTATACACTACCAGCAGTACACTACCCACTACCAGCAGTACACTGCCCACTACCAGCAGTACACTGCCCACTACCAGCAGTACACTGCCCACTACCAGCAGTACACTGCCCACTACCAGCAGTACACTGCCCACTACCAGCAGTACACTGCCCACTACCAGCAGTACACTGCCCACTACCAGCAGTACACTACCCACTACCAGCAGTACACTACCCACTACCAGCAGTACACTGCTCACTACCAGCAGTACACTACCCACTACCAGCAGTACACTGCCACTACCAGCAGTACACTGCTCAATGCCAGCAGTACACTACTCAATGCCAGCAGTACACTGCTCACTGCCAGCAGTACACTACTCACCAGCAGTACACTGTTCATGCCAGCAGTACACTACTCAATGCCAGCAGTACACTACTCAATGCCAGCAGTACACTGCTCAATGCCAGCAGTACACTGCTCAATGCCAGCAGTACACTGCTCAATGCCAGCAGTACACTGCTCACTGCCAGCAGTACACTGCTCAATGCCAGCAGTACACTACTCAATGCCAGCAGTACACTACTCAATGCCAGCAGTACACTACTCAATGCCAGCAGTACACTGCTCAATGCCAGCAGTACACTGCTCAATGCCAGCAGTACACTGCTCAATGCCAGCAGTACACTGCTCAATGCCAGCAGTACACTGCTCACTGCCAGCAGTACACTGCTCAATGCCAGCAGTACACTGCTCAATGCCAGCAGTACACTGCTCAATGCCAGCAGTACACTGCTCAATGCCAGCAGTACACTACTCAATGCCAGCAGTACACTGCTCAATGCCAGCAGTACACTACTCAATGCCAGCAGTACACTGCTCAATGCCAGCAGTACACTGCTCAATGCCAGCAGTACACTGCTCAATGCCAGCAGTACACTGCTCAATGCCAGCAGTACACTGCTCAATGCCAGCAGTACACTGCTCAATGCCAGCAGTACACTGCTCAATGCCACAGTACATTGCTCAATGCCAGCAGTACACTGCTCACTGCCAGCAGTACACTGCTCACTGCCAGCAGTACACTGCTCACTGCCAGCAGTACATTGCTCAATGCCAGCAGTACACTGCTCAATGCCAGCAGTACACTGCTCAATGCCAGCAGTACACTGCTCAATGCCAGCAG
Organism: Archivesica marissinica; assembly: GCA_014843695.1. Lineage (NCBI taxonomy): Eukaryota > Metazoa > Mollusca > Bivalvia > Venerida > Vesicomyidae > Archivesica > Archivesica marissinica. Next base: position 55,669,474 of record CM026397.1, on the reverse strand, counting down.
TACACTGCTCAATGCCAGCAGTACACTGCTCAATGCCAGCAGTACACTGCTCAATGCCAGCAGTACACTGCTCAATGCCAGCAGTACACTGCTTGGTTGTGGTTTGGGTTGTTGCCAGCAGTTTTGGTACATGCTCAATGCCAGCAGTACACTGCTCAATGCCAGCAGTACACTGCTCAATGCCAGCAGTACACTGCTCACTGCCAGCAGTACACTACTCAATGCCAGCAGTACACTGCTCAATGCCAGCAGTACACTGCTCACTGTTTTAGAATATTGCAACTTGCAGTTCACAGCTGCTGGATCGGTTCACTATGTTACATTATGAAAATATGTTATTATCATTTTTTGTATTTACGCTAATTCGTTATACTGATTAGTTCCAGCAGTACACTACCCATACCAGCAGTACACTACCCAATGCCAGCAGTACACTGCTCAATGCCAGCAGTACACTGCTCACTGCCAGCAGTACACTGCTCACTGTTTTAGAATATTGCAACTTGCAGTTCACAGCTGCTGGATCGGTTCACTATGTTACATTATGAAAATTTATTATCATTTTTTGTATTTACGCTAATTCGTTATACTGATTATGTTTTCCTTTATTATTTGTGTCTGTTTTACGCTTATTTATCGTCGCTACCGGTTGCACATATGAGCGATCACTGGACTACAGATCCGTCTGTTCTTTATTATTTCGCGATGTGCTTAGACTTTATTGTAATGTAGTGCTTTATTGTAATGTAGTGCTTTATTGTAATGTAGTGCTTTATTGCAATGTAGTGCTTTATTGTAGTGCTTTATTGTAATGTAGTGCTTTATTGTAATGCTTTATTGTAATATTGTGCTTTATTGTAATGTAGTGCTTTATTGTAATGCTTTATTGTAATGTAGTGCTTTATTGTAATGCAGTGCTTTATTGTAGTGCTTTATTGTAGTGCTTTATTGTAATGTAGTGCTTTATTGCAGTGCTTTATTGCAGTGCTTTATTGTAGTGCTTTATTGTAATGTAGTGCTTTATTGTAATGTAGTGCTTTATTGTAGTGCTTTATTGTAATGCAGTGCTTTATTGTAATGTAGTGCTTTATTGTAATGCTTTATTGTAACGTAGTGCTTTATTGTAATGTAGTGCTTTATTGTAATGTAGTGCTTTATTGTAATGTAGTGCTTTATTGTAATGTAGTGCTTTATTGTAATGTAGTGTTTTATTGTAATGTAGTGCTTTATTGTAATGTAGTGCTTTATTGTAATGTAGTGTTTTATTGTAATGTAGTGCTTTATTGTAGTGCTTTATTGTAATGCAGTGCTTAATTGTAATGTAGTGCTTAATTGTAATGTAGTGCTTTATTGTAATGTAGTGCTTTATTGTAGTGCTTTATTGTAATGTAGTGCTTTATTGTAATGTAGTGCGTAAACATCGAACAGTGAGAATCCAAATCGTGTACACAACATATTAGTAATGAATCCATCATTGTTTGTTGATTAAAATGTGTTATTATTAAGTGAGAAATTATTGCTAAGTAGGTCACATCAAGAGATTAGATTACAGTGACCCGTGTTCGATACATCATACATGTACGGGTCGAATAAACCGCCTGGTTCATCGCATGTTTATGGAAAGCATATTTCAATGCACACAGGCACTGGGGGTGGACATAGGACACAATAAAGGAGAACATAGCCCCCCTGACACATAATACCCCCATGTACTATAGCTATTATAGTATGTGCACATTCATGTTGGTATAAGACCATTTTGATGGCACATTTCCAGTTCAATAGATATATGGGGAGATCTGGTCCGGGGGGGGGGTCAAAAGTTATGTGGATATGTTTTCCTTTATTGTGTCCTAGCTCCACGCCATGTGCCTGTGGTATTGCAGGGGGCTTCGGTTAATAGTCTTAGTCGATAAACATCGGCACAGTATCCCACCCACGCCATTCAGAGACCTCACTTTCGAGACCTCATTCCTGATGGAATCCATCGCCACGAGGTAGACAGAATAGGCAATGTGGAATTTAAATGTCTTGCCTAATGGCAAAATCGTAACAGCTCCAGCCAGCAGACGACAATATCAATAATGTCACAATCAAACACGAACAGATAGGAATGTTTAGTCTAACAATATTTTATTTTGTTATATTATGACATAGATTCTACATACACTATATATAAGTAAGCAAACATGGGTCGAGGTGCAAGTTCTGACAACATTAGAGACGCATCGTGTGGCTCTTCCACGGTAATATTTAGCCAGAACATAATATAGTATAGCAAACGGTCGGCACAGTATCACACCTTTAATAGGGTGATGTACGCGGATGCTTTCCTCGTGCTACATGATAAACTCGGACGGACGGACGGACGGACGGACGGACGGACAGACAGACAGACAGACAGACTATTTTATTGTCGTAAACTATGCAAAGTGTGTTGGCACACATTGACACAAGATGATCCAAGGGGGAGTACTCACTATGGTAGAATACTAAGACAATGTACATTATCTACAATTTATTTACATATAAATGAATGATGATGATGCAAGAGGTAATGACTGAAACGTCATTTGGCGGCCTGAAAAGTTCACGTGTTCCGTTGTTAGTTCTTTGCCGGTTAGACACTTGTTGATTTAATCATTCGCGGAATATTTCAATGATGTAACGTTTTTTACATATATCTGGGTTGGTTCGCTCTTAAGCGTGTCGGGCCAACCTCCTATGCCGGTTTCCTGGTTGTCCGGTCACGTGGTAACTCCGGGTCGTTCCGGTCTGCAGTTCCACTGTTAGTTGCTTAGCCTGGTGGGTCTGTCGTCGCCCATCTGGCGATTACGTGGGTGACGTCCTTTGACGGCTATCCACACATTGGCAGTTCCCCAGCTGTTAGCATCTCACACTCCATGTTGCGTGCGGGTGATCAAATCCGCATTTCGCTCTGACCAAATTCTCACAACGTTTGCTCCACTCACGGTCAGTTCGTGTCGTCTCGTTTGAAGTGAATGGTAATATGTTAGGTCTCTTACTGTGTTAAATAGTTGTTCAGCCCATGCTAATCTCACAATTCACTAAATCCCTGTGCTACCGTTATCATGTGATATGTAAAATAAACTAGTTTATAGAGGCCCTAGTATATGGATTTATTACAATCGGTTACACAGAAATAAACCTTATTATGTTATCTCTGTCCGATATTATCCAGGAAACGCTTTAAATAGTTCCCCTATAACATCCAAGAAGATTGGATCCTCTTAGATCACTATACCTCCCCTTATACCTGGATCTTTGAAGATGTGTTTACCTTTATTGGAAAACCCCTTCTATAAAATGGGAAAATGAGGCCCCGATTTAGGGTTATAATAATGTGTTCATTAATACAAGAGTCATTTTGTGACAACACGTTCCCCCCTAGAGAACAAGTGGATACACTTGTTTCCGACTCACACAATTACTCTAATATTGTCCTACCTACCTATATACAACTTACCACCTACAATTTACACTACCGTTCCTTCTTACCTCGCATTACAAGCGACTGAGATAATCGGCTCCAATATTCTCACGTCCTGGAATAGCCATGATTCTCATTCGGTACGGTTGGAGTGCCAAAGCCCATCTCATCAGTCTAGCATTTGCCATCTTTGCTTTGTTGAGATACGTCAATGGCTGATGGTCTGTTTCAAGGAGGAATTCTTTCCCATATAAGTATCGATGAAACTTGTTGACTCCCCACACCACTCCCAGGCATTCCTTCTCAATCACGGCGTAGTTCCGTTCTCTGGGAAGTAATTTCCTGCTAGCATACGCAACTGGCAGTTTTTCCCCATTCTGGTCCTGAAGCAACACCGCTCCTAACCCAAAATCTGAAGCATCTGTTCTTAGAATGAATGGTTCATCTAAATTTGGCAATTTCAGAATCGGTGGACCCACTAACCTAAGTTTAAGTGTCTTAAATGCGTTGTCTTGGGGTTCACCCCATTCAACTATGTTTGGTTGTCCTTTTTTCGTCAGATCGGTCAAAGGTACTGCAATCGCTGAAAGTTTGGAATAAACTTCCGGTAAAATCCTACTACTCCTAAAAATGACTTAACAGCTTTCTTGGTACGTGGTCTCGTTGCCTCCTGTACACTCTGGACTTTTGATGGTATTGGTTTCAGGGTGTGTTCCTCACCGATCACGTGTCCCAAACACTCAATATCAAAGTACCCAATGCTACACTTTGATGGCTTCCCCGTCAGTCTAGCTTCTCGTAATCTGTCAAATAGATTTCGCAATGCTGCGACATGCTCGTTCCAATGCAATGTGAAAATCATGATGTCATCAACAAAGCTGTCTGTACTTGGTAGTCCCTTAAGTACCTTTCTCATGAGTCTGCAGAATGTTGCTGGCGCATTGACTAATCCGAAGGGCATTGTTCTAAACTGGAACAACCCTTCTGACGTCTCAAACGCCGTCATCTCCTTTGCGGACTCTGAAAGTGGTACCTGCCAATAACCTTTGCTAAGATCAATTTTGGAAAAGTACTTGTATTTAGACAGTTTCGAAAACATCTCTTCTATGTTTGGCATTGGTTCTGCATCGAAGATGGTCACTTTGTTCAGCTGTCTGAAATCTATGCAGAACCTGATTGACCCATCTTTCTTTTTAATCATTACAACCGGTGAGGAAAATGGTGCCTTGGACGGCTCTATCACACCTAATTTTAACATTTTACTCACCTCTTCCGCTACCGTTGTCTTCGTGTAGAACGGGATAGGATATCATTTCACCCTGACTGGATCCGTTGTCGTCAACTTGATGTCATGCTCCATCAGGTTCGTGATTCCTGGATGATCCGTCAGTACATCCCTATACTCTGCCAACAACCCCTCCACTTCGGTTCGTTGTTTGCTTGGTAGCGTTGGTGACACGTCGACATCCTGTACGGTCTCTGTTCCCTGTGTAGATGGACATACCATCGGCATGTCTACGCCCAGATCAGCTTCTTCTGTATCATCAACTGTGTCCAGACTCTCATCAATAACTGCAGCACACACTACTGTCAGTACACCGTCATGTCTCTGTGCGTCTCTCTGTGTGTAAAGCTTCAACATATTAGCATGAAAAGTTCTGAGCTTCCCTTCTACATCAATCCTATAGTCTAATTCATTCAGCACCTGTTTAACCTCATATGGACCCTTCCATTGCAATAAAAGTTTATTGTGATTCACCGGAAGTAACACTAAAGCCTGATTTCCCACTACAAACTTACGATTCCTAGCCTTCCTGTTGTAGTACTTCCGGTATCTACCACTCGCTTTTCGCAACTGGTCCTGTGCCATCTTACATGTCTCTTCCATTCTCGTTTGTAAGTCTAACACATACTGGTATGTCGTCTTGACTTCTGCATCCCCGACCTCTTTTGACCATAATTCTTTGAGAATGGACATCGGTCCTCTCACCTTCCTGCCGTACAATAACTGAAAAGGCGAGAAACCCAAACTCTCCTGAGGTACTTCTCTGTAAGCAAACAACATAGAGTTGATGAATTTGTCCCAATCTTTCGGTCTTTCTGCGCACATTCGTCGTAGCATCTGCTTCAGCGTTCCGTTAAATTTCTCCACGAGTCCATTACACATCGGATGGTATGGTGTTGTGGTCAACTGCTTCATTGATAGTAGTCGGCTGACTTCCTTCATCATCGCAGATGTAAACTGTGTTCCACATTCTGTTAACATTTCCTCTGGTACACCTAACCTGCTAAACATGTCTACAAGTGCCTCAGCTACACGTTCGGTTTCAATACTGGGTAAAGCAATCGCTTCAGGATACCTTGTAGCATAATCAACCATGGTTAAGATGTATCTATTCTTCCTATCCGTCATCGGTTCAATAGGTCCTACTATATCTACAGCTATCCTTTTAAAAGGAATATCAATAAAAGGCATATACCCCAACGGAACTTTCATTGTTTTTCCCTTGGAAATTGTCCTCTGACAAATGTCACATGACCTACAATATCTAGTTACGTCCATGCCAACACCGGGCCAATAAAACTCTGATAAGACCCTATCCATGGTCTTCCTAATCCCCAGATGTCCTCCCATGAGAGAGTCATGTGCCAACTTAAGCACAGCTTCCCTACCCTCAGTTGGTACAACTAACTGATGCGACTTCCTCTCATCCTGAGAACTAAATTCCCGATACATTAAAGACCGCTTCAAGACAAATTGTACTGTCCCCGATCCCTTACATTTTCGTTCTTCCCCTGTGTTCGCTAAGCTCCTAAGTTTATCTAACCCTTTATCATTAGTCTGCTTTTCCGCAAATTCCTGGCTGGACATATCTAACACTGGACTAGGGACACCCAATTTACGATACGGTTTTTGTTTAGCCTGTGACCGTGTCTCTACAGCCTGTACCACTACATCATTAGACTCTGGATACTTTGCCCCTGCAATGTTCCCTAACACAACATCATACATTGCATTGTCTACGCATAACGCCTCTGTTCGCCCCCTAAAGTACGGACAGTCAATCTCTACCATTGCTAGCGGAAAATATCTAACACTACCATCAATGTATCGACACGCTCTATCTTTCCCCAGAAACTGGTCTGATGCCACTAACTCACGTCTCACTACAACACAAGTACTTCCCGTATCACGCATCACCTCTACCGGTCTTCCATTCAATCTGCCGGCTTTGGACGGACAATTCCGATCACTTAAAGCTCCCAACTCTTCCCATGTATCATCTGTATCTGACACACAACAGTTACCTTCACCACGAGGAGGATAACCTCTACCTCTACCCCTAAGACGACTACGTGGCCTAAAGTTTCCTCTACCTCTAAACTCATAAAAGGTGCTATTCGGGCGTTCATCCGACACCATCGCTACCTTATCATTCCTCCGTCTACAGTCTTCTGCTCTGTGATTAGTCATCCCACAGTTATTACACTTCCTATATGGTGCGACCTTCCTACTATAGTCTCTATTCTGCCGAGGAAATACAGGAGTAGGGTTCTTACTTCCATTAAAACCTTTACTATCTCGGGTTACTACATTCTGAGCACCACCTATGACCTCTGAGAACAAATCTGCTTGTATAGCCATGTCATTGGACTGGGTAAACTGTTTCTCCTTGAGAAATACATACAACTCTCTACTACATATACCAAGCAACTGATCTCTGATCAAATAATCTGTCACCGCCTCATACGTCTGCTCTACATGTCCTAATTCTAGCCATCTATCTAAATAGTTCCTAGACCGCCTTAAAAACTGAACAAACGTTTCCCCTTTCTCCGGTTTAGCAAATTTAAATCTGGTTCGGAATCCTTCCTCGGTTAGCTCAAACCGTTTAAGTAATGCTACCTTAAGCTTATCATAGTCAAGAGAGTCATCAAATGGTAACCTGGAATACACATCTAGAGCTTTTCCCTTTAGTAATGCACTTAAATGCAGGGACCACTGATTTGGTTCCCAACCCTGAACTTGTGCGTAGCGTTCAAATCTCGACAAATAACTATCCATGTTATCCGTGTCTGCCTCAAAGGGAGGTAATTTTGGCCCTTTCACGTGACTAACACCCCCTGACTTCGATACACTAGGCTTACTGTCCTTAGCTAACTCTGCTAACTCTATGGCTCTCTGATGTTCCATACCAGCTACTTCTAAAGCTCTCTTATGTTCCTCATCTGCTCTAACGCGGTCGGCTTCTATTTTATCTTTCTCCATCTCTAGTTCTATTTCTAACTTATGTTTCTCTGCTGCTCTATCTAGCTCTATTCTCCGATTTTCTAATTCATACTTCTCCTTCTCAGCGTGCCTAGCTAATTCAAACTTCTCTCTCTCAGCTTGCCTAGCTAATTCAAGATTCTTATTTTCTAATTCTAACTTCTCCTTCTCAGCCTGTCTCTCATTCAATCGGGCCAGTCTTTCTTTCTCTTGTTCCTCTGAAACAAACTTCCTAAGTTCATCATCTTTATACCCGAGCTCCTTTCCTAGGACTGCCAAATCCTTAAGGCTACTCATGTTTCTACACTGTCTACTACCCACACATATACAGTATAACACATGATTACGTACCAATCAACATAGCGCGATATTAAAAAAAACATTATACACATATGTTCTAGTATCCGCGTAAAGCACAATCATTTTATTGGAAACAATCCCTCCGCCCTATTTTGTGGCTGTCCAAACATTTATATTGTTACAAAATCAGCATTATAGGCTATGAATAGCTCAATTAATTGTACATAGCAGACGACACAACTAGCATTGGCCAAGTTTTGCAAAACAGAAATCCAACTGTTTAAACATTTTTTTAATTGAACATCTTTGAAAAATATATAATCTTATTTTGACTACGATAATCTTTCTCCCTCCATAAAATAAATACTATAAATAGTCCAATTAATTACAGCAGACGACAATTCATTAATGGCGTTTTCTTATTTGTAGCTGAAAACTTTTGAAATTTGTCATAGAATTTCAAATTCCATGACATATTTGACTGTTATTTTCACCGCTGAGCTAAATATCAAAGTACTGACTTGCATTACGTGCACAGGGACTTACAGAGGGGTCAAGTTACAAGATTACGTCATATAAATCACTGGCATGCAAAAGTGTCAAACATTAAGCATTGTATAAGTGATATCTGCACATTGTTATATATATTTATTGTCACTACTTGTCTCCTTCCCATTTTCTACTCTACTAGACAATTCCATATATCATCATATTCCATAACATATGATATATATTTGTTTCTCTACTTTTAAGCTTTAACATTACTTAATTCCAATATGCAGTTTTCACCTATAGTCCTATCTTTTAATTGTATTTGGTCTGTATATATGTTGAGGGCCTCATGGTAGATTACCGTTTGTTAAATGAGTTCCTTTCTAAAATAAAGTCTTTATTATTATTACTATTATTATGCTATTACACATGAGCTGCTCAACGGTACCTCTATTGGAATGCTTGTAACAAGAACTTCTTGTTTCCCCGTTTTAGCCTCGTTGTCAACCTTATTAGTAAACACCTGTAATTCTCCAATCTGAGGTTGATTCTTGTCAATTCTGTTCAGATAAAATGACTGAAATTTGTATGATCTTGGACTGAACGAAACCTTCAGTCGTTTGCTGTTATTCCCAAAATACTGCAGGTTTCCAGCAACTTCAAAGAAAAACGACTGATTTGGCTTGGCTGCAAAATGACCCGAGTGCTTGACTTGAGGATGGAAAAAGAATCCCTCATTTTCCCAGAATTCGCGTCGTAGTTCAAATCTCCCGGGGGTGGTGCATTCAAATATGGCGAGATAGGAGTCTTTCTTTTGGAAGAGCGCGTAGAAGAATAAGATTGAAGTTTCCCGCTGTAAAGCACCTTTGATCTTGTCCTTGGCTCTTCGCTTCGTTGCATCCATGTTGATGGTAGAATGATTTGAAATGTAGACTGGTATATAACTGAAATTAGATTTTGAATGTATTAATGATACATTTAACAAAGATTCTGACGACGTGGTACTAATAGAAATTACTTGTACCATATGTGTATATACTGCGTGTAACATGACATTGTAAAAAAAAAAAGTTCAAAAATTAATGTTATATATATTAGGTGTGTTTTACGTTTATTTATCGTCGCTACCGGTTGCCCATATGAGCGACGCCTCCTGAAGAGATTAGTCATTTTAGATTTTGGAGGATAGTGCAATGATACAGACAGAGACCCATTCCAGAGTCTCCTCTGGTTCTTTTACGTGCACGGTGTAAAGCACCGACACGAGACATCGGTTTAACGTCCCATCTGAAAGACTGTTAATTTTATTAGGGTCAGACGGGGGATCGAACCTGCGATCCCTGGATTACCAGTCCAGCGTGTTACCACTGGACTACAGATCCGTCTGTTATATATTTTACAACGATCACTCTCGTTGTATACCGCAGAACAAGGAGAAAACACACCTGTCCGATACTTTGGTAAAACTCATCCAACTGGAACAGGACTATAATATGCACAACTAAAGCTTCCTGCCAAGCTTAGTGAAAATATAACAAAGGATTTCAATGCATCGATATTACAAAACTGTTCTCCATTTTCTCAAACTTAGTCTCAAGCTTCTGATTGGTTCAGTTGAGAGTAAATCTCTGAATCAACAAATCAAATCATTGGATTTTGAGTTTGAGATATGAGAACAGTTTCATAACATCCTACACGGATCCTCCCTCGCACATGGTTTATTATCGAATTATTAATGGTATGTAAACACACGCAAAATGTATTTACATGCTGAAATGGTTAACCCAAAAGGTAATACATCCGTTCTGTTGTCTGACATGTGCCTCTAAAACTCTCCATCTTCTATCATCATCCAGGTCGTTTTCATTGTTAACGACAAGCACGACTATATCGTCTGCATCATCAGACGGGTCATTGAGAGGTATCTGAATCTGTACTTTTTCCATGGGTTGCGTGTCCGCTACAAGGTTGATAATATCACCAGCAAATAACCGGTTGGATTTTCTGTCTATATCTGTCGTTTCCAGCACCTTGTTAAGCAACAAATTAGATATGTATACGCTACATACATGTATAAAATACTATAGGTCATAATGATGTCATACAAATGATACTGTCTATTCCAGGAATAGTGAGTATAGTTTATTACATATATTCTTTACACGCTAGCGGTGAAAATAGCAATGAATTATGTTATGGAATTTCATTAGAATTGTGTCGTTAAAACACAAATACTAGACATAGAAAACGCCGCACACCTACATTATATGATTATTATAACATAAAAACGAAATACGAAGGATTCCATCAAAGATATATCACATCTTTATTACAAAACACAAACTGAACAACTAAACATATTCCAAAATGTTTAAAACTATGTATTTATATAGTTATTGTTTTTCATGTACAAACACACTTATCCGAAGTGTGCGTTTTCTATGTCCTCTAGTATATAATGTAGATGTGCGTTTTCTATGTCCTCTTGTATTTAATGTAGGTGTGCGTTTGCTATGTCCTCTAGTATATAATGTAGGTGTGCGTTTTCTATGTCCTCTAGTATATAATGTAGGTGTGCGTTTTCTATGTCCTCTAGTATATAATGTAGGTTGCGTTTTCTATGTCCTCTAGTATATAAGTTGTGTGTTTTTCTATGTCCTCCACAGCATTCGGCACGTTTGGGGGTACTAGTATATATATTTAAGTACAGGGATTCTACTCTGTGGGATGTCAGATTTCGCATCGATCAGTAAAATGGCCCTATCTGAAACAATTTTGTACAAAGCTGTCCAAATATAACGCCTATCCCGAGTCTTTATATTGTTCTTCAAATAAAACACAACTTTAAGCTGCATGCATGTATACTTTGCAAACAATTGCCACATACATTGGCCATAGCAGGTCACATTTCCATACTAGGACACGGGTTCTGTCAGCAACAACAAAAATCTTCGACGGGAGAGTTTTAACTGTGAATAACATTATCAATAAAATGTGTTTCCACTAACGTGTATGTTTATTCGGCAAAAATGTACGTCAAAAAGAGATTTCGTAGCATTTTCAATTTGTTTTGAAAAATTCTAAAGCGGCGCAATTCGCGTTGAAACGAGCGTTCTGATTGGATTATGATTGTTCTTCATATATAAAAAAAACATCTTGTTACATTCTAATAATCCAATCAGAACGCTCGTTTCAACGCTCGTTTCAACGAGAATTGCGCAGCTTTAGACATTTTCAAAACAAATTGAAAATGCTACGAAATCTCTTTTTGACGTACATTTTTGCCGAATAAACCTACACGTTAGTGGAAACACATTTTTTGATAATGTTATTCACAGTTAAAACTCTCCCGTCGAAGATTTTTTTTGTTGCTGACAGAACCCGTGTCCTAGTATGGAAATGTGACCTACTATGGCCAATGTCTGTGGCAATTGTTTGCAAAGTATACATGCATGCAGCTTAAAGTTGTGTTTTATTTGAAGAACAATATAAAGACTCGGGATAGGCGTTATATTTGGACAGCTTTGTACAAAATTGTTTCAGATAGGGCCATTTTACTGATCGATGCGAAATCTGACATACCACAGAGTAGAATCCCTGTACTTAAATATATATACTAGTACCCCCAAACGTGCCGAATCCCTGTGATGTCCTCTAGTATATAATGTATGTTGCGTTTTCAATGTCCTCTAGTATATAATGTAGGTGTGTGTTTTCTATGTCCTCTAGTATATTTGATATTTTCTTCAGAGTTTCCTGTTACAAATATGAAAAACACATTAATGAGTTGTCGTAATTGAATTTTTATAATTTAACCCAGCGTGCGGGTTGATGTGGGGCCATGAACTTAAATGACATACATGTAGTGATGAATACTAATTAAGTTGAACATTGAACCATTGAAGTTCAACTCATGTACAGCGGTTATTGAACTATGATTCAAGTGTACCATACTAATAGACAGGGGACTCCGTGGCTGAGTGGTTAATACCATACATTTCAAAAACACTTGTCCCCTCCCCAAACGCTGTAGGTTAGAATCCCACTGTGTCGACTTCTTTCTTCTTTTATGTGAGGAAGCTATCATGCTGGCTTGTGGAAGGTCCGTGGTTCTACCCGATTGTCCGTCTTTGACTGAAATACTGCCCGGAGTTGCAGACGAGGTCTTCTCCAACCAAATTATCAGCTTTGATATGCCAAACTTTATAACCAAATAACTGGCCATATGACCTAAGCTATTTGTGCAATAAAGATTTAAACCCCGAAAGTAAACAAAGCAACCAACTATAAAGTGACAGAAAAGTAACAACACATACAAATAAAAGCGATTAATTTACCTGCAAATCCAATTTAACCGAATCTTCAAACGCCCGCTGTGGCACTTGCAGCCTAATTCTCCGATCTACCTCTGCCATTATCGTACCACCGTTGGCATCAACTGTGTGCTGGTATACACGAGGGCGTGCCAGTACTGCAAACGTCTTAACGGTGTCCTTGCCAATAGGCATCTTTCCGATGAATACGGGTACCTGCATAAAATGTTAGAGTATCCTTTGGGTACCAACTCTCGACCGAGTTTCGGATGAAATTTGTATTGAAAAGCTACATAAGCATTATATATTATAGAATAATAGTTGTAACTATTTCAGTAGACTGACCTTATATTGATATGTTTTTGACATATTTGTTTAATAATTGTATGTTTCTAAAAATATTCGTCGGCAACAAAGAGAGGCATGCAACTTGGACCTATGCTAAACTTTATAACCAGCAGATGAGTTTATCTTTCCGTGAGAGCTTATTGGGAAAATAATGGGATTTATTCCTGAAATTGGCAACAATTGAAACATAGTCGAGAATTGGTACCGGTCGAGAGTTGGTACTATGAGGCTAAGACAACTAAATTGCTATTTAACAGTTTCCAAGTGTGTTTCTTTATAATATGACATAGCCTTAAAGCAGCATTACATCGTATGAAATAAAAGATATTTGAAAAATTCAATTTTTACGTATGGGTAGCAATGCTGCTACACAGTCTAACATTATACTTTGTATGCTTATGCTCATTTGGTAAACATTGACTTTTTGGCGATAAAACAAACTCGAAACCGAAAGTAGGACTTTCCGAGTCGATCGGTCACGCACTTGTTTACAACCGGAACGCATCGTCCGCACTTCTCCAAGAGTAGCTAGTTTATAATCTATGCCAATTTAAGCTTGCAATGACAGTTGATAGCTTATAGAATCACTCTTGAGTTTGTTTCCTGGTACTGATTAATTGTCGAATATGTTTCTTGCACAAGGAAACAATGACTGCTGTGATAGTGTTTGAAATCACGACCCTATGGCCTAATCAATGCCTCTTCATGGCAGTAGATTAATGTTGACATTTTATGTTTTCAGTGTGCCATCCGCCAGCAGCGATGAAAACCCAAGTTTCACTAGTGAACAGAAAGAGGGCATTTGTAAGTATGACATGGGCTGGCAGAAACGTGGTAGTGGTCGAGCTTATGACAGTAAGTCAGGTGTAGGAACACTCATCGGAAATGCATCAGGGGGAATATGTGCCTTTGGTGTACGAATATCTGACTGCAGAATGTGCACATTGGCTAAAAATAATGGCGAGGGAGACAACATTCCACCACATAATTGCATGAAGAATTGGTCAGGCAGTTCTAAAGCCATGGAACCAGATGTTGGGGTAGATCTTATAAAATCTGTTGAGGAAAAAGGTGTCATAGTAAAAACTATCATCATGGATGATGACACAACAACCATGGCTAGAATCAGAAAAGATCTAACTCATACAGTCAACAAATGGAGTGATATCAATCACACCTCAAAACATTTAACAAACAGTCTATTCTCGCTTCAAAAGAAACACAAGTGCCTCAATAACAATGTGATTGCATACTTGAAAAAGTGCTTTAACTACGCCCTCGCACAAACAAAAGGCAATGTAGAGCAATGTCAACTGCAGATTGAACAAATTGTGCCTCATTCGTTTTGGGTCCATGATAAGTGTGGCGAATGGTGTAGCTACACCAATGGCCCGACAACATACCGGCACAGCACCTTGACAAAAGATTTATCTGGTGGAGAACTTCGCCGTGACTTGGAAGCTGTGTTTCATGTTTTCAGCCAAAATGCAGAAAAGATAGCTCCAGGTGGATCAACGAAAGATGTTGAATCTTTCAATAATATGGTGTCATCAAAAGCACCTAAGCGATGTCACTTCTCTGCATCTGGAAACCTTCTGTCGCGTGTCGGGTGTGTAGTGGCCCATAAAAACCTAGGAAACACGTACATTTCCTCTATCAATGAAAGAGTTGGCATATCACCAGGTAAAATTTCTAGTGAGGAAGCTTCCAGACGAGATTCTGAGAGAAAACGACAAAATATATATTACAATAAGAGAGAAAATAAACTTAGAAAACTTCAAAATAAGTTGAAAAAAAGGCTGCAACAAAGTGCCAAAGAGAAACGAGAAGGCACAACATATAAGACTGGTATTGCGACTACAACTGACATCGATGGAAATGCGATACCACCACCGAGTCCAATTCCAAGACTGGAACCAGTCAATAATGTAGACAATATTGTGTTTTGCGATCTAGAGACAGGATCTCTAAGTAAAGACTGTGATATTTTACAGATAGCTGCTTGTGTCGGTGATAAAAAATTCAACCAGTACATTCGGCCAAAGAAGCCTATATCACCAACAGCCTCCAAAGTGACTGGACTAACATCACAAGGAGGAGTCCTCTTCCTCAATGGCTCACCTGTATTGGCGCTGTCCCTGAAAGATGCCCTTCTTGAGTTCATAGCTTGGCTGGATGAAATTGGTTCAGTGGTTTTAGTTGGGCACAATTTCAAGGTGTTTGACTTTCCTCGGCTAATTCGAGCATTTAGGGCAGTTAACCTGAAGGAGCCGTTTGAAACGGTTTGCCGTGGCGGAATAGACACTCTGCCCCTTTTCAAGACAATTTACCCAGATGCAGAAAAGTACAAACAAGAGTACTTGTTTGAGATGGTACTGAAGGAACAGTACTGTGCCCACAATGCACTGGATGATGTGCTAAGTTTAGAAAAACTGTTTAATAAATCTTCGCCATCAACAGAAACGCTTTTGAAGTATAGTTTTACCACCACATGGGGTTTCCAGCATCAGATATTTCAGGAAACTGTAGCAGAAAAATCGAGCACATTTGAGACGTTGCTAGACCAAAAGGTTTTGTCAAAACTACTCGTTACTAAGATAGCTAGTTCAGGTCTGTGCTACAACCATCTTCAATCTGTATTTTTGAGAGACAGTGAAATGGGGTTAGAGAATTTACTATTTGAAAGAGTGAAACTTTCTAAAAGAGTTATAGACAGAGTAAAGAGACATTTCTTGGAGCTAAGCAGTGTTTAATGTACATGTATGTGTACATACAATTTATGTAAACAAAAGCAATTAAAAAACGAACTGTACTGTAAATGTAGTTTACTGGTACATGTACAATGTATCTTATATTTTATACCGCAATGTTGGTAAAATTATGCTAAACACCATATTTTTAAGACCCTGTAAATTTGATTGGAAATAGACACAAAAATGATGAAAATTCATTGTCGCAACCAATGGGATGGTGTGTAGTGATTTTTAAAATAATTTTGATAAAACTGTCATTTATCACATAAAATGACTTTGTGTCACTCCATGACAGTAATGGAAGATGATTTACTGCTAACATTGTATATAAAGCAGGAATATGTCAATATTTCTTATTGTGAATGTAGTTTACTGTTATTTTATATATTATGCCGAGATGTTGGTAAAATTATGCTAAACACCATATTTTTAAGACCCTGTAAATAAAAAAGTAGCATGGTAACACCATATTTTCTTTTCATTGTTGTGTTTATACTTGGTTCATTACCACTCTGGCAAAATTTCATGCAAATTGTAGAAAAATATTTTTTGAGAATTTTTAGACCAAAAAGCACGTAGGGCAATGTTTCTTCTATGGATATATTTTTAAAACCAGTATGGTGACCTATTGATTTTTGCATATTTTCTGCCAGCTTATGCAATAAACCTGACTTTGGAGGATTTCTAATGAGTTCTTATTCTTAGTTTTCATATTATATAAGATTTTGATTGGAAATAGACACAAAAATGATGAAAATTCATTGTCGCAACCAATGGGATGGTGTGTAGTGATTTTTAAAATAATTTTGATAAAACTGTCATTTATCACATAAAATGACTTTGTGTCACTCCATGGACAGTAATGGAAGATGATTTACTGCTAACATTGTATATAAAGCAGGAATATGTCAATATTTCTTATTGTGAATGTAGTTTACTGTTATTTTATATATTATGCCGAGATGTTGGTAAAATTATGCTAAACACCATATTTTTAAGACCCTGTAAATAAAAAAGTAGCATGGTAACACCATATTTTCTTTTCATTGTTGTGTTTATACTTGTTTCATTACCACTCTGGCAAAATTTCATGCAAATCTTATTGAAATTTGTATTGGGAAGCATATGCCTTTAAATTACTTGATATGTTGATCAACCTCTGTTAGCTAAGTCTTTTAGGAACATTTTTACATCCCCGCGAGGAGTTCGACATTAGAGGAAGATAGATAGTATTTCATGTTCAAAATATATACGTTGTTTTCTACATCCTCTGTTATTTCACGCATGCGCGCTGTGTGTGTTTATCTTTCGTGTGTTGATAAACAAATTCGCGTATACGACGGTTTAAATTTATTGGAATTTCATCGTTTCTGAGCGACTATTTCGATTTTTGTAAACACACACACACATTAGTATTTATATTTTACCCAAAACATCCTTTATTACGATGTTACGCTGCTTTAAGTTGATTTAGCCCTTGTAATGGGATAACACGTTCCTCCCATGTAACACAGTCTTTAGTTTATGCCACTTATGTTGGCTCTATTGCTAAACAACGTTTAACCTCCATGCCCAAGAAACTAATTCCTCCATCGCCATATGGGATAGAGACAATGCAATATGGGAGAGAGAATGTGCAATATGGGAGCGAGAATGTGCAATATGGGAGAGAGAATGGGCAATATGGGAGAGAGACAATGCAATATGGGAGAGAGAATGTGCAATATGGGAGAGAGAATGTGCAATATGGGAGAGAGAATGTGCACTATGGGAGAGAGAATGTGCAATATGGGAGAGAGAATGTGCTATATGGGGGAGAGAATGTGCAATATGGGAGAGAGAATCTGCAATATGGGAGGGAGACAATGCAATATGGGATAGAGACTATGCACTATGGGATAGAGACTATGCAATATGGGAGAGAGAATGTGCAATATGGGAGAGAGAATGTGCAATATGGGAGAGAGAATGTGCAACATGGGAGAGAGAATGTGCAATATGGGAGAGAGAATGTACAATATGGGAGAGAGAATGTGCTATATGGGAGAGAGAATGTGCAATATGGGAGAGAGAATGTGCAATATGGGAGAGAGAATGTGCAATATGGGAGAGAGAATGTGCAATATGGGAGAGAGAATGTGCTATATGGGGGAGAGAATGTGCAATATGGGAGAGAGAATCTGCAATATGGGAGGGAGACAATGCAATATGGGAGAGAGAATGTGCAATGTCTTGCCTAAGGGCATCACCACTGTGTATCTCATCCAGTCGCTTGATATATATAATATAGGCACATAGCTAGGTTTCAAACTCTCACCGTTTCGCTACTAGTCGATTATTTATTAATGTATCAATACTAACAAGCGGGTGCTATGAATATGTGCGGATGTTTTTGTGAATCAATAACATTCTAACAAACAAATAAAATAATTAAAATCCAGTAAGATGTCTGCCAATCTCAAATGTTACCATCCTAAGCCAACTACTAAAGTGTTTAGAAAATCTTTCTTATATTCAGGGTCACACTTCAAAACAGCACATTCTGTTCCACACTTCAAAACCTTATACCAGGTGGTGCAAAGAACAGACAAATAACCTAATACACTGATAATTTACAATTATACATGACTATACGTCTTGGTTATGTCCTATGACAGTTTTAATGGTTACTGTTTACATGTTTTCATTATGCTATTTCATGTTTTAATAAGTTGAGGGCCTCGTGGTAGATTGACTTAATTGTTCAAATGAGTTATATCGTTAATTCTAACACGACCCAGCTAATAACATACATACTTGTAGAATACAATCTACCTCGGGTTATTCTGCGATATACCTGCCTTGAACTATGCTGCGCGCGCACCGTGTTTTGGCTATTCCATTTATACAATGCGTGTAAAGTTTTATGAATGAAAGTCACATGATGTTTGTAAATACTACCGTGTGAATTCGCGGAAGTGAGCTATTTTTAGAATCAGATGATCTTTTACCGTCTTGTTGTTCTGTTAAGCAACGTTTCAGTTACTATTCTGTACAGTTTTATTTGACAAAATAAATAAAATTATTGATCAGTTACAACTTTTGTTCATTTATGCACTAGATTGATATTGTCCATAAAATATAACGTCATCACCCCTTACGCGGGAGGAAATTTCGAAAGCCAAATGCAGCGGAGTAGCACGGCGTTTGAAGAAAATACTCCTTTGATTCTCGTCTAAAATTATTAGAAGTAAGTCGTGTTAGAATCGAAATAATAATTATCAACCGTTGTATATCACAGAATAACCCGAGTTTGAAGTTCTTATGCGTAGAAATATATCACGAAGGCCGAAGGCTTTATTATTATTATTTAGACGCCGATTGATAGCAATACACGACTGATACGATATGTCGTACATAGAAACGCTGTGTGATTCGTGTACAAACCCCGTTTTCTTCTGACGTTGTGTATTCTTTGAACTCTTCATTGTCCGTGGTTTTAAGGTAACTTTCAAATTTTCCGGGATATCCATCAAGCGGTATCTCGATCGTCAATGTACACTCGTTGTCCAGACATAACACACGTAACTCGTATACATCACTAAATGAACAATATACACGTCAGTAACAGCGTACAATACCTAAATGACATATACCATGCAATACCAAGGCAACGTTTACTGATATACGTCAGTACGTCACATAAACTGATACACATTACTTATTTATCTGTATATGTATCACCATGCAATACCCAGGCAACGTTTACTGATATACGTCAGTACGTCATTTATACTGATACACAGTACGTATGTATCTGTATATGTATCACCATGCAATACCAAGGCAACGTTTACTGATATACGTCAGTACGTCATTTATACTGATACACAGTACGTATGTATCTGTATATGTATCACCATGCAATACCAAGGCAACGTTTACTGATATACGTCAGTACGTCATTTATACTGAGAAAGAGGTAACCATATAAGCAAGTTGCTTTCTCCTCAATCCTACATGTATGTACATATTATGTATACTAGACTATGTATATTCAAAGAAATAAATATTGTTTAAACTAATCTAATACGAAGGTGACGTCAGTATATTTAGCCGTCTAAGTAACACCACACAAGTATTCAATACCTTAGTATCTCCTCCAGACCTTTTACTGGTATGTCCAGGTAAGCCGGGTCTGCTGGTGTACGATGAAAGAATATGAATGGTTTAACATCCGTACTAGATTCAACATCCGTACTGGATTCTAACGTCACTGTAACACCAAGGCGACGGAAGGGTATTGGCTTACCGAGAGGCACCATCTGACAGTCATAACTGATTTCTCTGCAATTATAATAATGTACGCATTCGAAAGATCAAATGTCACATAATATATGTAACTGGATATTCATTGATTGTATTATATTGTATGTATGTATGGTCCAGTAATGTCAAACCCCTTGCGGGGACGTAGACATGTTTTCCTGGGCAAGCTTAGCCGACCTAAATGGTTAACTAGTACTATGCAATGTGTGTGAGGTGCCTTGCTCAATGACACTACAAACGTGGCCTGACTGAGTATCGAACCCGGATCGTTCGATTCCAAATCCGACGCTCTAGCACTGGACCACGGATGCCACACATATTGCCCAGCTGTTTGGTGTAAACTCGTGACATATCATCTATGTAGGGTTCTGTCAGGTGTACTACAGGGTTGCAATGCTATATAGTGCAGCGGTCAATGGCCCAAAAGAGCTCTAATTAAGGAGTTAGTGCTCCCCGAGGTAGAACAAAACAAATTGGTATATTATCATCAATTAGGGTCTTATGGACCCGAAGCAAGTTCTTGGCATGTTCAATTCGATGATTCAATGTTTTTTATTCTTACTTTACTATATGGTATTGCTATTTTAAAAAGTAAAATAATTTGCAGGGTAGGGTAAATATTTTGAGAAATGCATATTTATAACACCTATAAAACGATACATGTTACATACCGTTGGAAAGGTAATATGTACATTATGTCATACAAAGACAACGACTGTGTGATAAGATAAGAGAAAAATGCAACAAGTAAGGCAGAATTGAAAGACACTATGCTCTCAAGGATATTTTATCGTCTGACCTTTTTGTGTGATGTTCTGCTCACAGAATGTCTAGTTAAACAACGATGTAACATAATCCGTCTTTTTTATTTAATCATATTTGATTGCAAATCAATAGTACATACGTCATACACATAAACATACAATAGTACACACGTCATACACATAAACATACAGTAGTACATACGTCATACACATAAACATACAGTAGTACATACGTCATACACATAAACATACAATAGTACACACGTCATACACATAAACATACAGTAGTACATACGTCATACACATAAACATACAGTAGTACACACGTCATACACATAAACATACAGTAGTACATACGTCATACACATAAACATACAATAGTACACACGTCATACACATAAACATACAATAGTACATACGTCATACACATAAACATACAATAGTACACACGTCATACACATAAACATACAATAGTACACACGTCATACACATAAACATACAATAGTACATACGTCATACACATAAACATACAATAGTACACACGTCATACACATAAACATACAATAGTACACACGTCATACACATAAACATACAATAGTACACACGTCATACACATAAACATACAATAGTACATACGTCATACACATAAACACAATAGTACATATGTCATACACATAAACATACAATAGTACATATGTCATACACATAAACATACAATAGTACATATGTCATACAATAAACATACAATAGTACATATGTCATACACATAAACATACAATAGTACATATGTCATACACATAAACATACAATAGTACATACGTCATACACATAAACATACAATAGTACATACGTCATACACATAAACATACAATAGTACATATGTCATACACATAAACATACAATAGTACATATGTCATACACATAAACATACAATAGTACATATGTCATACACATAAACATACAATAGTACATATGTCATACACATAAACATACAATAGTACATATGTCATACACATAAACATACAATAGTACATATGTCATACACATAAACATACAATAGTACATATGTCATACACATAAACATACAATAGTACATATGTCATACACATAAACATACAATAGTACATATGTCATACACATAAACATACAATAGTACATATGTCATACACATAAACATACAATAGTACATATGTCATGCACATAAAGATACAATAGTACATATGTCATACACATAAACATACAATAGTACATATGTCATACACATACATACAATAGTCATATTTCATAACATACAATAGTACATTTCATACACATACATTGTTTGTTTTTTTGTAGATACAATACATAGCATGAACATACAATAGTACTATTTCATACACATACAATACATAGCATTGAACATACAATAGTACATATGTCATACATATACAATACATAGCATGAACATACAATAGTACAAGCATACACATACAGATACAATACATAGCATGAACATACAATAGTACATATGTCATACATATCATACAATACATAGCATGAACATACAATAGTACATATGTCATACACATACAGATACAATACATAGCATGAACATACAATAGTACATATGTCATACACATACAATACATATACAATACATAGCATGAACATACAATAGTACATATGTCATACACATACAATACAATACATAGCATGAACATACAATAGTACATATGTCATGCACATACAGATACATAGCATGAACATACAATAGTACATATGTCATACACATACAATACAATACATAGCATGAACATACAATAGTACATATGTCATACACATACAATACAATACATAGCATGAACATACAATAGTACATATGTCATACACATACAAAACATACATAGCATGAACATACAATAGTACATATGTCATACACATACAGATACAATACATAGCATGAACATACAATAGTACATATGTCATACACATACAGATACAATACATAGCATGAACATACAATAGTACATATGTCATGCACATAAAGATACAATACATAGCATGAACATACAAATGGTTTGGGCCACAAGTTTTAACAACATTAGACAACGGCCCGCACCAGAAAGTCAAGCTAACGTTTGATTAAATTAAATGACTGAGTGTCTACTAGTCGTGATGGTATTCCTCGAGGAATGAAATAATCTACTATCGCCAACTTTGGTCAAGTTTACATTTAATTACTAACTTTCATCCATGTGGAAGTCATGATAGCGCAGTGGATACGCGTTCGCTACAGGTGCGAAATGTCCGGAGTTCGAACCCCGCTGGAGCCGTTACGATTGTGCCCTTAGGCAAGGCATTTAATTTCCACGTTGCCTCTTCTTTCTCCCTCGTGGCGATGGATTCCATCAAGAATGAGGTCTCGAGAGTGATTAATATAAATATTAAGAACTTGTTTCGCAATCGAGCCGAATTAAATGTGTATAAACTATCCATGTTTTTAATTTATTTAGCTATATACACACACTTATTATAAACTTTATTTATTTTACAACGATTGCGAAGCAGGTTTTACCAACTTATATTAATCACTCTCGTTGGCGCGGATGAAAGCGTATATATGTGGTCATTCATGTGGGAGGAAACCGGAGTACCCGGAGAAAACCCACCTGTCCGATCTGGCGATCACCGTACCATCTCATATACTTCCCAGACACACACTTGTGCATTTAACCAAATATGACCAGGAGCCTCCGGGCACCTGTCTAGTGACACACTGGTCTTCAAATCACAAACGGTATCTATCAGATACCAAACAAATGTGTCCCAAGTTCACAGAGAATAAATCCAGTTATCATTACTTAAAGCTGCACATAATACATACACCATAAAATTAAATTATTTTACTGCCAGTATATTCCGTTGAAGTTGTAAAAACAATACAGTACTTCATATGCAAGCTTAATGCACACATGTGTATTATGGCCTGGGCAGTGAGGGGGCATTGTTTATGTTTGCATATGCTCAATGGTAAATATGCTAATGGACCATTCACCAAGTGTCTGTCGATTGGATGGGTCGGCTCTGGGAACATATTTCCATTGCGGTAAATTGAAGAGGAATGCGCACACTTGAATCCAGCAGTTCATTATATAAAAACTACTTGTGTATGTATTTGGCAAATAGTCATAGCGTTGTTCTTTTGCTAGTGTTCTATATTCCGGTCAGTGTACTAATTGCTTAATGCTTAATTTACTCTGAACTGTTAATATCCATTCTAATACCCGAGTGTGTATATAAGCACGTATATAGTATTAGTTGTGTAAACAACACAAGCATTACCCGGACGTGTGGATGGAAGCGCGGTTATCGTTGTATTGTTTGATTCGTTTGGCAACTGCATGCTTCCGTTCACCTGACAGTCTAAACGTGCTGGCTAAATTCTCGTTCTGAAAGGAAATGTATGGCTACAATACAATGCAATACAGTACGGTATGGTAAGGTACGGTAAATGCGATCCATGGCTGTGAGGGAGAGAGAAGTGACAATGCGATCCATAGATGTGAGGGAGAGAGAAGAGGGAGAGAGAAGAGACAATGCGATACATGGCTGTGAGGGAGAGAGAAGAGGGAGAGAGAAGAGACACTGCGATCCATAGCTGTGAGGGAGAGAGAAGAGGGAGAGAGAAGAGACACTGCGATCCATAGATGTGGGGGAGAGAGAAGAGGGAGAGAGAAGAGACACTGCGATCCATAGTTGTGAGGGAGAGAGAAGAGGGAGAGAGAAGAGACACTGCGATCCATAGATGTGGGGGAGAGAGAAGAGGGAGAGAGAAGAGACACTGCGATCCATAGCTGTGAGGGAAGAGACAATGCGATCCATAGCTGTGAGGGAGAGAGAAGAGACAATGCGACCCATAGCTGTGAGGAGAGGGGAAGAGACAATGCGATCCATAGATGTGAGGGAGAGAGAAGAGGGAGAGAGAAGAGACAATGCGATACCTGTGAGGGAGAGAAGAGACAATGCGATCCATAGCTGTGAGGGAGAGGGAAGAGACAATGCGATCCATAGCTGTGAGGGAGAGTGAAGAGACAATGCGATCCATAGCTGTGAGGGAGAGAGAAGAGGGAGAGAGAAGAGACAATGCGATACCTCGAAGTGAGGGAGAGAGAAGAGACAATGCGATCCATATATGTGAGGGAGAGAGAAGAGGCAATGCGATCCATAGGTGTGAGGGAGAGAGAAGAGACAATGCGATACATCGATGTGAGGGCGAGAGAAGAGACAATGCGATACCTCGAAGTGAGGAAGAGAGAACAGGCAATGCGATACATCGATGTGATGGCAACAGAAGAGGCAATGCGATACATCGATGTGAGGGCGAGAGAAGAGACAATGCGATACATCGAAGTGAGGGAGAGAGAAGAGGCAATGCGATCCATATATGTGAGGGCGAGAGAAGAGGGAGAGAGAAGAGGCAATGCGATACATTGATGTGAGGGCGAGAGAAGAGGCAATGCGATCCATTGGTGTGAGGGAGAGAGAAAAGAGGAAATGCGAAGAATTGTCAACAATGGTTATGGGCTTCAACCTGAGAACATGTTGATGACTAAGTGGACACCGACATGATAACACGCTAGAATCAATTCACGAGTATATTCACCAGATCTCTAATGTTAGGATTGCATCCGCACATGAGCAAATATTCCATGACTTCTCCTTGTGTGTTCTCCCCTGCTATATGCAATGGTGTCTTCATGTCCTTTATAATGGAGAACAATAGCACATTACTAGTATTGTTAAATATAATAATATTACTTATAACGTTACCTCTACGGAAAAAACAAGAACAAAACTGTTTTACGGTTTCCCGACCGACCCGATTTTTACACCCGACGCTGAATTGTTTGTGTGAAATTTTGAAGAAAAAACAACAAAACAACAAAAAATAATCAAAATCTCGTTGTTCACAGTTTGCTGTGCCCAAGAGTATTGTAAAAAAAAACAACAGCTATATTGTTTGGCCTAATTATAAAATGCTGATAAACAGGGATTTATTCCGTTTATGATCATTAGGCTGAATTCATTTACAGTCCCACCTCCCCAAACGTCACCTCCCAGGAGCGACACCCTCTTTATAACGTCACTTTTATTCCCTCCCGTTGGATTTTAATGTAATTTCAACATTAATTCCGAGAAAAGTATGAATTGACGTCCGCTTCTAACACATTATATAAAGTAAAGTGTTTGTTTATTATAGTGTCACCCCTATTTAAAGGGCCAGCCATTTCTGACTTATGAGACACCTCTTTTTCATGAACAGCAGTACTTTCCGAATCCTATACTTGTATGCCAGGCGACATGCTGGTAGGCAATCGGTAACCATTATTTAACTAGCTGGCGGCTCACCAACCGGCCATATCAGAACTAACCCCTGACGAGATTCGAACGTTCGACCTACCCGCTCCGTAGGCGGACGCCTTATCCACTAGGCCACGGAGACGACAATATGTTCCATCAGGTGTGTGTGTGTGTTTCACGTTTATTTATCGTCGCTACCGGTATATATCGTCGCTATATATCTAAAGTGACGTATCGCTATTCCGTGAATATACTGTTCTGATTTCCAACATTGGAGAGTATCTATATATAGACTCACTTTGTTCTGAATGTCCATGCTGCAGCCGAGGGAGGCGAGTTGAACTATTACGTCATGCTGACCATTGCCTGCCGCCATGTGTACAACAGTGTTTCCAATCTGATGAAAAAATATACTTGTCATATTCATAGTAAGTAGTGTTACTCGTCGCATAAAATGGGCAAACAATAATATTTAAAAATTGAAAGACAATTATTTAGTTTTATACACATATATTTAGCTCAATTGCGAAACAAGTTCTTACAACTTATATTAATCACTCTCGAGACCTCATTACTGCTGGAATCCATCGCCACAAGGGAGAGAGAAGAGGCAATGTGGAATTTATTTATACAAATTTATTTTAGCTTGATTGCAAAACAAGTTATTTCAACTTATATAAATCACTCTCGAGACCTCATTCCTGATGGAATCCATCTCCACGAGGGAGAGAGAAGAGGCACTGTGGAATTTAAGTGTCTTGCCTAAGGTCACAATCGTAAAAGCTACAGCTGGGCTCGAACTCCGAGCTTTTCGCACCAGACACGAATACGCAGCCACTGGCTATCACGACTTCCACTAAAGACAATTTCGCTTTATCATCATTTACTTATCGATTTTCTTATAATTCTGAACAATAGATTTGTGAACTTTTTTATAATGCATGCTTTGAAAAACTATTTGTATCTGTATGATTCGTGAATAACATCTTATGCTATATGTATGTATACTAGAGGACATAGAAAACGCACACCTACATTATATGATTATTATTACATGAAAACGAAATACGAAGGATTCCATCAAAGATATATCACTTCTTTATTACAAAACACAAACTGAACAATTTTAAGAAAATGCATATATCTAATTATATAGTTATTGTTGTGAGAGTGCTTGGTGTGAGAACTTGAGAGGGCGAGAGTGGATGAGAGCTACAAAATATTCTGTCAATTTCTTATCATATTTAAATGTTTAGCTTATGTACTTGTAGATACACGTAGATTGTAAATAAATTAAAAAAAATTTTTTTATAGTTATTGTTTTTCATTGAAATTTTCACTGTCTATGTCCTCTAGTATATGATTTCACTACATTGACAACGGATATTATGATCAATGAAAAATCATTACATCATCGTGTGATTGGACATCGGCTTTGAGTTGCAACAGTTCAACAATTGTATCCATCTGTCCGTTCTTGCATGCAATGTGTAACGGTGTACGTCCGTGCTGAAACAATCCAATCAGATATAGGTATACACTAAACGACTTTAAGAACGTACCCCCTATATTGCTGAACGAATCCAATCACATACATGTATACACTGAACGACTTTATAAACGCACCACCTATATGGGGTGATTTTTGCATAATTGTAGGGTTCATTCTAGGCCAGAATTGTTGAGAGAAGTGAGAAAGCGCGCGATCGCATCCTTAAATGGTGTTATTTAATAAATTTCAAACAAATATGATTAAAATGCACAGCATGACCAACCATTAAATACAACATTGGAATAGAAGGGGTGCTTTATAATGGAGTCCCCAGAGGGCAAAGTCAGTGTCCATAAGGCGACTATTTCGCCCACATCGCCCTCTAGAATGATGAATAATTTGTGGAATTTCATCAAACTAGCAGTGTCTGGCCTGGATGAGGTGAACAGTTAGCACACGGAATACTTTCTAAACATTCACAGCCATAGGGCAACGGTACATCATCTACAGATAAACCGGTACGATTTCAACAGACAACAGCACGAATTATTTTAAAAATAGAATTCTTAACGCCCCCCTCCATCATGTTAGCAATAGCTTAAGAGGATAACATTTCCAGAACGAGTTATTTTTATCAAAATGGTATTTAATGTATAAAGTGATATGTGGAAATGCTCCTGAATATAAAAAACACGATTTAGTACACCTCAGTACTGTAGAGTTTACTCTAAGTCGAGTAGTGGGCCTGATGTTATAAAACTTTTCACAGATCTCAAACTCAGTCTCAAGCTTCTGATTGGTTCAGCTGAGAATAACACTCAGAATCAACTAATCACATCGTTAGAGATTATAGAAAGGTTTTATAAACTCTGGGCCAGATTTGTACCGATATAAGTATGTTAATGGCATATTTGCATGGCCTTACAGGAAGAAGATGACGTGTACGTATAACCCAAAAAATAGGCTAATTTGGCATTTTTTATAAGAGTTTGAGTGATTTTGAGTTTTTGATTGAATTATATCATATTCGAATAATCGAATACCTAAATCGCTATTCGTTGCAATCCCTAGTTCATGCTCATCAGTTTGGGGCATTTTGTTCAGTTTTTCCCTACCGAGGGATCAGCAAGTATTTAATGTTAATCTCAATACATTAAATGCACAAATAAGCATACTTACTATTTTGTTCGTAAACAAAAGAATATGACAAACATAAACTGAACAATACATGTAAGCGATAGCTAATGAAGGTAATGCATGATAAATAAAAAAAGAATATTCATAAAGCGTGTCAACACAACTCCCCCTACGGATCATATTCCATAAAAGGCCAATAACACCTGCAATACGAACCATGTCTGTACAGTTGATATCAACAGCTCGACTGTGTCCGGTAAATTCAGGAAGGAGAAGAAAGTGACCAGATTCTGCTGCGTAATGTAGTGGCTGTCCCCCTTCCTAATAATAGAGATACGTCGTAAGAAATAAACGTTCCAATCTATCTTAAACTTGTTGAATACTGTAAGAGGTTAGAAATTCGGATAGAACTGTAGACAAAAACTTATTGAACCAGTTTAATTGTTTGCCATCATGTTTAATAGCCACCATACCTAGATATTCTGGGAAGGGCTTAATGTATAGACATTCGGATAGAACTGTAATGATAGTAGACCAAAACGTATTGAACCAATCTAATTGATTGCCAACATTGTTAATAGACACCATACCTAGATATTCTGGGAAGGGCTTAACGTAATGTTGTTAGAACTTGTTGCCCAAACCATTTGCGTTTGTTATGGTGTACTATTATTGTGTAACTGTATGCATGTATATACATGTATAGGCAATAACATATGCTTAACCAATACCTAGATACATTCTTAAAGTCACACTAAATACACGAGCGTTGGTTGAAAAGGTTGCAATAATTAAATAGATAGATATATCGATGTACCTGATCAGTTTCCGTAATACTAGCACCCAGATTGAGGAGTAGTTTCACACATTGTATGTTTCCCTTGTGGGCAGCGTAATGCAGTGGTGTTCGACCAATCTGAAAAGCAATTTTAAATTTAACCCTTAAAATGCCAACTAAATTGGAAGGAATTTGCAAATAACATAGATTATAAGCTGATGATAAGCTCAATGTCCAATTCCTTATTTCAATTGTTGTAAATAATCATGTACATGATAGAAAATAAATATGTTTAAATCAAATAACATTGATTAATGTGCATACATCACTTTTAGCAAGTTTTATTTATATTGCTGTCATAAAAACACAGGACACTCGCATACAATGCAATTTAGGTTTCTGAACAGAAATATATCTTCAAAGAATGGTCAGCCACACTCCTGAGTTTGTATTTGTTTATTATTGGAATCTATGCTAAACGCGTGATACTGTCGCGTACAGATAATTTAAATCAGATTAGTTTAGCATAAATATGCAATGTCACACATTTGAGATATAACAGTACACCGGTACAATAAATATTGTTATTCTGGATACACGCGTTTTATCACTGATTGTGGATGCTGACCATATTTACATTATTTTGGTATGTCAACAATACTATGTTTGCTTATTAGTTGTAATAATCACACTATGTTGCAAATATTTTGGAAAAAATTACCATAATTTGAAATTTGAATTCTGTAGAAATTTGATCTTTTCATTAATATTGTTCCGCTTTAAACTTGTTAAATCAGATTAGTGTAAACATAAATATGCACACATTTGAGATATACCATGGTAACACGCTGGACTGGTAATCCAGGGATCGCAGGTTCGATCACACATCTGACCCTAATAAAATTAACAGTCTTTCATGTGGGACTTTAAACCGAGCTCTCGTGTCGGTGCACGGTGTACCGTGCACGTAAAAGAACCAGAGGAGACTCTGGAATGGGTCTCTGTCTCTATCATTGCACTATCCTCCAAAAATCTAAAATGACTAATCTCTTCAGGAGGCGTCGCTCATATGGGCAACCGGTAGCGACGATAAATAAACGTAAAACACCACTACCAGTAAATATATACCATAAATAATGTTATTCAAGATACACGCTGTAGATACATTACACATGCATGTTTACCCTTTTTACATTAATGTGTTGAAATAATCAGATTTTGTGGCAACTATTTTGAAACAAATTACATCACATAATAGGAATTTGAATTCTGTAGAAATTTGCTGTTTTCATTGATCTTGTTCCGCTTTAAACTATTGTTGTAAAAACTGGTTATGCAATCGAGCTGAAATTAATTGAATGAACTAACTAGTACAATTAATGAACATTAATCAACACCAACATTTACCACAGAATACAATCTAAAACTAGACCTGTCCGTTGTAAGAACATTGTTCAGAAATGTTTTGGGCTTGGCAAACCTTCTCTGGGTTTGGCTGGGTTTGGCTAACCTTGTCTGGGTTTGGCTAACCTTGTCTGGGTTTGGCTAACCTTGTCTGGGTTTGGCTAACCTTGTTTGGGTTTGGCTAACCTTGTCTGGGTTTGGCTGGGTTTGGCTAACCTTGTCTGGGTTTGGCTAACCTTGTCTTTGCAGTTTCTATGAGCACCAAGTGACAGCAACGGTTGAAGTAAATCAGTCAAGTTGAACCAAACAGCCAGATGGAACACCGTCTCACCGTACTGAAATCACCAGATAACGTAGACAATGTACAGATACGAGACATGTCAACATAGACAATGTACAGATACGAGATATGCCAGTGTAAACAATGTACAGATACGAGATATGTCATGTAGACAATGTACATATACGAGCTATGTCAGTGTAGACAATGTACAGATGCGAGATATGTCAGTGTAGACAATGTACAGATGCGAGATATGTCAACGTAGACAATGTACAGATGCGAGATATGTCACCGTAGACAATGTACATATACGAGATATGTCAACGTAGACAATGTACAGATACGAGATATGTCAGCGTAGACAATGTACAGATACGAGATATTTCAGTGTAGACAATGTACAGATACGAGATATGTCAGTGTAGACAATGTACAGATACGAGATATGTCAACGTAGACAATGTACATATACGAGATATGTCAGTGTAGACAATGTACAGATACGAGATATGTCAACGTAGACAATGTACAGATACGAGATATGTCAGTGTAGACAATGTACATATACGAGATATGTCAACGTAGACAATGTACAAATACGAGATATGTCAACGTAGACAATGTACAGATACGAGATATGTCAGCGTAGACAATGTACAGATACGAGATATGTCAGCGTAGACAATGTACATATACGAGATATGTCAACGTAGACAATGTACAGATACGAGATATGTCAACGTAGACAATGTACAGATACGAGGTATGTCAACGTAGATAATGTACAGATACGAGATATGTCAGTGTAGACAATGTACAGATACGAGATATGTCAACGTAGACAATGTACAGATACGAGATATGTCAGTGTAGACAATGAACAGATACGAGATATGTCAGCGTAGACAATGTACAGATACGAGATATGTCAGCGTAGACAATGTACATATACGAGCTATGTCAACGTAGACAATGTACAGATACGAGATATGTCAGTGTAGACAATGTACAGATACGAGATATGTCAGCGTAGACAATGTACAGATACGAGATATGTCAGTGTAGACAATGTACAGATACGAGATGTGTCAGTGTAGACAATGTTAGCGTAGACAATGTACAGATACGAGATATGTCAGCGTAGACAATGTACAGATACGAGATGTGTCAGTGTAGACAATGTTAGCGTAGACAATGTACAGATACGAGATATGTCAGCGTAACATATGTTTAACCTGGCAGCAGACACCCTGATCAAATCAAAGTAACTATGCAGATAGTGTACACTGCTTACATCGTTGACTTGGTTGATGTCAGCCCCACACGTGACTAGATGAGACAGAATGTCTATATATCCAAAACAAAACGCCATATGTACAGGAGTCATCCCTAGCTGAAAAAAGAGAAAGAAATACAGCTGCAAGGTCAATGCGTACAAAGTGTGCTCTATAAATATATTTTCCAGAAGTATGCTATTTGTTTTACGTGTTCTTTAAAAACCATAAAGGGATTTTATGTCGGACATAGAAGTGTTCCTGTTTAAGTATGTTATACAATGTGAGACATTACTGGTTTTTCTATTACCTCCCTTGATGGATAAAGTCAGATTTATCCCGAAATGTATATTGGTCATTTTAGTTAGGTTTCTTTGTTTTTACTGTTGTCGTCTAACCAGATGTTGCGTTAGGATAAATGTAATTTTATCAAAATCTTGTTAATAAATTGAATCAATTTTTACAATAAGGTATCCATTGGATATACTGCTAAAGGATATATGTCGAGATTTAATAATTTCATAATTATAAGACGAGAATACGGATAAAAATGAAAAAAAAAGTGGTGCAAAGGAAACAACGATAAAAATAGAGGAAACCAATTAAGAGAACCAATATACTTTTAGGAGTATTCAGGGGCAGTAACTGACTAATGCTTCTCATTTAACGGATATGTAATAAGATTTGAATGGAATTCTCTTTCTCTTTATCTATAGTATGTTACAGTAGGGTTTTAATGTGGAAGTCATGATAGCGCCGTGATAGAACGTTCGCTTCAAGTGCGAAAGGTCTGGAGTTTGAGCCCCGCCGGAGCCATTACGATTGTGCCCTTAGGCAATGCATTTAAATTTCACGTTTCCTCTTCTCTCCTCTTCGTGGCGATGGATTCAATCAGGAATGAGGTTTTAATCGTGATTAATATAGATTTAAGAACTTGTTTCGCAATCGAGCTAAATTAAATTTGTATAAACTATTTAAGGGCCAGCCATTTCTGACTTCTAAGACACCTCTTTTTATGAATACCAGTACTTCCCGAATCCTATGCTTGTATGCCTGGTGCCAGACTGGTAGGCAATCGGTAACCATTATTTAACTAGCTGGCGGCTCACTAACCGGCCATATCAGAACAAACCCCAGACGAGCCTTCGACCTCCCGCTCCGTAGGCGGACGCCGTAACCACTAGGCTACGGGGACGGCAATATGTTCCACCAGGTGCGTGTGTGTGTTTTACGTTTATTTATCGTCGCTACCGGTTGCCCATATAAGCGACGCCTCCTGAAGAGATTAGTCATTTTAGGTTTTTGGAGGATAGTGCAATGATACAGACAGACCAATTCCAGAGTCTCCTCTGGTTTCTTTTACGTGCACGTTGTACAGCACCGACACGAGACCTCGGTTTAAAGTCCCATCTGAAAGACTGTTAATTTTAGTATGGTCAGACGGGGGATCGAGGGTTCAGGGTTCTCTGGAGTGATTAAGCAAAGTTGTATGAATTTGTTTTGCAACCGAGCTAAAATAAAAGTGTAAGACGAGAAGGTAGATACGTGTGTTACCTTTATTTTCCAGTAATCCTCTATTTCGCTATCATCAGGAGGCCACTGTGATCTACATAGTGCTGGCATATCCCCGGCACGTGTACAACTCTGCACGATAGACACACATTATTCCCGGATGCTCATAGAATATAATACGTGCAAAGTCCTTTGCGTATTCTAAATGTGTTACACATTGAATTATGCTTTCCTAATTTCGACGACAACGACAAGAACAAGAGCAACAACAATAACAACAACAACAACAACAAATAATATCATGACTTTATTTTACGAGAGAACTCATTTAACAAAAGTTAATCTACCATGAGACCCTCAACATACATGTATTGTCGCAAACTCTCCTTTTTCTTCTCGTAATAATATGTCTCGGTTGCTACGGCTCTTACCAGGGTCTATCCTATTGTAGACTCGCTGGAGTTGTCTAGGGGGTTTCTTCGTTATTATATGTATTAATGATAACTCAACACAGTATTACATTTCTTCTATATAATATCTTGTTTAAATTGGCATCAGAAATATCCATATATATATAATCAGTGATCTATATATATATACATCGTATCATTAAAAGCTTATTTAACAATCCATTTGTGTGAGCCGACTATGCGCTTACACAGTATATTTAACATCCAATCTTTCTAATCCGTCATTACTCAATATCACTATAATCTAATCACTGTTTCTATATGGTTCGCCGAAACTCTCTGTTTCTTCTATGGCTGAACAATTTAATTATTCGACAAATCTTTATAAGTTATATTTCTTATAATGTCCATAATATCTAAGTATCATAAATACAGTTTATATGTTCTATATACTAGATTGAGATCACGACCTTTCTCGCTCCTGGAGTTAGGCTCTAGTGTGTCTGATTTATGTTAATAAAATCCATTTCTTATATACATGATTGAATCAGTGTATATATGATATAACAATTCCTAAAACATCTGTTATTCCTAAACATCTGTTATGTTATCTAATATTACACCATCAAACCAGTTCGGTGCCTTTATATTACATAACTGGACACCTGCAACCACGGCCTGTTATCTAATATTACACCATCAAACCAGTTCGGTGCCTTTGTATTACATAACTGGACACCTGCAACCACGGCCTTGATAAACTGAGATTAGGCCTAACATCTTAAGTCATTTCCCGCGCGAAGCGAGATTGATAATTTTAGGCGCGAAAATAATAGCAGACGATTATGCATAATACAAATATATATATATTACATGGTAAACATTTGGCCATATATAGAAACAGTTTAATGTATTTATATAATACATTACTATTTATATATAACAATAATAAACATTTCGTGCAAATTGGGGTTTTGCACAATCCTCCCTACCCGGGGAGAAGTTTGACATCGCCCGCTATCGGCCGATTTACAAATCTTCATTCCTTTGAATATACAGTAGAAAACAATCATAATATCAATACATCATATGTCCTAAAATAGCATTTCTTTCGCTAGGTACCAACATTCTAATCATAGAGGCAATAACTATTTACTGAACAACTGAAATAATACCAAGTACATTTACTAAGTCAAACATCACAGTCATTGAACTCTACTGAGAAAGTCTGCTAGAACATTTTGAGTCCCTTTGATATGTTTAATGGTCAGATTAAATTCTGAGAGACACAGTGCCCATCTTAAGAGGCGTTGATTGGACGTTTTCGACCTACTTAACCATACAAGGGGATTATGATCTGAATTAATTATTGTTTTGCTTGTGCTTACATATATGCGAAAATGTTCGATACCGGCCACTATAGCTAATAATTCCTTCTCTATTGTAGAGTAGTTTTTCTCTCGTGGAATAAGTTTTCGGGAATAAAATGCTACTGGGTGTGGTACTTGGTCAACGGTCTGAGTCAGTACAGCCGAAATTCCCAAATCGGAAGCATCAGTATAGAGTTCGAACTCTTGGTTAAAGTCAGGGGCCTTCAGTATGGGTTTATTGGTTAAAGCTTTCTTTAAGGATTCGAAAGCAAGTTGATGTTTATCGCTCCACTGAGTTATGATGTTCCCTGATCGCTTGCCCTTTAATAAGTCAGTCAGGGGAGCGGCGATCTCAGCGAACTGGGGAATGAATTTCCTGTAAAATCCTACTGATCCCAGATATCCTCGTAATTGTTTCTTGGTCTGTGGGGGAGAGATATTACTAATACACTCAACCTTGCTGGAAATTGGTTTGATTTTTCCCGACCCTAATTCATGTCCCAAGTACTTGACTGTTCCAGACCCAATTTTACACTTCTTCGGATTCAAAGTAACACCACTATCCTCTAGTCTATGAAATGTCCAATCCAAGTGATTTATGTGCTGTGACCATAAATTGGATCGAACAGCAATATCATCCAGATATGCGTCGGCAAATCTATCACGGATGGGTTCTGTCGGGGATTGAGCGATTATCTCGTTTATGGCCCTCTGGAAGGTAACTCCACCGTTTTTTAAACCAAATGGGAGAGTTAATGGTTCAAACAAGCCCCAGGGGGTTATGAACGCTGCAATTTCACTAGCTCGAGGGGTTAGCGGAATCTGCCAGTAACCTTTATTAAGATCTAAAATTGATATCAGACTCGAACCTGCGACCTGATCAATGAGATCGTCTAATCTCGGGATGGGGAAGGCTTCTCCTCGAGTCAGGTCATTAATTTTCCGATAATCAATACATGGTCGCCATTCTGAGTCTGATTTGCGTACCAATATTATGGGAGAGGCCCACTGGCTTCTGCTAGGGCGGATAATTCCTAACTCCAACATTTGATCTAGCTCAGTTTTTAATATTTGTTTCTTTTCTGGAGACATGCGGTAGTAAGGCTGGACTACGGGTGAAGCACCTTGCACATCAATATCATGGGTAACATCGTGGAAACGTCCCAGTTGTCCAGAGAATAAACGGGGGTAACGGTCAAATAACTGACTAATATCGTCCCTGTGGTCTGGGTTTAAATGACTGATATCCGGCCAGGTTTTCTTAGGTACAGATTCAAGAGGACTGCAAGGATCGAATTCTTTCTCAATGTCCGTAGGGGCTTGGTAATCTAATAGGGTAGGGTCTTGGGACTCATACACCGGACTACTATCAGCTAGAGCTGCACCCTCCTCCCTACCTGTCCAGGGCTTCAACTGGTTTACATGCATAACACGGTATTTTACTCTCTTATCAGGCATGTATATAATATAGGTATGCGACGCTACCTTTTCGTGTACCGGATACGGTCCCTGGAGGGCATTTTTCAGCTTATTACCTTTTAACGGTAATCGTACTAACACTAATTCACCACGCTGGAATACACGCATTTTCGCTTTCTTACTTCTGTCATACTTTGTTTTACGACCATCTGCGGCCTGTTGTGCATTCTCGCTGGCGTCACGTAACGCTTCAGCTAATCTATGACATAATTCTTGTACATAGTTATTTATGGGGATCCCTTCATCCCGCTCATTTCTAGCCCAGAGATCATAAGTGGAATCTAGATTATCTCTAGGTTCGCGCCCATATAGAAGGTAGAAGGGAGAATATCCTGTGCTAGAGTGCTCTGCACTTCTATATGCAAATAATAGCCAGGGTAGCATCTCATCCCAAGACGATAAAGAGTTCTCCCCAAGGATTCTAAGCATGGTTTTCAATGTACCATTATATTTCTCTATTGATCCGTTGGTTTGAGGCCTGTAACTCGTGCTAGTTAAGTGACGTATATCGTGCTCGGCTAGGAAGCGTGTGAATGTTTCAGCTATGAAAGCGCTTCCTCGGTCAGTCAACAGGGTCTGGGGTTTTCCATGTCGAGATATTATCTCGATCAGGGCTTTTTGTGCATTAACAGCTGTCGCTGCGGCGCATGGGAAAGATTCCGTATATTTAGTGGCATGATCAATAAAATTCAAGATATACTGGTTCCCATTTATAGTTTTCTTCATGGGTCCAACGAAATCAGCGGATATAAATTTGAATGGTTGGGATATAATGGGCAGGGGTTTCAATGGGGCTACAGTGGCTTTCTGTCCCTTACCCGCTCTCTGGCACGGCCCACAGCTATGGCAGAATCGTTTAACATCTGCGCGGATTCCCGGCCAAAAGAAGCGGCGCTTAATGCGCTTCAGGGTCTTACTAGGTCCCTGGTGTCCCGTACTTAAACTGTCATGGGCGAGTCCCGTTATATGATCACGGAATCCCCGTGGAACTACCACCTGATCATATATTTTCCAGGGTCGAACTTTGGACGTGTCTTGAGGTTGTTCTCTCCTCATAAGTAGTCGGGGTTCGAGCTGGATGTAATATCCTTGCCGAATAGGTGTTCCTTCTTGAGCCATTTCCCAGAGGGGTGCTAAGGTCGGGTCATTATTCTGTTCTTGCAATAATTTATCAGGACTCAAATCGTCAATAGAGGGAATATTTTGGGGTTTAACTGTACTGGCTTTCTCAGAGGGGGAATTGATCTCAATTGTATTCCGAAAAGGTAAGACATTGTGATTTGTATCGGTCGTGTTTTCTGAGTCTGGGTTGGACGTGACAATTTCATCAAACGGGATAATTTTCTTATTTGAGCGTGTAACCACGCCACAGGTAATCAAATCAGTGACAGGGGCAGTTTCACAGTCGTTACCTATTATAAGATCCACCCCCGCGGTGCATCTGTGTTTTAATACAGCCACCTTCAATGTTCCTTGGTATATTGGACAATCGACGCTAATCTTTGCTATCGGATAATTACCAGGGATATAATTGACACCGCGGATTGTTACCCGTTCACCTGTGTATTCTAAATGATCAGCGGTCTGATCAGTAGCCGACAATAAACTAATTGTCGCACCTGAATCTCTCAAATACGTCACTTGTGCGGTGTTATTATTTATGCG
>CM026397.1:55580154-55629331 GCA_014843695.1 Archivesica marissinica | reverse complement strand
ATTGTCGCAAACTCTCCTTTTTCTTCTCGTAATAATATGTCTCGGTTGCTACGGCTCTTACCAGGGTCTATCCTATTGTAGACTCGCTGGAGTTGTCTAGGGGGTTTCTTCGTTATTATATGTATTACTGATAACTCAACACAGTATTACATTTCTTCTATATAATATCTTGTTTAAATTGGCATCAGAAATATCCATATATATATAATCAGTGATCTATATATATATACATCGTATCATTAAAAGCTTATTTAACAATCCATTTGTGTGAGCCGACTATGCGCTTACACAGTATATTTAACATCCAATCTTTCTAATCCGTCATTACTCAATATCACTATAATCTAATCACCTTCTATATGGTTCGCCGAAACTCTATGTTTCTTCTATGGCTGAACAATTTAATTATTCGACAAATCTTTATAAGTTATATTTCTTATAATGTCCATAATATCTAAGTATCATAAATACAGTTTATATGTTCTATATACTAGATTGAGATCACGACCTTTCTCGCTCCTGGAGTTAGGCTCTAGTGTGTCTGATTTATGTTAATAAAATCCATTTCTTATATACATGATTGAATCAGTGTATATATGATATAACAATTCCTAAAACATCTGTTATTCCTAAACATCTGTTATGCTATCTAATATTACACCATCAAACCAGTTCGGTGCCTTTATATTACATAACTGGACACCTGCAACCACGGCCTGTTATCTAATATTACACCATCAAACCAGTTCGGTGCCTTTGTATTACATAACTGGACACCTGCAACCACGGCCTTGATAAACTGAGATTAGGCCTAACATCTTAAGTCATTTCCCGCGCGAAGCGAGATTGATAATTTTAGGCGCGAAAATAATAGCAGACGATTATGCATAATACAAATATATATATTACATGGTAAACATTTGGCCATATATAGAAACAGTTTAATGTATTTATATAATACATTACTATTTATATATAACAATAATAAACATTTCGTGCAAATTGGGGTTTTGCACAATCCTCCCTACCCGGGGAGAAGTTTGACATCGCCCGCTATCGGCCGATTTACAAATCTTCATTCCTTTGAATATACAGTATAAAACAATCATAATATCAATACATCATATGTCCTAAAATAGCATTTCTTTCGCTAGGTACCAACATTCTAATCATAGAGGCAATAACTATTTACTGAACAACTGAAATAATACCAAGTACATTTACTAAGTCAAACATCACAGTCATTGAACTCTACTGAGAAAGTCTGCTAGAACATTTTGAGTTCCCTTGATATGTTTAATGGTCAGATTAAATTCTGAGAGACACAGTGCCCATCTTAAGAGGCGTTGATTGGACGTTTTCGACCTACTTAACCATACAAGGGGATTATGATCTGAATTAATTATTGTTTTGCTTGTGCGTACATATATGCGAAAATGTTCGATACCGGCCACTATAGCTAATAATTCCTTCTCTATTGTAGAGTAGTTTTTCTCTCGTGGAATAAGTTTTCGGGAATAAAATGCTACTGGGTGTGGTACTTGGTCAACGGTCTGAGTCAGTACAGCCGAAATTCCCAAATCGGAAGCATCAGTATAGAGTTCGAACTCTTGGTTAAAGTCAGGGGCCTTCAGTATGGGTTTATTGGTTAAAGCTTTCTTTAAGGATTCGAAAGCAAGTTGATGTTTATCGCTCCACTGAGTTATGATGTTCCCTGATCGCGTGCCCTTTAATAAGTCAGTCAGGGGAGCGGCGATCTCAGCGAACTGGGGAATGAATTTCCTGTAAAATCCTACTGATCCCAGATATCCTCGTAATTGTTTCTTGGTCTGTGGGGGAGAGATATTACTAATACACTCAACCTTGCTGGAAATTGGTTTGATTTTTCCCGACCCTAATTCATGTCCCAAGTACTTGACTGTTCCAGACCCAAATTTACACTTCTTCGGATTCAAAGTAACACCACTATCCTCTAGTCTATGAAATGTCCAATCCAAGTGATGTATGTGCTGTGACCATAAATTGGATCGAACAGCAATATCATCCAGATATGCGTCGGCAAATCTATCACGGATGGGTTCTGTCGGGGATTGAGCGATTATCTCGTTTATGGCCCTCTGGAAGGTAACTCCACCGTTTTTTAAACCAAATGGGAGAGTTAATGGTTCAAACAAGCCCCAGGGGTTATGAACGCTGCAATTTCACTAGCTCGAGGGGTTAGCGGAATCTGCCAGTAACCTTTATTAAGATCTAAAATTGATATCA
The DNA here is from genome assembly GCA_014843695.1 of Archivesica marissinica. NCBI lineage: Eukaryota > Metazoa > Mollusca > Bivalvia > Venerida > Vesicomyidae > Archivesica > Archivesica marissinica. Next base: position 55,627,066 of record CM026397.1, on the reverse strand, counting down.
GACTCGAACCTGCGACCTGATCAATGAGATCGTCTAATCTCGGGATGGGGAAGGCTTCTCCTCGAGTCAGGTCATTAATTTTCCGATAATCAATACATGGTCGCCATTCTGAGTCTGATTTGCGTACCAATATTATGGGAGAGGCCCACTGGCTTCTGCTATGGCGGATAATTCCTAACTCCAACATTTGATCTAGCTCAGTTTTTAATATTTGTTTCTTTTCTGGAGACATGCGGTAGTAAGGCTGGACTACGGGTGAAGCACCTTGCACATCAATATCATGGGTAACATCGTGGAAACGTCCCAGTTGTCCAGAGACTAAACGGGGGTAACGGTCAAATAACTGACTAATATCGTCCCTGTGGTCTGGGTTTAAATGACTGATATCCGGCCAGGTTTTCTTAGGTACAGATTCAAGAGGACTGCAAGGATCGAATTCTTTCTCAATGTCCGTAGGGGCTTGGTAATCTAATAGGGTAGGGTCTTGGGACTCATACACCGGACTACTATCAGCTAGAGCTGCACCCTCCTCCCTACCTGTCCAGTGCTTCAACTGGTTTACATGCATAACACGGTATTTTACTCTCTTATCAGGCATGTATATAATATAGGTATGCGACGCTACCTTTTCGTGTACCGGATACGGTCCCTGGAGGGCATTTTTCAGCTTATTACCTTTTAACGGTAATCGTACTAAAACTAATTCACCACGCTGGAATACACGCATTTTCGCTTTCTTACTTCTGTCATACTTTGTTTTACGACCATCTGCGGCCTGTTGTGCATTCTCGCTGGCGTCACGTAACGCTTCAGCTAATCTATGACATAATTCTTGTACATAGTTATTTATGGGGATCCCTTCATCCCGCTCATTTCTAGCCCAGAGATCATAAGTGGAATCTAGATTATCTCTAGGTTCGCGCCCATATAGAAGGTAGAAGGGAGAATATCCTGTGCTAGAGTGCTCTGCACTTCTATATGCAAATAATAGCCAGGGTAGCATCTCATCCCAAGACGAGAAAGAGTTCTCCCCAAGGATTCTAAGCATGGTTTTCAATGTACCATTATATTTCTCTATTGATCCGTTGGTTTGAGGCCTGTAACTCGTGCTAGTTAAGTGACGTATATCGTGCTCGGCTAGGAAGCGTGTGAATGTTTCAGCTATGAAAGCGCTTCCTCGGTCAGTCAACAGGGTCTGGGTTTTCCATGTCGAGATATTATCTCGATCAGGGCTTTTTGTGCATTAACAGCTGTCGCTGCGGCGCATGGGAAAGATTCCGTATATTTAGTGGCATGATCAATAAAATTCAAGATATACTGGTTCCCATTTATAGTTTTCTTCATGGGTCCAACGAAATCAGCGGATATAAATTTGAATGGTTGGGATATAATGGGCAGGGGTTTCAATGGGGCTACAGTGGCCTTCTGTCCCTTACCCGCTCTCTGGCACGGCCCACAGCTATGGCAGAATCGTTTAACATCTGCGCGGATTCCCGGCCAAAAGAAGCGGCGCTTAATGCGCTTCAGGGTCTTACTAGGTCCCTGGTGTCCCGTACTTAAACTGTCATGGGCGAGTCCCGTTATATGATCACGGAATCCCCGTGGAACTACCACCTGATCATATATTTTCCAGGGTCGAACTTTGGACGTGTCTTGAGGTTGTTCTCTCCTCATAAGTAGTCGGGGTTCGAGCTGGATGTAATATCCTTGCCGAATAGGTGTTCCTTCTTGAGCCATTTCCCAGAGGGGTGCTAAGGTCGGGTCATTATTCTGTTCTTGCAATAATTTATCAGGACTCAAATCGTCAATAGAGGGAATATTTTGGGGTGTAACTGTACTGGCTTTCTCAGAGGGGGAATTGATCTCAATTGTATTCCGAAAAGGTAAGACATTGTGATTTGTATCGGTCGTGTTTTCTGAGTCTGGGTTGGACGTGACAATTTCATCAAACGGGATAATTTTCTTATTTGAGCGTGTAACCACGCCACAGGTAATCAAATCAGTGACAGGGGCAGTTTCACAGTCGTTACCTATTATAAGATCCACCCCCGCGGTGCATCTGTGTTTTAATACAGCCACCTTCAATGTTCCGTGGTATATTGGACAATCGACGCTAATCTTTGCTATCGGATAATTACCAGGGATATAATTGACACCGCGGATTGTTACCCGTTCACCTGTGTATTCTAAATGATCAGCGGTCTGATCAGTAGCCGACAATAAACTAATTGTCGCACCTGAATCTCTCAAATACGTCACTTGTGCGGTGTTATTATTTATGCGTGCTTGACCTGTATATTTGGCAAGTAATGGATTTACCATCTCGGTATTTTCACATGAGTTCACTGGCTCATTGGTTATAAAGGCTGAACTATGAGTAGTGTTTGACACTTGGTGTCCGTTTGCTAGGTTTCTAGTACCCCTGTACCTAGGTGAATTGGGATCTGCCCAACACTCTGTTCGTCCGTGGCCATTACGCCTACAATAACTACAATATTTTTCTATCCGGAGAGTTCTATGGGTAGCTTGGGAATTATCTATCCTAATATTGGGTCGATACATGGGTGATGGGATATATGGCCTTGGGGCTGGAGGTCGGTGTTCTGTATCTCTGGGTTTCACATTCGGATTTGAATTAATCCGTGTCCTGGGCGCTAATCTGCGATGGAGGTTATATTCATCAGCCAGGGAAATACATTCCTGGAGAGTAGATGCTTTCTTATCCAGAATGAACAAATTAAGCTCATCACTTAGCTGGGAATCGAATCTATATCTCAAGAGCAGCTCGATCCAGTTGACCTCGCTCGGATCATTGTTCTCCGTCCATAGAGTCATTTGCTCCCTTAATTCCTTAATGAATTCGGAATATGTCTGCTGAGGTTTCTTTACCCAAGAGAAGAAAGTCTTTCTATATACAGTGGGTGAGAGTCTATATTCATCCAAGATGGCGGCCTTGAGGGTATCGTAATTATTAGCGTCTTGGACCGGAAGAGTGGCATATATATTTCTGGCCTTGTCGGACAACTTGTCTATAATATGGCCCACCCATGTTTGTTTGGCGACCTGGCTAGCTTCGAACAGTCTCTCACATGTTGCGAAGAATTTATCTGGCCTCATAGTCTGGGTCCAAATAGGAACAGAAATGTTTGTCTTAGAGGGCAGGGCCTATTATCTGTATGGAGGGGGTTATTTTGCTGAGATTCCTGATCTCTCTGGATTTCTCTCAGGCGAATCTCCATCTGCATTTTCTCCCTTTGCATTCTTTCCTCCCTGTCCCTTTCTTTCTCTTCTCTTTCCCCTCTTTGTTTTACTTCTTCCCTCTCTCTTTCTCTCTCTCTTTCTTCTCTTTCCCTCTCTCTTCTTCTCTTTGTTTTACTTCTTCCCTCTCTCTTTCTTCTCTTTGTTTTACTTCTTCCCTCTCTCTTTCTCTCTCTCTTTCTTCTCTTTGTTTTACTTCTTCCCTTTCTTTCTCATAAATCTCACCCTGACGTTCCAGATTTGCCTGATTAAAGAAGGGAAGTCTCATTAATTTGTCCCATATCTCATCACCTGTTGTCTGCAAGTCGGGGTGAACCGGCACCTCAGTTTCCTTATTAGCACTCCTAGTTGTAGCCATTTTATTTTTTTATTTCCCAAAATTTTTAATCCCCAGAATGTATCTCCAAATGTATTATAGAATTGAGTTCAATAAAAGGAAGTAAATCACTAATATAATTTTAATGATAACATTAAGCCTCTATGAAAAGAAAACTGGTACTTACCGAAGTCTGTCTCGTCCGTTAATCCAATATATAATTTATCACATATTCAAAGTTTGCACATTTCCAATAATTTAATCCATTTCATTAATTTAATAATTCGTTGACGTCTTTCACTTATTTCCAAATTCTAACACTGTCTCGCATGCACTTATGTTTTCCCACGTTAATTAATAGTCCCTTGTATTCTTCATGTATAAATCCTAGTGTCCTTCACAATATTCCATATATAAATTCTAGTGTCCTTCACAATATGTCACGATATGTCACCTCTTCTTTATTTCCAATCCCGGACGAGCCCCCAATTGTCGCAAACTCTCCTTTTTCTTCTCGTAATAATATGTCTCGGTTGCTACGGCTCTTACCAGGGTCTATCCTATTGTAGACTCGCTGGAGTTGTCTAGGGGTTTCTTCGTTATATATGTATTAATGATAACTCAACACAGTATTACATTTCTTCTATATAATATCTTGTTTAAATTGGCATCAGAAATATCCATATATATATAATCAGTGATCTATATATATATACATCGTATCATTAAAAGCTTATTTAACAATCCATTTGTGTGAGCCGACTATGCGCTTACATAGTATATTTAACATCCAATCTTTCTAATCCGTCATTACTCAATATCACTATAATCTAATCACTGTTTCTGATTAGATTAACTTTTAATCACCTGGTATGGTTCGCCGAAACTCTCTGTTTCTTCTATGGCTGAACAATTTAATTATTCGACAAATCTTTATAAGTTATATTTCTTATAATGTCCATAATATCTAAGTTTCATAAATACAGTTTATATGTTCTATATACTAGATTGAGATCACGACCTTTCTCGCTCCTGGAGTTAGGCTCTAGTGTGTCTGATTTATGTTAATACAATCCATTTCTTATATACATGATTGAATCAGTGTATATATGATATAACAATTCCTAAAACATCTGTTATTCCTAAACATCTGTTATGTTATCTAATATTACACCATCAAACCAGTTCGGTGCCTTTATATTACATAACTGGACACCTGCAACCACGGCCTGTTATCTAATATTACACCATCAAACCAGTTCGGTGCCTTTGTATTACATAACTGGACACCTGCAACCACGGCCTTGATAAACTGAGATTAGGCCTAACATCTTAAGTCATTTCCCGCGCGAAGCGAGATTGATAATTTTAGGCGCGAAAATAATATCAGACGATTATGCATAATACAAATATATATATATTACATGGTAAACATTTGGCCATATATAGAAACAGTTTAATGTATTTATATAATACATTACTATTTATATATAACAATAATAAACATTTCGTGCAAATTGGGGTTTTGCACAATGTATATGTATATACAAATAACATGCAGCCAAAAGATAGGACTATAAGTGAGAACTGTGTATGTGAATTATATAGTAATGTTAAAGCTGACAAGTAGAGCAACTATATGTAATATGTTATGGAATATGATGATATATGGAATTGATGAAGTTTTGAGATCTCGACATTTTGTATATGGTTCATAAAAAATATGTGATCAATATTCTCGTATCAAAACAAATAATGAGGTGTGACAAATATGATTTTGTATCATCTCAAATTGAAACTGGATCACAAACGTGACCGCCTCGTGGTCGAGTGGTTACGGTCGCTGACTTGTATACCACTGTAACCTATTATCTCTGATGGTCACGGGTTCGAGCCCCGCTCAGACCGTGTCTCATTTATATGAAAAAGTTGGCAGTTTCTTACGGAGGTTGGTGCACCAAGTACTGGTTACCCGCTGGAGCCTGCTCATGAAAGGTGTTGTTAGGTAAACTGCCCGTCGCTCAAATGGGAAACCGGTAGCGACGTTAAATAAACTTAAATAAAAAAACCAATAAAAAAAACCGTCACAGCAGATATGAGAAATGTGTTCGGGTTGTGTGACATACCGTAGACGGACAATTCAGATCCACACCAATGTTGTTAAGCATTTCTACCTCTTCGCCTCTCCCCTCCATGACAGCAACATGAAGTGCTGATAGCCCCACCTGGTTGGTAAATATATGTGGAATCTTGGATAACATATACATGCTATGAGCAACGTTATTTGTATTGTATATGTTCTTAATTGCACTCAAAATAATAATTAAGTAGAGTCAAGTCAAAGGTTTTATTTGCAAAACCATATACATGTCCATCGCCAAGAAACAAATTAGGCGGTTATAAACAAATTGTACAGAAAAGCATGATGTGAATAAGGTATGTGTATAAATGACAATAACCTGTATTATTCCAAAATAATAATAAGAAGAATAAATTAAGAATGATATTTAGAATTATATGTATCCAAATACCACAGTATAGTCTCGAGATAACGAAAAATCTCTGTACATCTCAAAATCGGTGTAGACAGAGATTATTGTGTACGCTATATTTAATATTTACAAACGTGCTTTGATCATGCCGCCTTGGGACTCTACAGTGTTACCTTATTTCCGGCATCAAGACTGACTCCAACTTCCTGAAGATGCTTGAGCACACGTTCTTGTCTTTCCTTTGAAGCTACATGGACGCAAGTTTGTCCAGACTGAAGGTATACAAGTAATGGTATCCTATCACAGTCTCTATTAAACACATTTAGATAATACACATTTATTTAGCTAGATTGCGAAACAAGTTATTAAAACGTTAGATTAATCGCTCTCGAGACCTCATTCCTGACGGAATCCATCGCCACGAGGGAGAGAGAAAAGGCAACGTGGGATGTAAGTGCTTGCCTAAGAGCACAATTGTAACAGCTACAGCTGGGCGCGAACTCCGGACCTTTCGCACTTGAAGCAAACGCGTTACAACTGCGCTATCACGACGCCCAACAACATAAAACAATCAAGGAATATAAAATAATGGCTTAGTATAGTGGTAATACATGTACTAGGATAATTGTGCAATTGAATTATAGTTTTATTTTTCCGTTTGGCGAGAAGAAAACACGACCTTTGGGAATTTATTATTAAATTATTATCCCGTGACAGAGCATGTGATACATGTCTCTGCTTATCAGCAGTACGTGCTAGCTGGGACATCCATGACTGGACACTATATGCGTGACAGAGCATGAGATACATGTCTCTGCTTATCAGCAGTACGTGCTAGCTGGGGCATCCATGACTGGACAATATATGCGTGACAGAGCATGAGATACATATCTCTGCTTATCAGCAGTACGTGCTAGCTGGGGCATCCGTGACTGGACAATATATGCGTGACAGAGCATGAAATACATATCTCTGCTTATCAGCAGTACGTGCTAGCTGGGGCATCCGTGACTGGACAATATATGCGTGACAGAGCATGTGATACATGTCTCTGCTTATCAGCAGTACGTGCTAGCTGGGGCATCCGTGACTGGACAATATATGCGTGACAGAGCATGTGATACATGTCTCTGCTTATCAGCAGTACGTGCTAGCTGGGGCATCCGTGACTGGACAATATATGCGTGACAGAGCATGTGATACATATCTCTGCTTATCAGCAGTACGTGCTAACTGGGACATCCGTGACTGGACACTATATGCGTGACAGAGCATGTGATACATGTCTCTGCTTATCAGCAGTACGTGGTAGCTGGGGCATCCGTGACTGGACAATATATGCGTGACAGAGCATGTGATACATGTCTCTGCTTATCAGCAGTACGTGCTAGCTGGGACATCCGTGACTGGACAATATATGCGTGACAGAGCATGTGATACATGTCTCTGCTTATCAACAGTACGTGCTAGCTGGGGCATCCATGACTGGACCATATATATAACATGTCTACGTCCCCGCGAGGGGTTCGACATTAACGGAAGATAGATATATGAAGGTGAATGCACACAGTTAACAAAATGATAAATCAATGAAAATTAAATGTGTAGGGAAATTACCTTATTACAGAGGTTGAAATTTGCTTTTAATTCTTTCATGGTAACAAGTCCCTCCAATCTCTCCTCCTCTACCATTATGTGTACCAGGCTCTCACCTTCCTAAATAGCCAACTCATATTCATATTGTCATACAGTTATATTGTCATAATATTTACACCAATATTTAGCTGCTAATGTTAACTCCCCATTGGTCTGTTGCGTTTGCAACGCGGTAAAACAGAAGGGCGTAGCTACTACGATACGAAAGTGGGCGGTAAAAGCTAAAATTGGTTGAACACAACTATTCCCAATTATTCACGAGTCTACATTTTAATAGTGCATAGGGTCATAATGTCATATTGTTAATATTGTTTAGCTTTGCATTAGAACTAAGATATACTAAAAAGTATCTATTTGAAATATGGCGGTCGCGTAGTTACTAAGCAGTTTTTGGTTACTTCTGTAACTTGGCTCAGCTGAAACACCTGTCAGAACTACTCACACGGATGCATATATGAAGTGATAGGCCTAATTAGAAACACATACACGTATACAGTCTACATCCGCTATGTCGAATTCCGTCGGACCGAACAAAATACTTCGACATGACTGAAGTTTGACGTAACGAAATTCGATATAAACGGAGCCAGTTATATGTACACTGATAGTGTCTGAAACGGGACTTTGATCCGACTTCGAGATAATCGGATAATTCGACATAACCGACTTTGACATAACGGATGTAGACTGTAAATATATATACAATGACATACGTGGAAAACAATTAGAAATTAAATTAGTCGTTTATTCGTGAGGTGTCTGTAGATTTGTAGAGTGTTGTCTTGTAGTGTGATGGTGTTGAAGAGTTCGAGGATAATTCGACATAACCGACATAACGGATGTAGACTGTACACGTATCAAAGCAACTAAACATGCTACTAATGTGCAAATATATCTATTTGCATGCTGGGTAAAATAAATGCCATACATAGTTAAAATATACAATTCAGTGATATGAAAACTCTGGAAATATGTCATGGAATTTCATTAGAATTAACGACACAATTCTAATGAAATTCCACGACCCATTTCACTGTTATATTCACCGCTAGCCTGCAAAGAGCTAAAGAAAGGAACTTCATACCGAGTTCAATATTATTGATATCAGCTCCACAATTCAGTAATGTGAAAACTCTGGAAATATGTCATGGGATTTCATTAGAATTGACGACACCATTCTAATGAAATTCCACGACCCATTTCACTGTTATTCCACCGCTAGCCTGCAAAGAGCTGAAGAAAGGAACTTCCTACCGAGTTCAATATATTGATATCGGCTCCACAGCGCATCAGGCATTTCGCAGTCGGGATGTCTTCGTTTATTGCAGCATAATATAGCGGTCCAAGTGCTGACTGAAAATAGATTATATTCTTCGGGAAGGGCCGTAACTAATGTTGCAGGAACTCGTGGCCCGACCCGTTTGCCTTTCTTTAATGTGTCATGTTTTGTATTCATATGTATATGTAAAACGAATCGAGCAATACAATATGATTAAACTAAACTACGTCTAAAGAAATGACACATGCATAGTTCTTATCACCTCATTTCCTTGTTGCAGTCTACGTCTCTACATCTAGAGAAGTTGCACATGCATAGTTCTTATCACCTCATTTCTTTGTTGCAGTCTACGTCTCTACGTCTACGTCTCTACGTCTAGAGAAATTGCACATGCATAGTTCTTATCACCTCATTTCTTTGTTGCAGTCTACGTCTCTACGTCTACGTCTCTACGTCTAGAGAAATTGCACATGCATAGTTCTTATCACCTCATTTCTTTGTTGCAGTCTACGTCTCTACGTCTAGAGAAATTGCACATGCATAGGTTTTCTCACCTCATTTTCCTTGTATCCGCCTCCGTGGTCGAGTGGTTAAGGTCGCTGACTTGTATACCACTGTAACCTATCATCACTAATGGTCACGGGTTCGAGCCCCGCTCAGGCCGTGTCTCATTTATATGAAAAAGTTGGCAGTTTCTTACGGAGGTTGGTGCACCCAAGTACTGGTTAACCGCTGGAGCCTGCCCAGGAAAGGTGTTGTTAGGTAAACTGTCCGCCGGCGATATAGCCCAAAATGGTGCTGATGCAGGCGTAAACCCCGAAATATAACATAACATTTTCCTTGTTGCAGTCTACGTCTCTATGTCTATAGAAGTTGCATATGCATAGATTTTCTCACCTCATTTTCCTTGTTGCAGTCGGCTCCAAGAGTACCAAGCAGTTGGACAAGTTCAGGTTTCCTCTCTTTTGTTGCGGTATGCAGTGCCGTGTCCTGTCTCTATAAAATCATCAAAGAAATCAGTATAAATATAGTTATTGTTTATTTAGATTCGTTTTTTTTCGGGTATAACGACGAATAAACAGCTTAGGTCACATAGCGACTCTCTAGCTGTTATTTGTGGAGGAAGTTCTTCGGTGCCCCATCCGGTACATGGTAGAACCACAGACATTCCCCAACCCTACACATGAAATAATTCGACACCCCCTTTGGAATTTGAACATTGAGCATTGAGTGCCAAGCTAAAGTCACAGCAGTATAACGCAGATCTCGATCTCTCGGTTTATAATCTCGTCTGAACGTCCTCGATATAGCTTACGCAGCGGAATGTTGAACGTGTGTTCTCTGATGATGGTTTGGTGGTTCGTCGGCTTACTACTGTGAGTAATGGTTCCTGATCAACATGGCCTTACGTATAGGATTCTGGAAGTAATGGTGTTCACCAATAAGACGTGAGTCACAAGCTCGAAATGACATGCCCCTTTAGTAGTTGCGTCACTATAACGCATTTTTTGTTGTAAATATACGTCACATTAGAACAACACATACATGTAAGCTTTTATTTAGTGTGTATTAAACTAAACCACTAAATAAACAATATGCAATGCTCTCAACGACCTGTCATGATACTCAGCTCTACACCCCACCAACCATACATTAATTCATGCTCTCACCGACCTGTACATTCTGCTCTACACCCCTACCAACCATACATTAATTCATGCTCTCACCGACCTGTACATTCTGCTCTACACCCCTACCAACCATACATTAATTCATGCTCTCACCGACCTGTACATTCTGCTCTACACCCCTACCAACCATACATTAATTCGTGACTACTAACATCTTGACGTTTATTTGTAAGCGGGTGGAGAGCACACTAGAAAGTATACTAGAGGACATAGAAAACGCACACTTCGGATAAGTGTGTTGTTACATGAAAAACAATAACTATATAAAAGCATAGTTTTAAACATTTTGGAATATGTTTAGTTGTTCAGTTTGTGTTTTGTAATAAAAATGTGATATATCTTTGATGGAATCCTTCGTATTTCGTTTTCATGTAATAATAATCATATAATGTAGGTGTGCGTTTTCTATGTCCTCTAGTATATAATGTAGGTGTGCGTTTTCTATGTCCTCTAGCATATAATGTAGGTGTGCGTTTTCTATGTCCTCTAGTATATAATGTAGGTGTGCGTTTTCTATGTCCTCTAGTATATAATGTAGGTGTGCGTTTTCTATGTCCTCTAGTATATAATGTAGGTGTGCGTTTTCTATGTCCTCTAGTATATAATGTAGGTGTGCGTTTTCTATGTCCTCTAGTATATAATGTAGGCGTGCGTTTTCTATGTCCTCTAGTATATAATGTAGGTGTGCGTTTTCTATGTCCTCTAGTATATAATGTAGGTGTGCGTTTTCTATGTCCTCTAGTATATTTGTTTGAACATACCTTGCCAGTCGCATTAATGTCAGCTCCCAGCTCAACAAGTAGTCTGATGATTGCGGGCTGTTCTGCTCTTACTGCGTGGTGGAGAGGCAGGTTTCCATTCTATAAGAATACAGAAGTAGTTTTGTTAGTACCTCGTGATAACTCGAGGTGGAGAGGCAGGTTTCCATTCTATAAGAATACAGAAGTAGTTTTGTTAGTACTTCGTGATAACGCGAGGTGGAGAGGCAGGTTTCCATTCTATAAGAATACAGAAGTAGTTTTGTTAGTATTTCGTGATAACTTGCATATATTAAAATATGCTATTAATAGCGAATATCATGCATGCATGTTATACAGAATGCCGATCGGGGAGACATATATAGTCCAATCATGTTCAGTGCATCATGTGATCTATTGCATCGTTTGCTCGTTTGTCTTACGTAGTCACTTTCTAGGGGGAAACTGTAGCCTGTGAACATGCGTTGATATATTTTGGCGGGTCAGCCATATACATATTTTTTAACACCGATACTATTAATTTGGCCGTATTGAGTTTCTGATAATATCATAAAGTCATTTTGCCAGAAGTAAATTAGTGAAAAATCGACAGACTGGAACCCAGGCTAGGGAAACTGTAATCTACAATAATTTACAGACTGGTTATAAAACCAGGAAGACTATCAGCAGAAGTATAAATTACTCACAGCGTACACAGTTGTGATAGTCACATTCTCCATTCCCTTCTCAAATTAAATATATATTAGCATGCACTAATGCACTTTATGCACCAAATGCAGGTCCAGAAACTGTGTGTGTGTGTTTTACGTTTATTTATCGTCGCTACCGGTTGCCCATATTAGCAACACCTCCTGAAGCTATTAGTCATTTTACATTGTTGGAGGATAGTGTAATGATACAGACAGTCACCGACACGAGACATCGGTTTAAAGTCCCAATTTGAAACTGTTAATTTTATTAGGGTCAGAGGGGGAATCGAACCTGCGATCCCTGGATTACAAGTCCAACGTGTTAACCACAGGACTACAGATCCGCCCAGAAACTTTATTTCATTTCTGCTTTTATATTTTAAGCAGCAGTAACTGTATACTAATAGTAAGGAGTTATTCATAGCTATTCATGTTGGCAATCACAACCTCAACTTTACTGCACGTGCATACCCGTGCCAGATCAGATTTCAGCTACATTCGTATCAAAACTTCCTGCGAAGTTATTTATAGGAGCATATATATGATGAATTAGACGAATGTTTCCATAAATAAACTTCGGGAAACCGCCGGAGAATATCGAAGACGTTTTCGGTATCTGTTCTAACTAATACACCGCGACCCTGATTTGTAAACACATATGGGGTGAATTAAATCTGATACATACACATTTTGTTTCATCTATATAGGGGTGTTTTGTTCCTACGTTGGTCCCAGATAGGTTTATCCTACTGCATTCTGTTGTTTTCGGACATATATTTAGGTGAAATAAATTACGTTTTCATATTTAGATGAAATAAATAACGTTTTCGGACATATATTTAGATGAAATAAATGACGTTTTCGAACATATATTTAGGCGAAATAAATGACGTTTTCGAACATATATTTAGGCGAAATAAATAAAAATTTCGGACATATATTTAAATGAAATAAATGACGTTTTCGGACATATATTTAGATGAAATAAATGACGTTTTCGAACATATATTTAGATGAAATAAATGACGTTTTCGGACATATATTCAGGTGAAATAAATAAAAATTTCAGACATATTTAGGTGAAATAAATAACATTTTCGGACATATATTTAGGTGAAATAAATAACATTCTCAGACATATATTTAGGTGAAATAAATAACGTTTTCGGACATATATTTAGGTGAAATAAATAACGTTTCCGGATATATATTTAGGTGAAATAAATGCCTTTCTAGACATTAATGACACTTTAAATAAGATAATTTCTAATCAAAACAACTTCCTGTCAAAGCATTTTCGTGTGTATTATGACAAGCATTTGAGTAGGCATACTTTATCTTTGGCGTTTAGGTCCACGTGCACCGCCTTCAGTTCTCGTAGTACATCGCACATACCATTCTGGGCAGCTATATGTATGGCTTGTAGTCCTTTCTGAGTAGGAATATTCGAAGACATATCAGCATACATGTAATAGATATAGACAGTCTGCATTTCCTTCTGATATATAGAATACAGGAATTTGAAGTATCCGCAACAACTAATTAAAAAGAAAACAAAAGAACCAACACGCGTGTGTGTACGTGCGTGCGTACGTACATGTGTGTTGTGTGTTTTTAAACATGTAGAGTAAATCTTGATCTTTAGTTTCTGTTTGTTTTTAATGTAGTAGAGTCAGTATATGTTTTTGACTGTTGGAACTTCAAACACATGTGGCTAGAACTAGTGTCAGTGTATGGCCAATATTGCTTGATGTACACAGAAATTTAGGATTATTAGGGGTTTCTCCCGCAAGACACTATTTGTTTCCTACGATTCAAAGCATTTCTTTACACTATTGATGATTCTAGGTGTGTGGTATACTGTTGACCATAGCTGGTTCTAGGTGTGAGATATACTGTTGACCATAGCTGGTTCTAGGTGTGTGGTATACTGTTGACCATAGCTGGTTCTAGGTGTGAGGTATACTGTTGACCTAGCTGGTTCGAGGTGTGAGATATACTGTTGACCATAGCTGGTTCTAGGTGTGAGGTATACTGTTGACCTAGCTGGTTCGAGGTGTGAGATATACTGTTGACCATAGCTGGTTCTAGGTGTGAGATATACTGTTGACCTAGCTGGTTCGAGGTGTGAGATATACTGTTGACCATAGCTGGTTCTAGGTGTGAGATATAATGTTGACCATAGCTGGTTCTAGGTGTGAGGTATACTGTTGACCATAGATGGTTCTAGGTGTGAGATATACTGTTGACCATAGCTGGTTCTAGGTGTGAGATATACTGTTGACCATAGATGGTTCTAGGTGTGAGATATACTGTTGACCATAGCTGGTTCTAGGTGTGAGATATACTGTTGACCATAGCTGGTTCTAGGTGTGAGATATACTGTTGACCATAGATGGTTCTAGGTGTGAGGTATACTGTTGACCATAGCTGGTTCTATGTGTGAGATATACTGTTGACCATAGATGGTTCTAGGTGTGAGGTATACTGTTGACCATAGCTGGTTCTAGGTGTGAGATATACTGTTGCCGATAGCTGGTTCTAGGTGTGAGGTATACAGTTGACCATAGCTGGTTCTAGGTGTGAGATATACTGTTGACCATAGCTGGTTCTAGGTGTGAGGTATCCTGTTGACCATAGATGGTTCTAGGTATAGCATACTGTTGCCGATAGCTGGTTCTAGGTGTGAGGTATACAGTTGACCATAGCTGGTTCTAGGTGTGAGGTATCCTGTTGATCATAGATGGTTCTACGTATAGCATACTGTTGCCGATAGCTGGTTCTAGGTGTGAGGTATACTGTTGCCGATAGCTGGTTCTAGGTGCGAGGTATACTGTTGACCATAGCTGGTTCTAGGTGTGAGATATACTGTTGACCATAGCTGGTTCTAGTTGTGAGGTATACTGTTGACCATAGCTGGTTCTAGGTGCGAGGTATACTGTTGACCATAGATGGTTCTAGGTGTGAGGTATACTGTTGACCATAGCTGGTTCTAGGTGTGTGGTATACTGTTGACCATAGCTGGTTCTAGGTGTGAGGTATACTGTTGACCATAGATGGTTCTAGGTGTATGGTATACTGTTGACCATAGCTGGTTCTAGGTGTGTGGTATACTGTTGACCATAGATGGTTCTAGGTGTATGGTATACTGTTGACCATAGCTGGTTCTAGGTGTGTGGTATACTGTTGACCATAGCTGGTTCTAGGTGTGAGGTATACTGTTGACCATAGATGGTTCTAGGTGTATGGTATACTGTTGACCATAGCTGGTTCTAGGTGCGAGGTATACTGTTGACCATAGATGGTTCTAGGTGTGTGGTATACTGTTGACCATAGCTGGTTCTAGGTGTGTGGTATACTGTTGACCATAGCTGGTTCTAGGTGTGTGGTATACTGTTGACCATAGCTGGTTCTAGGTGTGTGGTATACTGTTGACCATAGCTGGTTCTAGGTGTGTGGTATACTGTTGACCATAGCTGGTTCTAGGTGTGAGGTATACTGTTGACCATAGCTGATGGTGCAGCTTGTTGGAAGGAGTCAGTGACTGTTTGACGTGAGCACCGTGGAGTCGGAAGTAGGCGGTCGATATTGTTCACTTTCACATTTACAGTTAGCAATGGTACAGTATAATCAATGCATGGTTATTTCACCGTCTCTGCATCTGACTCACCTTAAAAGCAACATCGATGACAACTCCTGCCGTCAACAAATGCCTGGCAGATTTCCAGCGGCCAAGTCTTGCTGCCATGTGTATCGGACATTCCTTAGCCTATATAAAAAGTTACATTATTGTATGAATATATTTATTAATGCTATTGAGCTTACATATTGTAAGATTGATCCACATGTATATTCCACCGCCCTACACAATTTCACGTGTAGAACTTAAAAACAATTAAACAATTTCTGAAGTTGGCAACAATAGTATGTGCATCAGCATCATTTTGGGCTATATCGCCGGTGGACAGTTTACCTAACACCTTTCCTGGGCAGGCTCCAGCGGTTAACCAGTACTTGGGTGCACCAACCTCCGTATAAAACTGTCAACTGTTTCTTATAAATGAAACACGGTCTGAGCGGGGCTCGAACCCGTGACCATCAGTGATGATATGTTACAGTGGTATACAAGTCATCGACCTTAACCACTCGACCACGGAGGCGGACGAAGTTGGCAACAAGGAGAGAAGGAGAGGAGAGAAACTATATAGTAAGTTCTGCTTTTAATCCTTTCCTATTCTTTGATTTTGTGTACATGTATTGTTTTGTGAATGTATATAGTCGCATAAATATGTTTAAGCCAAGTTGGCAACAGCTGCTGCGTAGTGGCTTGGCTATTATTGGGTGTGTGGTCCTTTTCCCAGAAGTAAGGACGATGACGAAATATACACATTGCTGACATTACAACCATCATTGGGTTTATTAGTTTTAGATTTATACAAATTTATTTTAACTCGATTACGAAATAAGTGTTTACGATGTTAGATTAATCGCTATCGAAACCTCATTCCTGATGGAATCCATCGCCATGAGTGAGAGAGAAGAGACAATGTGAATTAAAATGCCTTGCCCAATGGTACAATCGTTAACGGCTACAGCTTGGCGCGAACGACAGTGTACTCGCTACCATCGCGACTAATAGACTATAGAGGTCAAACATTTCTGTATTGAATACGAAGCAACGATTGGATGTGAAGAATGACGTACCAAGTCATAATGACCAGTGATAATGTATGTCTCATGCGCTGCTATTCGTAAGTTAACCACTTTTTAGCATGGCTAAAAGTTTAGAATCTGACCTCTGATTGTGATTAACTGCCTCATAGTTTAAACATTATTTATTTCAGTATTTGTACATGTAACCAAGAAATGAACATTTTACATATAATTTAACAGCAGTCGACTTAAAGGGATTAGAACGAATGAAAACTGATATAGTTCTTCTTCCTCTCAATTGATTGATATACAATAGGCAGGAGAATAATAAATATATATATATAACAATGAAAATACGTGCAATCTATTCTAGGTATATGCTATAATATTACAGAAGTTATTGTATTAGTGAGTAAATAGTTTTGGATGTTAAAAAAAAAAGGTTAACTTTTAAATGAAAGTTTGAAGAAAGTTCAAGAACATGAAATATCCAATCGGAGCAGGAGAAGAAGAGAATAGTTCAAGAAATGTGGCAGAATAGGACCGGTTGTTATGTCAATAATGATAACATTCAGATTAGAATCCGCCATGCGAACATTTTAGAGCTCATCCATCTCAGAATGGAAAATTACGGTGTTGGTTCCAAAATCCTTACAAGTGTCACCATTACTGTATTTATTTCACTAATTATCTCATTTCCCCTTTTCTACTCTGCTAGATAATTTCATATCTCATCATATTCCATAACATATTATATATAGTTTCTCTACTGTTCCGCCGCTCTAACATTACTATATAATTCCAATATGCAGTTTTAGCTTAGAGTCCTATCATTTGATTTGTATATATGTTGAGGGCCTCGTGGTATATTAACTTTTGTTTTATGAGTTCTCTCGTAAAATAAAGTCTTTATTTTTATTATTAGTAGTAGTATTATTATTAGTATTACTGTCTAATAGCTAGGCGTTCACGGGGCTACTGGAGTTATGAATCCCTGGCCCCACTCTGTTACATACCTCATTTCTTGAATTGAGATCAGCACCGACCTCCGCAAGAGCTTCTATTGAGCTCAACTTTGAAGCTCGAGTTGCGTGATGGAGTGGTGTATCCCCATGCTGCACGAAATAGAAATATAAACTCATAAATAAATCAATTTATAAACATAAAACGTAATTAAAATATAACTGATGAGACATTGGAATGGTCATGAATAAATTTAAAATTAAAAACAGGTTGCATCAATTAACAACATATTTAGAATAGTCAAGTCAAGATACTGTCCTTCGGCACCAGTCAGTCTTGTCAGACTATGGAGTTAGCGCCCGTTGAGGTTTACAGTTGAGCACCGTCTGCTGTGGCTGTACATTCCGATGCGTGACCTGCAGTGGCGGTTGCGTGTGTGTTTTGCGTTTATTTATCGTCGCTACCGGTTGCCCATATGAGCGACGCCTCCTGAAGAGATTAGTTATTTTAGATTTTGGAGGATAGTGCATGATACAGACAGAGACCCATTTCAGAATCTCCTCTGGTTCATTTGCGTGCACGGTGTAAAGCACCGACACGAGACCTCGGTTTAACGTCCCATCTGAAAGACTGTTAAAGTAGTAGTGGCGGTTGCAGCCTTCGCAAATGAAGACAGAGCCACTGGAAGTCAAATCAAGATACTGTAGTCATGTATAAATACACATAAGCAGCAGTGGTGTAATGTATACGTATATGGGTGCCGGTTTACTTATACGTTGCGAGTGCGAACCCTGGGGTGGTGTTCTTAGGCTAATCCACAGTGCCTCTTACCTTTCCCTCATAGCAATGTATTCCACCTACAAGAGCTCGAGAGCGATAAAACTGAATTGAATTATTTTTGGGGTTTAAAGGTGCACCAACAGCTTAGTTCATATGGCGACTCACCCGCGTAGAACCACCAACCAGCTGGATACCTTCCTCACATGAAATCATTCGACAACCCAAGTGGGATTCGAACCTGCAGTGATCTGAAATAAACGACCGTAACCACTCGGCCACGGAGACTCTGTGGTAAAGAGAATGATATGATTATATTTACATGATCTGAGCTGTCCAGTTCAGCACCAAGCTTGAATAATTGCCTTATGCTTGCGGCACTCCCGGCTCGAGCTGCATAGTGTAACGGTGACTCCCTATCCTGTAAGAGAGGCAACATTCCCTATGCATTACGTACATTCATATAACATTCAATTACAATATATGTAAATATGCAACATTCCCTATGCATTACGTACATTCATATAACATTCAATTACAATATATGTAAATAGGCAACATTCCCTATGCATTACGTACATTCATATAACATTCAATTACAATATATGTAAATAGGCAACATTCCCTATGCATTACGTACATTCATATAACATTCAATTACAATATATGTAAATAGGCTACATTCCCTATGCATTATGTACATTCATATAACATTCAATTACATATATGTAAATATGCAACATTCCCTATGCATTACGTGCATTCATATAACATTCAATTACAATGTATGTAAATAGGCAACATTCCCTATGCATTACGTACATTCATATAACATTCAATTACAATATATGTAAATAGGCAACATTCCCTATGCATTGTGTACATTCATATAGCATTCAATTACAATATATGTAAATAGGCAACATTCCCTATGCATTGTGTACATTCATATAGCATTCAATTACAATATAGCATTGTGTACATTCATATAACATTCAATTACAATATAGCATTGTGTACATTCATATAACATTCAATTACAATATATGTAAATAGGCAACATTCCCTATGCATTACGTACATTCATATAACATTCAATTACAAAATACGTAAATAGGCAACATTCCCTATGCATTGTGTACATTCATATAACATTCAATTACAATATATGTAAATCGGCAACATTCCCTATGCACTGTGTACATTCATATAACATTCAATTACAATGTATGTAAATAGGTAACATTCCCTATGCATTACGTACATTCATATAGCATTCAATTGCACTATATGTAAATAGGCAACATTCCCTATTCATTATGTACATTCATATAACATTCAATTACATATATGTAAATATGCAACATTCCCTATGCATTACGTACATTCATATAACATTCAATTACAATATATGTAAATAGGCTACATTCCCTATGCATTATGTACATTCATATAACATTCAATTACATATATGTAAATATGCAACATTCCCTATGCATTACGTGCATTCATATAACATTCAATTACAATGTATGTAAATATGCAACATTCCCTATGCATTTCGTACATTCATATAACATTCAATTACAATATATGTAAATAGGCAACATTCCCTATGCATTACGTACATTCATATAACATTCAATTACAATATATGTAAATAGGCAACATTCCCTATGCATTATGTACATTCATATAACATTCAATTACAATGTATGTAAATATGCAACATTCCCTATGCATTACGTACATTCATATAACATTCAATTACAATATATGTATTTAGGCAACATTCCTTATGCATTGTGTACATTCATATAACATTCAATTACAATATATGTAAATCGGCAACATTCCCTATGCATTACGTACATTCATATAACATTCAATTTTTGTACTTCATATCATTCAATTACAATATATGTAAATCGGCAACATTCCCTATGCATTGTACATTCATATAACATTCAATTACAATATATGTAAATAGGCAACATTCCCTATGCATTGTGTACATTCATATAGCATTCAATTACAATATATGTAAATAGGCAACATTCCCTATGCATTGTGTACATTCATATAGCATTCAATTACAATATATGTAAATCGGCAACATTCCCTATGCATTGTGTACATTCATATAACATTCAATAACAATATAGCATTGTGTACATTCATATAACATTCAATTACAATATATGTAAATAGGCAACATTCCCTATGCATTGTGTACATTCATATAGCATTCAATTACAATATATGTAAATAGGCAACATTCCCTATGCATTGTGTACATTCATATAGCATTCAATTACAATATATGTAAATCGGCAACATTCCTTATGCATTGTGTACATTCATATAACATTCAATTACAATATATGTAAATAGGCAACATTCCCTATGCATTACGTACATTCATATAACATTCAATTACAAAATACGTAAATAGGCAACATTCCCTATGCATTGTGTACATTCATATAACATTCAATTACAATATATGTAAATCGGCAACATTCCCTATGCATTACGTACATTCATATAACATTCAATTACAATATATGTAAATCGGCAACATTCCCTATGCATTGTGTACATTTATATAACATTCAATTACATATATGTAAATATGCAACATTCCCTATGCATTACGTGCATTCATATAACATTCAATTACAATGTATGAAAATAGGTAACATTCCCTATGCATTACGTACATTCATATAGCATTCAATTGCACTATATGTAAATAGGCAACATTCCCTATGCATTATGTACATTCATATAACATTCAATTACATATATGTAAATATGCAACATTCCCTATGCATTACGTACATTCATATAACATTCAATTACAATATATGTAAATAGGCTACATTCCCTATGCATTATGTACATTCATATAACATTCAATTACATATATGTAAATATGCAACATTCCCTATGCATTACGTGCATTCATATAACATTCAATTACAATGTATGTAAATAGGCAACATTCCCTATGCATTACGTACATTCATATAACATTCAATTACAATATATGTAAATAGGCAACATTCCCTATGCATTGTGTACATTCATATAGCATTCAATTACAATATATGTAAATAGGCAACATTCCCTATGCATTGTGTACATTCATATAGCATTCAATTACAATATATGTAAATCGGCAACATTCCCTATGCATTGTGTACATTCATATAACATTCAATTACAATATAGCATTGTGTACATTCATATAACATTCAATTACAATATAGCATTGTGTACATTCATATAACATTCAATTACAATATAGCATTGTGTACATTCATATAACATTCAATTACAATATATGTAAATAGGCAACATTCCCTATGCATTACGTACATTCATATAACATTCAATTTCAAAATACGTAAATAGGCAACATTCCCTATGCATTGTGTACATTCATATAACATTCAATTACAATATATGTAAATCGGCAACATTCCCTATGCACTGTGTACATTCATATAACATTCAATTACATATATGTAAATATGCAACATTCCCTATGCATTACGTGCATTCATATAACATTCAATTACAATGTATGTAAATAGGTAACATTCCCTATGCATTACGTACATTCATATAGCATTCAATTGCACTATATGTAAATAGGCAACATTCCCTATTCATTATGTACATTCATATAACATTCAATTACAATATATGTAAATATGCAACATTCCCTATGCATTACGTACATTCATATAACATTCAATTACAATATATGTAAATAGGCTACATTCCCTATGCATTATGTACATTCATATAACATTCAATTACATATATGTAAATATGCAACATTCCCTATGCATTACGTACATTCATATAACATTCAATTACAATATATGTAAATAGGCAACATTCCCTATGCATTACGTACATTCATATAACATTCAATTACAATATATGTAAATAGGCAACATTCCCTATGCATTACGTACATTCATATAACATTCAATTACAATATACGTAAATAGGCAACAATCCCTATGCATTACGTACATTCATATAACATTCAATTACAATATATGTAAATAGGCAACATTCCCTATGCATTACGTACATTCATATAACATTCAATTACAATATACGTAAATAGGCAACAATCCCTATGCATTACGTACATTCATATAACATTCAATTACAATATATGTAAATAGGAAACATTCTCTGGAGATATATGCATCCATATCTGTATGCACATTTTGTATGTATGTAGGTAACATTCTCTGGAGATTGAGGCATGCAGGTAAAATTCATTTACAATATATGCATCTATGTAACATTCAATTACCATATCTGGTAACACTCATCCAAATGAAGTCCCAATATAGGTCATGAATACACTGTATTTTGTATGTTGGGGTTTAAATTCGAACCATCTATAGTGTAGGCCTACATTTACCTTGTTGGTAGTTTCCAAGTTTGCACCAAAGCCATGCAAGATGTCAATCACTTCGGGCTTGTCATATTTGACCGCGTAGTGTAATATGCGTCCATTGCTGTTAACAATGGCATATGCAAGCTGTAGTGTAGGCCTACATTTACCTTGTTGGTAGCTTTCCAAGTTTGCACCAAAGCCATGCAAGATGTCAATTACTTCGGGCTTGTCATATTTGGCCGCGTAATATGCGTCCATTGCTGTTAACAATGGCATATGCAAGCTGTAGTGTAGGCCTACATTTACCTTGTTGGTAGCTTCCAAATTTGCACCAAAGCCATGCAAGATGCCAATCACTTCGGGCTTGTCATATTTTACTGCGTAGTGTAATACACGTCCATTGCTGTTAACAGTGGCATATGCAAGCTATAGTGTAAGCTTATATTTACCTTATTGGTAGCTCCCAAGTTTGCACCAAAGCCATGTAAGATAGCAATCACTTCGGGCTTGTCATATTTGGCTGCGTAGTGTAATGGCTCGGCGCTATCCTGAATTCATTAAAACGGTCTCCATATACAAGAAACAGAGCTATTAAAGACAATTTTAGGAAATATAAGTTGATAATATTCAAGTACATTAAAATGATAACAAAGAGAATATTTATTAACTGAAGCACTGTATGGAGGGGCATACTGATCCGACGAATACAATTACAGGTCCGTAGCCACACTGAGGCACACCGAGCCAGCTGCCTCGGTTAAAATTTCCAAACCAAAACAAAATAAATGAATAATTAAATAAATAAAATGCAAACATATCCCTTTGCTGTATAAAATGTTGACTGCTAGAGAGTTGAAAGGTCAGTATATAATTATACGTCTAAACTCATTAAATCAGAAAACGCAGGAAATCGCTTCTATACCCCAACCATTTCAAGGGGGGAACATGCCATCCCCGGACCCCGGGTTGCCTCGGTTGAAATGTTCCTCTGGTTACGGTACTGAATTATATGATGTAGCAACATTTTAGTAGCCCAACAAGTGGACGTCATCATCACGTCATTACCATTCCTTATATATAACATGTGGACGAACGTCAGTGGATGTATCTAAAGCCACGGAGCGGGGCTACATTTTTAGATATTGTGACAGTAAGTTTGAACAAGAAATTTACTTTAAAGTAGCATTACATCATATGAAATAAAAGATATTTGAAAAATTCAATTTTACCATTATACTTTGTATGCTTATGTTCATTTGGTAAATAGTTTTTTTTGCGATAAAACAAACTCAAAATCGAAAATAGGACTTTCCGAGTCGATTGGTCACGCACTTGTTTACAACCGGAACGCATCGTCCGCACTTGTTTACATTCGGAATGCATCGTCCCCATTTGTCCCACGTTGTCTTTTTTAATTAAATTACTTGATATGTTGAGTCATACCTCTGTTAGCTAAGTCTTTTAGGGACATTTATACATCCCCGCGAGGGGTTCGACATTAGAGGATGATAGATAGAGAGTATTTCATGTTCAAAATATATACGTTGTTTTCTACATCCTCTGTTGTTTCACGCATGCGCGCTGTGCGTGTTTACATTTCCTGTGTTGATAAACAAATTCGCATATACGACGGTTTAAATTTATTGGAATGTTATCGTTTCTGAGCGACTATTTCGATTTTTGTAAACACACACATATTAGTATTTATATTTTACCAAAAACATCCTTTATTACGATGTAATGCTGCTTTAATGGAACTCAGTAATATGGGTTGCTTTAAATAATATAGAGATATCTAAAAGCTCACTAAAGTTTGAGCAATATAGATATTACTAAAGTGTAATGAAAACTTGAGCGACATAGAATCACAGAGAGGCAATTAATTACAGAAACAAAGTAGTGGTTTTAGTTTTATGGTGTAGATATTTAAAATGTGTGGTTTACATTATCTTGACACGTGACTATTCCTCCTGACGTAACAAGCTGGTGTATGACGTCACCGTGACCACCTCCAGCAGCAAGATGTGCCGCATAAATACCAGCCTGTAAAACATGTGAACAAAACAGTGGAATGCTTAACATCAAGGCAGGCGTGTAGCTGGACTGTTTAGTAAATGTAGGCCACAACAAGTGAGCATAGTAGGCGAGTCTGGGGGCATGGCTTTTCGTCTCGTAAATTGCTCGTTTTTAATTGCGCCCATATTGCCTCAACCCCTTACTCTTGATTTCATCTCGTGTTTTTAGGAGCTAGGTGTAGACCAGGCCCTACATCGCCTCTCGGCAGATACACGCCTGAAAGGGTAGAGGATTATGTTGATAACTTATACATACTACCTGTACTACGTAAATAATGAGTCGATAAAACATGTCACATGGCGACTCTAGATGTTTTTGGTGGAGGAAATCCGCGGGTGCCACTTGGAGTAGTATTTCAAAATCGGACAGACACCTAGGTAGAACCACCGACCGTATGCAAGACAACTGTATAGCTTCCTCACGTGAAATAATTCGAAACCACGGATCTGTAGTCCGTGGTTAACACGCTGGACCAGTGGTTAACACGCTGGACTTGTAATCCAGGGATCGCCCGTTCGATCCCCCATCTGACACTAATAAAACAGTATTTCAGATGGGACTTTAAAACGAGGTATCGTGTCGGTGCTTTACATCGTGCACGTAAAAGAACCAGAGGAGATTCTGGAATGGGTCTCTGTCTGTATCATTTTCCCTATCCTCCAAAAATCTAAGATTCTGGAATGGGTATCTGTCTGTATAATTTGCACTATCTTCCAAAAATCTAAAATGACTAATCTCTTCAGGAGGCGTCGCTCATATGGGCTACCGGTAGCGACTATAAATAAACGTACATTGTACAACACACACACCGTCACTCAGCTAACGTTTAGTATATGTAAATTTGTTTGATTCGATTGCGAAACAAGTTTTTACAACATTAATTAAATCGACCTCATTCCTGATGGAATCCATCGGCATGTGGGAGAGAGAAGAGGCAATGTTGAAATTAAGTGCCTTGCCTAAGGGCACAATCGTAACGGCTACAACTGGGCGCAAACTCCGGAACATTCACACATGAAGCGAGGCATTACTTACCACTGAGTTATCACAACTTCCACAGACCGGCTACCATTGCGGATTATCGTGAAAAACAAAACTCACTCGAATTAACAGTGATTGGCGGTAGGCCTACCTACGTTCCAAGAACAATCCGTTGTTAAATCAACTCTACAGCTTATCTGGGGAACAACGACAAAGTAGCATGGGCCTGGCATGCTACTCATAACAATGGGTAGGCCTAACCATACACTTCAACATTGTCAAGAGTCAAACTGGGTGAAAGGGAAACAAGCGTGATAAGAGAATGAGAGATATCGCTGTCTTTTCTATAACCTCCCTTGGCAGATGAAGTCCGATTTATCCCGAAATGTATCGCTGGCTTTTCTATAACCTCCCTTGGCAGATGAAGTCCGATTTATCCCGAAATGTATTGCTGGCTTTTCAGTTGGAATCCTTTGTTTTCTCCTGTTGTTCCCGGTATATGATAAATGTCATTTTTATCCAAATCATGTTAATTAATTGATAACAAATTTGTGCAGACCTACGTACCCATTGGTCATACTGTAGGATATGTGGCGAGATATAGTAATTTACTAATTATATAAGATGAGAAATTGGATGCAAATTGTTAGCATGTTGTGTAAAGGAAACAACGATAAAAACAGAGGAAACCACTTAAGAAGAAATGCATACGCTTAGGTAGTATTCAGGGGCAGTAACCAGCAGATGACTCCCATTAGCTTTAGCGACGAAAATAAATAGCCGGAGTTGCATATCCTAAAACACCCTCCATTTCTGAACATGAACGGGATGACTATAAATACCTTGTCTGGCTCATACACGACGGCCCCATTGTTCAATAACGTTTCTACGATGGACGTGTAACCCTGTGAGCATGCCAAGTGTAATGCTGTTCTTCCGGATGACTGGAAATTAAGAATTAAGAACCCATACAGTTTCAATATTTGCACATGCACTAAGCACCCCAGACAGTTTCAGCACATGCACTAAGCACCCAGTCAGATTCAGCACATGCACTAAGCACCCAGACAGTTTCAATATGTGCACATGCACTAAGCACCCATACAGATGCAGCACATGCACTAAGCACCCAGTCAGATTCAGCACATGCACTAAGCACCCAGTCAGATTCAGCACATGCACTAAGCACCCAGACATATTCAGTACATGCACTAAGCACACAGACAGATTCAGCACATGCACTAAGCACCCAGACAGATTCAGCACATGCACTAAGCACCCAGACAGTTTCAGCACATGCACTAAGCACCCAGACAGTTTCAGCACATGCACTAAGCACCCAGACAGTTTCAGCACATGCACTAAGCACCCAGACAGTTTCAGCACATGCACTAAGCACCCAGACAGATTCAGCACATGCACTAAGCACCCAGACAGATTCAGCACATGCACTAAGCACCCAGACAGATCCAGCACATGCACTAAGCACCTAGACAGATTCAGCACATGCACTAAGCACCTAGACAGATTCAGCACATGCACTAAGCACCCAGACAGATTCAGCACATGCACTAAGCACCCAGACAGATTCAGCACATGCACTAAGCACCTAGACAGATTCAGCACATGCACTAAGCACCTAGACAGATTCAGCACATGCACTAAGCACCTAGACAGATTCAGCACATGCACTAAGCACCCAGACAGATTCAGCACATGCACTAAGCACCCAGACAGATTCAGCACATGCACTAAGCACCCTGACAGATTCAGTACATGCACTAAGCACCCAGCCAGATTCAACACATGAATTAAGCTGATAGTGGTGGAGATAGACCCTGCCCCGTGTGTCCCCCGGGATATATTTCAGACGCGGACGGGCACACGGGTAGAACCACAGCCCTTCTGCAAGCCAGCTGGATAGTTTCCCCACATGTTAAGGCAATGGGTATACATACAATATATAACGAATAATATAGTATGAATACAGTTCATCTGCATAGAACTTTACCCGTTCAGGCGTATTGACATCTGCACCAAGCGTCAACAGCAATTTCACAGCTTCGAGATGACCCTCTTCTGCAGCGATATGTAGCGAGATTTGTCCGACCTGTAAGGAATGAAATTTCGTCTAGAATGGAGAATATCCAGATATATTCAATACATGTATTAGGTATATCAAACGATACAAGTGATTTTAGTATGCATGTGACAGACAGTAAGCGCGCGTGCAGTCACGTGTATGTGTGTGTGTGCGTGTGCGCGTGCGCGCGTGTGCGCGTGTGTGTGTGCGTACAACTGTGTGCACGTGTGTATTTCGCCGAGTTCTTGTATGAAGTTGGAATACTTCTGTAAGTGAATCAAACAAAAACGTAAAGAAAAGGGCAACACATATTTTTGTAAATGTATTCTTTATCTTAATTTATACAGCAATTAATATACTTTGTTGTGGACACCTGTATTATGTATTCATCTGTATTATGTATTAATGTGTTATAAAATAGTTATTTTCCCGTGTCAAGAAACATACATATCTAAGAAAAAGTTGAGGGCGATAGTGGGAGAGAAATATGAAGGAATGTTAGAAGAGGGTGATATGAAGATAAGAGAGAAGACAAACAGTGTACATAGGACAACTCAAACAGTGTGCATAGGACAACTGGACAACTCAAACAGTGTACATAGGACAACTGGACAACTCAAACAGTGTACATAGGACAACTCAAACAGTGTACATAGGACAACTCAAACAGTGTACATAGGACAACTCAAACAGTGTGCATAGGACAACTCAAACAGTGTACATAGGACAACTCAAACAGTGTACATAGGACAACTCAAACAGTGTACATAGGACAACTCAAACAGTGTACATAGGACAACTCAAACAGTGTACATAGGACAACTCAAACAGTGTACATAGGACAACTCAAACTGTGTACATAGGACAACTCAAACAGTGTACATAGGACAACTCAAACAGTGTACATAGGACAACTCAAACAGTGTACATAGGACAACTCAAACAGTGTACATAGGACAACTCAAACAGTGTACATAGGACAACTCAAACAGTGTACATAGGACAACTCAAACAGTGTACATAGGACAACTCAAACAGTGTACATAGGACAACTCAAACAGTGTACATAGGACAACTCAAACAGTGTACATAGGACAACTCAAACAGTGTACATAGGACAACTCAAACAGTGTACATAGGACAACTCAAACTGTATACATAGGACAACTCAAACAGTGTACATAGGACAACTCAAACAGTGTACATAGGACAACTCAAACAGTGTACATAGGACAACTCACACATGGAAAATAGGACAACTCAAACAGTTGTTGATCATGTGGATGGAAAACATGTTGAGTTATCCTCCGTTAGGGGAAGGGGGGAGCACTTCTCGTGGTAGTTGTCCAATCTACGACTGACACTCAACGTGCATGCCTTGTATATACTGTCAAACCTTTCTTAAACAGTAGGCCAATGGAATCACAGAAAGTGGCTGCTAAGCAAAGGTGGCTGCTTAATAGAGGTCAGATGTATAATAGTTTAGTTTATACAAATTTATTTTAGCTCGATTGCGAAACAAGTTATTTCAACTTATATAAATCACTCTCGAGACCTCATTCCTGATGGAATCCATCGCCACGAGGGAGAGAGAAGAGGCAACGTGGAATTTAAATGCCTTGCCTAAGGGCACAATCGTAACGGCTCCAGTGGGGCTCGAACTCCGGACCTTTCGCACCTGAAGCGAACGGGCATCTACTGCGCTATCACGACTTCCAGATGTATAATAAAACAACATATTAGGAATCTGGAAACTGGCTGCCTAATACAGGAACACAGGTT
The DNA here is from genome assembly GCA_014843695.1 of Archivesica marissinica. NCBI lineage: Eukaryota > Metazoa > Mollusca > Bivalvia > Venerida > Vesicomyidae > Archivesica > Archivesica marissinica. The sequence goes on along the minus strand of CM026397.1, from coordinate 55,597,180 downwards.
TGACTGTACTGTTGTCTTACGGCCCAACATGAATGTTTGTAATCTCGCCGTACCGCAGAATAACATGCACGGCGATAATTAGGCTTAAAACGAATAAAAAATAGTGTATGACTCATGCATATGTGTGTAATATTCTCATGGCAGCTTACCTCATTGTAGGAATTAACATGTTTTCTTTTTGCGAAAAGCTCAATGGCGGTTATGTCTCCTACCTCGGCGGCTGCGTGCATCGGGAATGGCACATTATACTGAAATACATAGATGCAGCTCGTTATTGTACTCGTTAATACAAATTTAGTTTAGTTCGATTGTGAAACAAGTTCTTACAACTTATATTAATCACTCTCGAGACCTCATTCCAGAATTACTAGGAATATCCTGAAAATGCCATTAATAAAACTTGCCAAACAAAATGGCGGCCAATATAAGATGTTATCAGTGTTTTGACTATTTTCACAGTGTTTTCACAGGCCGTGGGAACTATACATTGCGTAGAACAAGCAAACAATGGCCTGGTCCTCATGGGATTCATGAAGTTATTTTAACTCCAGTCTTCTTTCTGTGAGCCAAAACAGGAATAATAAATGATGACCGTGAAACAAATATAAATGAAAACAGAACATTTGATTTGTCACATGTTTTCACGACTGCCAATAAGCACTTTACTTTATATTCTAGCACACTTATTTAACTCGTGCATTACTGCATTTATTTCCGGTATATCAACATTCAGTAATAATAAAAGTACGCGCGGGAATATCAATAAACACCAAAATATAACGAGACAAAGAGTTCTATGCACCCTGCATACATCCAAACCAGGGATTATGTTCAGTGATGTTTCACAAATGTTCACCAAAATCAGGTTTCACAAATATTCACCAAAATCAGGTTTCACAAATATTCACCAAAATCAGGTTTCACAAATGTTCACCAAAATCAGGTTTCACAAATGTTCACCAAAATCAGGTTTCACAAATATTCACCAAAATCAGGTTTCACAAATATTCACCAAAATCAGGTTTCACAAATGTTCACCAAAATCAGGTTTCACAAATATTCACCAAAATCAGGTTTCACAAATGTTCACCAAAATCAGGTTTCACAAATGATCACCAAAATCAGGTTTCACAAATATTCACCAATATAAGGCATACGAAAATATGCTTTATCGTTTCTTACAAACATAATATTACTTTTTCAATCTTTGTTGGCCAATTCTTCTATCAAAGCACGCACATACGTGTTGTACAAAAATTAATTAAATTTTACTATTCACTAGCACCAATTATACTATGAAATCACTGTTACGTCTGCCCGTGACTTGTCGCACACTACTCACATGTCTCTTCAACACTTTGGTGGAACTCGAAACTGGTCTGATTTCACAACCAATGAGTGCTACGCGTTTGATACATAACCTGGATGCATGTCCCTCACATCCAATATAAACTTGCATTTAGAATAGCACATGCATATAAAACATAACACATCAATTTCGAGGCCCCTTTCATGTAACCCCGTTTATTTTCCATACATAGATATAACATACACCGTGTCTGGTCATCTACTCCTTTTCACATGTATACTATGTATTTAACACAAACGCATGTAACTATATACATGTGTTAATCAATTATGGATCAATTAACTCATTTAACAATGTCCACTTACCCGGAGAGCATACGTATCGTCTCCATCAATTTCTTTTATATTTCGATCACTCATCTTTACAACATCGCATCAATTATTCACATCACTAATTTCTACTATCATCATAGACTCTTCTACACCGATATACACACGTAGATTATGTATTAACGCGTCCCCACACTGTTTGGGAAACATGAATTTTATGGAAGATTTGTTAATTGTTTTAGTATTTATGTTTGTGTGTAATTATTTATTTTATCATCTAGATCGTATTTATCAGTTTATGATCCTATACATAACGAGTTAAAACAAATGTATGGAACGCCATATCTTGCCTTATTGTGTGCAATTAGTTATTGTTCGGTACAGACTTCATTACGTTCGGTACAAACTTCATTTATGTTCGGTACACACTTCATTACGTTCGGTACAAACTTCATTTATGTTCGGTACACACTTCATTACGTTCGGTACAGACTTCATTACGTTCGGTACAACCTTCATTTCTGTTCGGTACAGACTTCATTACGTTCGGTACAAACTTCATTTACGTTCGGTACAAACTTCATTTATGTTCGGTACACACTTCATTTATGTTCGGTACACACTTCATTATGTTCGGTACAGACTTCATTATGTTCTGTACACACTTCATAATGTTCTGTACACACTTCATTTATGTTCGGTACACACTTCATTACGTTCGGTACAGACTTCATTATGTTCTTTACACACGTCATTATGTTCTGTATAAACTTCATTATGTTCAGTACATACTTCATTACGTTCGATACAGACTTCATTACGTTCGGTACAAACTTCATTACGTTCGGTACAAACTTCATTATATTCTGTACATATGCCATTCGCACATGACAGAGTGACATGCGTACATAGCAATACGAAGGTGCACACCATAAGGCAGCTATGGCGCTCCATACAAATGCTATATTAGAACAGTCTAGTAGCCTAACAGATAGATCTTTTTAAATCACTCTAGTATTTTAGCAGTTAATTGTTTTAATGTAGTTCAACCTCTAATCACTGTTTGAATAGACCAAATCTATATATCATAATATGGATATCTTAGTTGGATCAACTCGAGATATTTACAATTTAAAGAATATCAAATATCATTTACCACTTCATAAAATTAGGAAGCTTTAACCCTTTCAACACCACATACCTCTATATAGGCTTACAAAAAGTGTAGATCCAGATGAGCCGGCTCGTGACGAGCCGTCTCATCAGGATCTGCACTTTTTGCAAGTAGTATTACTAATTTTAGACAAAATTACCCATCTTGATAAATGAACTGGTCCGAATGTAATTTCCTTATTCATTTATTGGTCTAAGAATATCATGGACGAGTCCACGTCAGTTACTTGGTATTGAAAGAGTTAAGGACAAAGCATAACACGATAATTATATACATGTAGTAAGATTATACAGGAACATATTAAGATACATGCACAACTGTGTCGGACTGGAACGCAATTGTATCTTATTCGTCTGGAACGAACGGAATGCCACATGATATATTTGGAACATTGTCAGGGTCTGAGAAATATGAAGTTTCAACGTCAGGCAACCAAGCAGACACTTCGGCCCCAAGAAACGTCGGTCCATGTATCCGTAGATAGATCGTTCATATATATAAGTTACAAACGTCTACGGTCGAAATATCTAAGACCGAAGTTTCAGCATATATCACAACCGGTGGTCGTTCGTATGAATTCTGACAAAAAGTGTCAAGGTGCGTAATGGAGACTACGAAACATTTAAAGCGACATTACATCGCAAAAAGCAAATAAAATGCATTTGTTCACATATAAATGCATTGCTACTACAAATTCTTCCGATTACATTCGAAAAATAACATTTAATCAATAAACAGTGTTTTTGTGGATTGAAAGTATGATTTCATATAACGGTCAGCCATGCTCCTGAATTGACGTTTGTTTGTCATCGGAGTCAATACTAAACGCGAGATAACGTCGTTTAGAGATCATTTAACTAAGAATAGTCTACAAATAAATAGGCACAAATTTGAGATATAACGGTAAATCTGTAACATAAATCGTGTTATTCAGGATACACTAGTTGTATTACGCATGGATGTTTACATTATTTTGTTATGTCAACAAACCGCGTATGCGACGTTTGTTTATGTGTTGAACAACTCAGTAATTTGAGGCAAATATTTGGAAAACAATTATACCATATAATAGGAAAATACATTCTGTAGAAATTTGTTTTTCACTGATGTAGTGTCGCTTTAAGCGTAATGCGGTTCGATGAAATACTGTACTACTTTGCAATCAATGTACAGGTAGCTGCCGTGTATGACAGACAGCCATGTTCTACATGTTGTGTTCTTCCCCTGATAACAATAGCCCCATTGGACTATCAGCTAGTTTACAAGATCTTAAAACATATATGCAATACTATTGAGTTAGATAAGTCCGACATTGCCAATACAAACGTCATTGAAGTTACCAAACAATGAGGATTTTGCTCTCATTATATGAGTAACTTAACGTAAAATAATTATTATTATATAACAGTTAAATGCTAAATACCACAGGGATTCGGCACATTTTGGGGGTACCAATATATAAATTAAAGTGCATGTATTATATTTGGTGGTTTAGTTTAATAATATTTTATTGCATTCATTCTATATATACAATGTACAGAACAAAACAAATAAGCACTCTGTATAATTAGCATAGCATAAAGTATATACGATTCATGTCATTGTTTTGCACAAGAATTGTCCATAAATGTTGAAGCAAATGGGTGGGGTTTCCACAAGGTGTGTTGGTATGTCAGATTTTGCACGGATCAGCAAAGTAGCCCTATCTCAAACAATTTTAAACAAACATATCCAAATACAACACATAAGACGAGCGCTTATATTGTTAAACTACATGCAACTAAGTATACGTTCAAACCAGCTGCACAAAACACTGACCCCAAGCATGCCAAATGTCACTCGAAGGCATCAAATACATTATGTATTCATTATCGTTTTAATTGATCATTGCTAAACAATATCCAGTGTACGTTGATCGCTTGGCTATGGTTTAGGGATTAGGTTTATGTCAAGGTTTAATGTTAGGTTTAGGTACCGGATTTATCATTTAAAAGCAAATATCACGCCTGCATAAACAATTAATATTCACACGGTTCCGCATACAGACGCTGCATGATTATCGTTTAGCACCGACCTTTTTAATCGTTCACTCATTAAAGGTGCACGTCCTAACTGCTGAAAATCAGCCAATGTAATGCCAGTCTTTAAACTAGGCAATAGACGAATCGTCATCACGTGACTATATACATATATTTCTCATCAATTGTGAAGGTTAGGTAACAAGTTATTATCAAACAAACATATAAATATTTACTTGCAAATAATCCTATGTATCCTAAATAACCTGGATTCCTTCCAGGCCACTCAATTGTGTACTAATTAATTAATAAGTATCATCAAATTTGATGATAAAGACTCAACATGCATACTTTCTTGTGATGTGTCAAAGGCATTCGTATGTGTACTTATCGTGACACGTGTCCATCCAGGTCACTCAACAGTGTACTAATTAAAAGTATAATCAAATTTTATGATAAGGAAACAACATGCATAATTTCTTGTGATGTGTAGAAAGCATTCGTATATGTATTTTTTTATCGTGTTATGTGTACTTTTGATTACAAAGACAGCAAGTAACAACAGCTTAACAGTACTGTTTCGCAATCAATTATTATAAAAGTCCAAAAGAAATAAAATAATTCTTACCTGCCAATAAATAGATATAGCTCTAGAAAGGAAGGGTAACTCTAACAGTCGTATTATAACTTGCTAAATATATATATATACATACCACTTTGCTCTCCCCTATATAACATGTGGGGTGTATGCCACGACTGGAGATTTAGTAGTTTGAAGCTCACGCGTTGGTGCGTGATGCAATATGAGATACCATTGGTTATGTGATGCAATATGAGATACCATTGATTATGTGATGCAATATGAGATACCATTGATTATGTGATGCAATATGAGGTCCCAATGATTATGTGATGCAATTGGAGATGCCATTGATTATGTGATGCAATATGAGTTACCATTGATTATGTTATGCAATATTAGACACCATTGATTATGTGATGCAATATGAGATACCATTGATTATGTGATGCAATATGAGATACCATTGATTATGTGATGCAATATGAGTTACCATTGATTATGTTATTCAATATTAGACACCATTGATTATGTGATGCAATATGAATTACCATTGATTATGTGATGCAATATGAATTACCATTGATTATGTGATGCAATATGAGTTACCATTAATTATGTGATGCAATATGAGTTTATGAGTTCCCATTGATTATGTGATGCAATATGAGATACCATTGATTATGTGATGCAATATGAGATACCATTGATTATGTGATGCAATATGAGATACCATTGATTATGTGATGCAATATGAGATACCATTGATTATGTGATGCAATATGAGTTACCATTGATTATGTGATGCAATATGAGATACCATTGATTATGTGATGCAATATGAATTACCATTGATTATGTGATGCAATATGAATTACCATTGATTATGTGATGCAATATGAGATACCATTGATTATGTGATGCAATATGAGATACCATTGATTATGTGATGCAATATGAGATACCATTGGTTATGTGATGCAATATGAGATACCATTGATTATGTGATGCAATATGAGTTACCATTGGTTATGTGATGCAATATGAATTACCATTGATTATGTGATGCAATATGAGTTACCATTGGTTATGTGATGCAATATGAGATACCATTGATTATGTGATGCAATATGAATTACCATTGATTATGTGATGCAATATGAGTTACCATTGATTATGTGATGCAATATAAGATACCATTGGTTATGTGATGCAATATGAGTTATCATTGATTATGTGATGCAATATGAGATACCATTGATTATGTGATGCAATATGAATTACCATTAATTATGTGATGCAATATGAGTTACCATTGATTATGTGATGCAATATGAGTTACCATTGATTATGTGATGCAATATGAGATACCATTGATTATGTGATGCAATATGAATTACCATTAATTATGTGATGCAATATGAGTTGCCATTGATTATGTGATGCAATATGTATAACCATTGATTATGTGATGCAATATGAGATACCATTGATTATGTGATGCAATATGAGTTACCATTGATTATGTGATGCAATATGAGATACCATTGATTATGTGATGCAATATGAATTACCATTAATTATGTGATGCAATATGAGTTACCATTGATTATGTGATGCAATATGAGATACTATTGATTATGTGATGCAATATGAATTACCATTGATTATGTGATGCAATATGAGTTACCATTGATTATGTGATGCAATATGAGTTACCATAGATTATGTGATGCAATATTAGACACCATTGATTATGTGATGCAATATTAGACACCATTGATTATGTGATGCAATATGAGATACCATTGATTATGTGATGCAATATGAATTACCATTAATTATGTGATGCAATATGAGTTACCATTGATTATGTGATGCAATATGAGATACTATTGATTATGTGATGCAATATGAATTACCATAGATTATGTGATGCAATATTAGACACCATTGATTATGTGATGCAATATTAGACACCATTGATTATGTGATGCAATATGAGATACCATTGATTATGTGATGCAATATGAGTTACCATTGATTATGTGATGCAATATGAGTTACCATTGATTATGTGATGCAATATGAGTTACCATTGATTATGTGATGCAATATGAGTTCCCATTGATTATGTGATGCAATATGAATTACCATTGATCATGTGATGCAATATGAGATACCATTGGTTATGTGATGCAATATGAGATACCATTGATTATGTGATGCAATATGAGTTACCATTGATTATGTGATGCAATATGAGATACCATTGGTTATGTGATGCAATATGAGATACCATTGATTATGTGATGCAATATGAGTTACCATTGATTATGTATGCAATATTAGACACCATTGATTATGTGATGCAATATAGTTACCATTGATTATGTGATGCAATATGAGTACCATTGATTATGTGATGCAATATGAGATACATTGATTATGTGATGCAATATGATTACCATAGATTATGTGATGCAATATTAGACACCATTGATTATGTGATGCAATATTAGACACCATTGATTATGTGATGCAATATGAGATACCATTGATTATGTGATGCAATATGAGTTACCATTGATTATGTGATGCAATATGAGTTACCATTGATTATGTGATGCAATATGAGTTACCATTGATTATGTGATGCAATATGAGTTACCATTGATATGTGATGCAATATGAGTACCATTGTTATGTGATGCAATATGAGATACCATTGATTATGTGATGCAATATGAGATACTATTGATTATGTGATGCAATATGAATTACCATTGATTATGTGATGCAATATGAGTTACCATTGATTATGTGATGCAATATGAGTTACCATAGATTATGTGATGCAATATTAGACACCATTGATTATGTGATGCAATATTAGACACCATTGATTATGTGATGCAATATGAGATACCATTGATTATGTGATGCAATATGAATTACCATTAATTATGTGATGCAATATGAGTTACCATTGATTATGTGATGCAATATGAGATACTATTGATTATGTGATGCAATATGAATTACCATAGATTATGTGATGCAATATTAGACACCATTGATTATGTGATGCAATATTAGACACCATTGATTATGTGATGCAATATGAGATACCATTGATTCTGTGATGCAATATGAGTTACCATTGATTATGTGATGCAATATGAGTTACCATTGATTATGTGATGCAATATGAGTTACCATTGATTATGTGATGCAATATGAGTTCCCATTGATTATGTGATGCAATATGAATTACCATTGATCATGTGATGCAATATGAGATACCATTGGTTATGTGATGCAATATGAGATACCATTGATTATGTGATGCAATATGAGTTACCATTGATTATGTGATGCAATATGAGATACCATTGGTTATGTGATGCAATATGAGATACCATTGATTATGTGATGCAATATGAGTTACCATTGATTATGTTATGCAATATTAGACACCATTGATTATGTGATGCAATATTAGATACCATTGATTATGTGATGCAATATGAGATACCATTGATTATGTGATGCAATATGAGTTTATGAGTTCCCATTGATTATGTGATGCAATATGAGTTACCATTGATTATGTGATGCAATATGAGATACCATTGATTATGTGATGCAATATGAGTTCCCATTGATTATGTGATGCAATATGAGTTACCATTGATTATGTGATGCAATATTAGACACCATTGATTATGTGATGCAATATGGGATACCATTGATTATGTGATGCAATATGAGATTACATTGAGTATGTGATGCAATATGAGTTCCCATTGATTATGTGATGCAATATGAGTTACCATTGATTATTTGATGCAATATGAGTTACCATTGATTATGTGATGCAATATGAGTTACCATTGATTATGTGATGCAATATGAGATTACATTGATTATGTGATGCAATATGAGTTACCATTGATTATGTGATGCAATATGAGTTACCATTGATTATGTGATGCAATATGAATTACCATTGATTATGTGATGCAATATGAGATACCATTGGTTATGTGATGCAATATGAGATACAATTGATTATGTGATGCAATATTAGTTACCATTGATTATGTGATGCAATATGAGATACCATTGGTTATGTGATGCAATATGAGATACCATTGATTATGTGATGCAATATGAGTTACCATTGATTATGTTATGCAATATTAGACACCATTGATTATGTGATGCAATATTAGATACCATTGATTATGTGATGCAATATGAGATACCATTGATTATGTGATGCAATATGAGTTTATGAGTTCCCATTGATTATGTGATGCAATATGAGTTACCATTGATTATGTGATGCAATATGAGATACCATTGATTATGTGATGCAATATGAGTTCCCATTGATTATGTGATGCAATATGAGTTACCATTGATTATGTGATGCAATATTAGACACCATTGATTATGTGATGCAATATGGGATACCATTGATTATGTGATGCAATATGAGATTACATTGAGTATGTGATGCAATATGAGTTCCCATTGATTATGTGATGCAATATGAGTTACCATTGATTATTTGATGCAATATGAGTTACCATTGATTATGTGATGCAATATGAGTTACCATTGATTATGTGATGCAATATGAGATTACATTGATTATGTGATGCAATATGAGTTACCATTGATTATGTGATGCAATATGAGTTACCATTGATTATGTGATGCAATATGAGATTACATTGATTATGTGATGCTATATGAGTTACCATTGATTATTTGATGCAATATGAGTTACCATTGATTATGTGATGCAATATGAGATTACATTGATTATGTGATGCTATATGAGTTACCATTGATTATGTGATGCAATATGAGATACCATTGATTATGTAATGCAATATGAGATACCATTGATTATGTGATGCAATATGAGATACCATTGATTATGTGATGCAATATGAGATACCATTGATTATGTGATGCAATATGAGATACCATTGATTATGTGATGCAATATGAATTACCATTGATTATGTGATGCAATATGAGATACCATTGATTATGTGATGCAATATGAGATACCATTGATTATGTGATGCAATATGAGTTACCATTGATTATGTGATGCAATATGAGTTACCATTGAGTATGTGATGCAATATGAGATACCATTGATTATGTGATGCAATATGAGTTACCATTGATTATGTGATGCAATATGAGATACCATTGATTATGTGATGCAATATGAGATACCATTGATTATGTGATGCAATATGAATTACCATTAATTATGTGATGCAATATGAGATACCATTGATTATGTGATGCAATATGAGATACCATTGATTATGTGATGCAATATGAATTACCATTAATTATGTGATGCAATATGAGTTACCATTGATTATGTGATGCAATATGAGATACCATTGATTATGTGATGCAATATGAATTACCATTGATTATGTGATGCAATATGAATTACCATTGATTATGTGATGCAATATGAGATACCATTGATTATGTGATGCAATATGAGATACCATTGATTATGTGATGCAATATGAGATACCATTGGTTATGTGATGCAATATGAGATACCATTGATTATGTGATGCAATATGAGTTACCATTGGTTATGTGATGCAATATGATTACCATTGATTATGTGATGCAATATGAGTTACCATTGGTTATGTGATGCAATATGAGATACCATTGATTATGTGATGCAATATGAATTACCATTGATTAGTGATGCAATATGAGTTACCATTGATTATGTGATGCATATAGATACCATTGTTATGTGATGCAATATGAGTTATCATTGATTATGTGATGCAATATGAGATACCATTGATTATGTGATGCAATATGAATTACCATTAATTTTGATGCAATATGAGTTACCATTGATTATGTGATGCAATATGAGTTACCATTGATTATGTGATGCAATATGAGATACCATTGATTATGTGATGCAATATGAATTACCATTAATTATGTGATGCAATATGAGTTGCCATTGATTATGTGATGCAATATGTATAACCATTGATTATGTGATGCAATATGAGATACCATTGATTATGTGATGCAATATGAGTTACCATTGATTATGTGATGCAATATGAGATACCATTGATTATGTGATGCAATATGAATTACCATTAATTATGTGATGCAATATGAGATACCATTGATTATGTGATGCAATATGAGATACTTTGTTTGTGTGTTGAATTACCATTGATTATGTGATGCAATATGAGTTACCATTGATTATGTGATGCAATATGAGTTACCATTGATTATGTGATGCAATATGAGATACCATTGATTATGTGATGCAATATGAGTTCCCATTGATTATGTGATGCAATATGAGTTACCATTGATTATGTGATGCAATATTAGACACCATTGATTATGTGATGCAATATGGGATACCATTGATTATGTGATGCAATATGAGATTACATTGAGTATGTGATGCAATATGAGTTCCCATTGATTATGTGATGCAATATGAGTTACCATTGATTATTTGATGCAATATGAGTTACCATTGATTATGTGATGCAATATGAGTTACCATTGATTATGTGATGCAATATGAGATTACATTGATTATGTGATGCAATATGAGTTACCATTGATTATGTGATGCAATATGAGTTACCATTGATTATGTGATGCAATATGAGATTACATTGATTATGTGATGCTATATGAGTTACCATTGATTATTTGATGCAATATGAGTTACCATTGATTAGTGATGCAATATGAGATTACATTGATTATGTGATGTATATGAGTTACCATTGATTATGTGATGCAATATGAGATACATTGATTATTAATGCAATATGAGATACCATTGATTATGTGATGCAATATGAGATACCATTGATTATGTGATGCAATATGAGATCCATTGATTATGTGATGCAATATGAGATACCATTGATTATGTGATGCAATATGAATTACCATTGATTATGTGATGCAATATGAGATACCATTGATTATGTGATGCAATATGAGATCCATGATTATGTGATGCAATATGAGTTACCATTGATTATGTGATGCAATATGAGTTACCATTGATTATGTGATGCAATATGAGATACCATTGATTATGTGATGCAATATGAGTTACCATTGATTATGTGATGCAATATGAGATACCATTGATTATGTGATGCAATATGAGATACCATTGTATGATGCAATATGAATTACCATTAATTATGTGATGCAATATGAGATACCATTGATTATGTGATGCAATATGAGATACCATTGATTATGTGATGCAATATGAATTACCATTGATTATGTGATGCAATATGAGTTACCATTGATTATGTGATGCAATATGAGATACCATTGATTATGTGATGCAATATGAGATACCATTGATTAACATTAACAGTTAATTGTGTATATTATTTAATAATTTAAGGATACTAGATGAGAAATATACAATAACTCGTTTAGAATACTCTCGTCCAAATATATGGAATAGTCTACAATTTGAAATAACGACAAAATGTAAATAGTGGTTTCAACAACTTTTTAATCGGTATACTGTATATATATATATATATATAATAATAATATATATATATATATATATATATATATCATAAGTAGTGTTGTACACGTAATTCAATATGCTTATCCCACTTTATATTTCGATCAAATTACCTGCTTGATTTATGCCGTTGCTACATTCTAACATGGCTTGACATTGTGTCTGGTTACTAAAATAAGGACTTTCCCGTGTTTAAATCTGCACTTAAACATAGTTTGCAGTTTTGTGACGTCTAGTCAGTTAGATGTCCTCTAGTATATAATGTTGTAAGAATTGTCTTCCACTCTCATACAATACAACAAGGAGCGCATTTGAGAGAGATATGTTCGGGTTTACTAGGATAGAACGTGTTGCGTGTACACCATATACGCTAATCATTAACTTTATTTTTAGAGACAATTGCAACAACATCACTTATCTCTTCTATGCATGGAATAAAAGTTTAAACTTTATTTATTAAATTGCGAAGCAAGTTTTAGCAACTTATATTAACCACTCTCATTGGCGCGGATGAAAGCGTAAATGTTGTAATTCATCAATGCATGTAATGAGTGTAATAAACTGAATGAATGACTGAATGAATGCATGAATGAATGAAAGAACATGCTTCGCAATCGAACTCTAGAAAATGTGTATAAATGAAGAGCGTCACAGCATTCACTGTCACCCGGTCGATCTCCTCACGACGTGTACGTCGTGACCGGGGCACATCCCGCAGCAGCAGCGTAGGATTCTGGGATCTTCTGAGCGTCGATCTTGCGAAGGGGGAGGCTCGCCAGCATGTGGACACACGGCTATGGCACATTATGACAGATCCGCCGTCTCTTCTAGATAGTGTTAAATACACACTATATCTTCGCTGGCTTCCTAGATCTTTCTCCTCCTTTTACTTCTCCAGCGGATAGACGAGACGGCGGACCTGAGGGAGCGGCAACGGTCATGGCATCCACGCTCCCCTGAGTGACAATCGACGACCAGATGTCTAACTGTCAGATCCGTATAAATGCTGCTGCGGGGTGACCAACAGTGAGGAGGGTGGCCCTACAAGGGACCACTTCGAAAGAGGATACAGGATTTGTCACCCTGCGAAGAATGAAGATGCCTTCCCAGCTGTCTACATAAACAACTTAGATGTCTACTAATCTTCTTAGTGCGCTCGCCCATATGGTTCGCCGGAGGCGAGGGTAAATAACCGCAATCATCATCATCATCATTCACTGTCACTAATTCTCAGAATATGTGGTCAACAGTGCCGAAAACAATCTGAAGCCGACCAATGTTTATGAAGTCAATTTGATTTTATATCACTTTGAACTATACCTGAAACAAATCTAAAGAACTCAATCTTCAAGATTTTATAAAAAATATTATATAATATCTACCCTACGGTAAATGCCACCTTGTAATCTACGTTACATAGACACCACCAGCTGAACAGTCCCACTCAAAGAGATCAATTGTATTATTCAATGAACAACAATTAAAACTGTATGTGTAAGCATTACTTTGCTTGAATTAACTTTAGTTTTACACTAGTCATTGCGTCCGCCCAAGTGGTCGAGTGGTTAAGGTCGCTGACTTGTATAACACTGTAATCATCATCACTGATGGTCACGGGTTCGAGCCCCGCTCAGGCCGTGCCTCATTTATATGAAAACGTTGGCAGTTTCTTACGGAGGTTGGTGCACCCAAGTACTGGTTAACCGCTGGAGCCTGCACAGGAAAGGTGTTGTTAGGTAAACTGCCCGCCGGCGATATAGCCCACAATGGTGCTGATGCAGGCGTAAAACCCGAAATATAACATAGCATAGCATAACACTAGTCATTGTACAATATTCTGGCGACCGCCAGATCCCCTATTGTGAGAATTAGTGTGTATACATCGTCTATATCTAATGGAGTTTTACACCTGAACTCTAATTAACTTTAGTTTTACACTTGCTGCTACTCTACAGGATTTTGAAGACTATACTGGCGACCGCCAGTTCCCTGTAGTGACCACTTATTGTGGGAATTAGTGTGTATACTTCGTCTATATCTAATGGAGTTTTACACCTGAACTCTAATCATGAAATGATAACATTACGGTACTCCCTCATACATTCACCTTGAACACAACTGAGATCTAAGTCGTCAATACGACCGTGAATGAATAATCTATAGAACTACCTCTATTTGTAAAATTATCACTAAAATCCATCTTACTGTTCCGTGTGATTAATTAGTGATATGGCATGCAATTAGGAGCTGTTACCTTCACATTACCGGTTTCATTTATTAAATCAGATGTTCTGCTAACCAGAAAAGTAGGCGAAATTGCTTAATGGACTTTGATTTACAGGACTTTGATTAACTCAATTGTAATAAAAAAGGATAATTCTTTGGTTGAATCCGAGGTGAACTCTAAACCTGTAGGTTAACCGCGGGGCGAGGTGAAACGGAATACTAACAAGAAACTTGTATGTGAAAACAATGCTGCCACCAGAGCACATCCCTGTACCTTACACAATACGTATACTTTCAAAAAAAAACGTCAAATCATGTAAAACTGATATTGCCGTTTCCTGGAAATGATGCCACGTCGGGACCAGAGCACATCATTGTACCTTACACAATACGTATACTTTCAAAAAAACGTCAACTCATATAAAACTGGTATTGCCGTTTCCTGGAAATGATGTGATTTTTATAACCATATTCTGAGTCGCCATTGGTATTATGCCGATATTATGTAATATGTGCTATAGTATATGATGCTTTTGCAGTTCATTATGTGTATGAACCTGAGTTGCTGAATAAAGTTTAAAGTTGAAGGAAGTCATGAATACAGGGGTGCGCAATAACGTTATATTATTAATCATAAAATAGTTGAGTCCAAACAAACCAAATTATCAGTCACCAATTTATTAATAATGAGCACATATACATGCACGTCTGATTACCTTCTAATCTGTCTCCAGTAATAACAAGAAACACTAGTACATATAAATATGTAATAGAAGGACGATTGAAAACTCATTCTGCAAAATTTGGTACTTAAATGCAAACATGTTAACAATAACATGACCCCTGTCCAGCATAATAGTATATTCCACATCTCTGCTGGAACATCCGTGAATCATATGGGAACCAACTAGTGTTGCAGAATTTCAACTACGTAAATAGATTGACCTGGTCATATCTGGATTCCAGCTCAAGCCTGTATTTATTTCTATGCGCACACCAGTGAACGCTTGGAACGAAGACAATTTTAATACGAATACATAGCAGCAATTCTTATCACATAAATTCCCATTCGCCCAGAAAATATCGTGTTTGTGAGTTTATCATTATCATTATTAAAACTATAATTTCAGATTGCATGCTATGCGAAATATGAAGACAAAACACCCTATGACAATATGTTAGTGATGGGAATATGTTCGTTCGTTTGTAATCTATCGAACTGGAAAACAGTAACTACAATACCGTAAAATAATTACCCTGTATCGCAAATATATAGCCTTGGGCCGCTGTACTCTGATTGCTTGATAAATATTTAAAAGGAAAATATAGTTGTTAGTGTTAATGCTAATTTGACTGCCTTTAAACTGCAGTTAGAGAGCATTTGGTGGGAATTTCGGAAACCACAGTTATCGTGAAAATTCACGTACAAGACGTTTAACCTAGTATATTAACTAATTAAGATTCAGCAAAACTGAAACGAATTCGCCGATCTTTGAGAATTCAAAATAGGACAACTGATACTAGTTTTGTGATTTTACCTACGTTTGACGGCATTTAAATTCCACGTTGCCTCTTCTCTCTCTCTCTCGTAGCGATGGATTCCATCAGGAATGAGGTCTCGAGAGTGATTAATATAAGTTGTAAGAACTTGTTTCGCAATCGAGCTAAGATAAATGTGTTTGTCCCTGAACACAATTGGACAATTGTAATACATATAATACGAATATATAGCAGTAATTGTTACATACATACATACATACATACAT
>CM026397.1:55573859-55579154 GCA_014843695.1 Archivesica marissinica | reverse complement strand
ACAGTACTGTACGATACATTATACTATATACAGGTACAGAACTGTACGATACATTATACTATATACAGGTACAGTACTGTACGATACATTATACTATATGCATGTACAGTACTGTGCGATACATTATACTATATACATGTACAGTACTGTACGATACATTATACTATATACAGGTACAGAACTGTACGATACATTATACTATATACAGGTACAGTACTGTACGATACATTATACTATATGCATGTACAGTACTGTGCGATACATTATACTATATACATGTACAGTACTGTACGATACATTATACTATATACAGGTACAGAACTGTACGATACATTATACTATATACAGGTACAGTACTGTACGATACATTATACTATATGCATGTACAGTACTGTGCGATACATTATACTATATACATGTACAGTACTGTACGATACATTATACTATATACAGGTACAGAACTGTACGATACATTATACTATATACAGGTACAGTACTGTACGATACATTATACTATATGCATGTACAGTACTGTACGATACATTATACTATATACATGTACAGTACTGTACGATACATTATACTATATACAGGTACAGTACTGTACGATACATTATACTATATACATGTACAGTACTGTACGATACATTATACTATATACAGGTACAGTACTGTACGATACATTATACTATATACAGGTACAGTACTGTACGATACATTATACTATATACAGGTACAGTACATAGTACTGTACGATACATTATACTATATACAGGTACAGTACTGTACGATACATTATACTATATACATGTACAGTACTGTACGATACATTGTACTATATACAGGTACAATAGTGTACGATACATTATACTATATACAGGTACAGTACTGTACGATACATTATACTATATACATGTACAGTATTGTACGATACATTATACTATATACAGGTACAGTACTGTACGATACATTATACTATATACAGGTACAGTACTGTACGATACATTATACTATATACAGGTACAGTACTGTACGATACAGTATACTATATACAGGTACAGTACTGTACGATACATTATACTATATACAGGTACAGTACTGTACGATACATTACGATACATTATACTATATACATGTACAGTACTGTACGATACATTATACTATATACATGTACAGTACTGTACGATACATTATACTATATACATGTACAGTACTGTACGATACATTATACTATATACATGTACAGTACTGTACGATACATTATACTATATACACGTACAGTACTGTACGATACATTATTATACACGTACAGTACTGTACGATACATTATACTATATACACGTACAGTACTGTACGATACATTATACTATATACACGTACAGTACTGTACGATACATTATACTATATACACGTACAGTACTGTACGATACATTATACTATATACACGTACAGTACTGTACGATACATTATACTATATACACGTACAGATTTACTATATACAGTACAGTACTGTACGATACATTATACTATATACACGTACAGTACTGTACGATACATTATACTATATACACGTACAGTACTGTACGATACATTATACTATATACAGTACAGTACTGTACGATACATTATACTATATACACGTACAGTACTGTACGATACATTATACTATATACACGTACAGTACTGTACGATACATTATACTATATACACGTACAGTACTGTACGATACATTATACTATATACACGTACAGTACTGTACGATACATTATACTATATACACGTACAGTACTGTACGATACATTATACTATATACACGTACAGTACTGTACGATACATTATACTATATACACGTACAGTACTGTACGATACATTATATATACACGTACAGTACTGTACGATACATTATACTATATACACGTACAGTACTGTACGATACATTATACTATATACACGTACAGTACTGTACGATACATTATACTATATACACGTACAGTACTGTACGATACATTATACTATATACACGTACAGTACTGTACGATACATTATACTATACACGTACAGTACTGTACGATACATTATACTATATACACGTACAGTACTGTACGATACATTATACTATATACACGTACAGTACTGTACGATACATTATACTATATGTACAGTACAGTACTGTACGATACATTATACTATATACAGGTACAGTACTGTACGATACATTATACTATATACAGGTACAGTACTGTACGATACATTATACTATATACAGGTACAGTACTGTACGATACATTATACTATATACACGTACAGTACTGTACGATACATTATACTATATACACGTACAGTACTGTACGATACATTATACTATATACACGTACAGTACTGTACGATACATTATACTATATACAGGTACAGTACTGTACGATACATTATACTATATTCACGTACAGCACTGTACGATACATTATACTATATACACGTACAGTACTATACGATACATTATACTATATACACGTACAGTACTGTACGATACATTATACTATATACACGTACAGTACTGTACGATACATTATACTATATACACGTACAGTACTGTACGATACATTATACTATATACACGTACAGTACTGTACGATACATTATACTATATACACGTACTGTACGATACATTATACTATATACACGTACAGTACTCTACGATACATTATACTATATACACGTACAGTACTGTACGATACATTATACTATATACACGTACAGTACTGTACGATACATTATACTATATACACGTACAGTACTGTACGATACATTATACTATATACACGTACAGTACTGTACGATACATTATACTATATACACGTACAGTACTGTACGATACATTATACTATATACACGTACAGTACTGTACGATACATTATACTAGAAATTACAAGACTATCTTGTATAATACAGTTCTAAAATAATCAATAACAAGTTACCATATATACATAAACAGTACTTGATAATGCGGGGGCGACGATAATTCAACACATAACGACCCCCCCCCCCAGCTGCATCAACCCGAGTAAACATAGTAGAGAATCCGCACCGTACGTCCAGAGAACCCGCACCGGGACGTCCAGAGAATCCGCACCGGAACGTCCAGAGAATCCGCACCGGAACGTCCAGAGAACCCGCACCGGAACGTCCAGAGAACCCGCACCGGAACGGCGTTCGACGTATAGGATTTAGCATCCGGCAGTTGACCCACATCGAGTAATTGCCCCATATAACTCTCATATTAGGTCACCTATATATCATGATGGTCCATACTGCTGTGTGCTCGCATTGGTTTAAACAGTATTTATTTGTTTTGTTACAAGTAAGACAAATAGGATTTGAAAACAAGCTTTCTACTGATCATTCTTGTTTCAATGTGACAGTTATCCACCTGGCTTGCAGACGATTGCTGGATTTTGCCAAGGGCCTTGTTGTTTGAAACAGTGCTTGGAATGGAACATGCCGTCTGTCGATTCGGTTTAGAATATGCTTCATATTGATATTATATAAAAAGGCATACAATTATTATAAGATAATTGGCCAGGGCTAGCTATGTACGTGCTTTTTTATATATCGGAAGAAAAAACAAATAAACAACTAAGCATAAAGTTTTACAAACTATTTACGTTGGTGGTGTTTCACGTTTATTTATCGTCGCTACCGGTTGCCCATGAGCGACGCCTCCTGAAGAGATTATTCATTTTAGATTTTTAGAGGGTAGTGCAATGATACAGAAAGAGACCAATTCCAGGGTTTCCTCTGGTTCTTTTACGTGCACGGTGTAAAGCACAAACACGAGGCCTCGGTTTAAAGTCCCAAGTGAAAGACTGTACATTTTATTATGTTCAGACGGGGGGTCGAACCTGCGATCTCTGGATTAGCAGTCCAACGTGTTAACCGCTGGACTACATAGCCGTCTATTTACTTTGGGTCATTATCTAGTATATATATATCGGGATATTCACTTAAGGAGGTGAGTACTTTACAAGTTTTTACAAGTATGTAATTTACATAATGTAGCATACTGTATAAAGTACGAAACTATATTACGTATTTTGCACAATTGTGTAATACACCATAACCTTCGTGCGTGTCATTACGTGTCATGTGCCATACATAATAACGAGTAATCTGATACCGATAGTCCTAAATTACTCTGTATATGTGGAGGTTATGTAGTGAACCGATAACTTGTTATTTTGTACTCTTGGAAGGCGCATGCGCAATGTGAGCTATACCAATGCGCATATTGGATAATGCGTAGGCTAGGCAAGTTGTAAAAGCCATTCATGCTTGTAACCGTGCTGGCCTTGAAACATTATGCTTTATCCAATAATGATCCATGGGGCGCTAACAGGGAAACAATTGCAAAATAGTCGAAATACATTCTTTTGTTTCAACTATGTAAGTGAAAAATATCGAAACATTTATTCAACTTACAACTCTATTCAATGTAAATGTATGTATGGTATTTGCGGTTGATATTTGAGTTTTACATACATTTTTTATCTACGTATATTTAGATTGACATTTAGATCTACAATGCCATTTGAATTATCTTCGCAATCTTTAGGTCCGTGGCAATGAATATTTCCCACGTAAACATTTAAATTAGTTGAATATTTATACATAGATACCATAATCAGTTTAACTGTTATACCAAAATTCAAATAGCGTAATCACTTTATAATTAGATTGTTCTTACACACTCCCATATTTTATATGACATAATACCATGCATTCCATTTCATTACATTATCTAAACCCGTACCAACATTTTTTTGATGTGTCACAACCTGCAAAGGGCGCTCGAAGGGTTCTCCAGTTTCGTCAATATCGCCATTATATAATAAAGTTGCGCGCGCACCCAAACCATAGGTCATTTGAGGTAATGAAATAACATGGCAGCTAGGATGGAAATGTAAATGACTTAAGGGACCGTTTAGGTCCTCTGAAACCCTTCATAGGTAGGTGTTCATTTCAACATTTAGTGTCTTTGTTTGTGAATTGAGTATCGTATGTAAATCGGGGGCAAACAGAAGGAGGACGCGAGGTCATATCGGTTCAAAGCTATGTGTAAATCATGGACGCGTTTCTGTACATTGTTTACTCATGTTCAGCTGATATAATGATTGAAGTGAGCTTCATTACATAATGTGCGTCTTTGTCGATTTCAGTAACTACCTCAGCAACATCCAAGTGAGTCTCTTGGTGAAAGACTCTTTGATTGTCACTAAGTTTAGGAATATCAGCTAGACT
>CM026397.1:55508859-55568859 GCA_014843695.1 Archivesica marissinica | reverse complement strand
TATGACTTTAAATAATGGCTCAGTATTAAATTAGCGCCTCCATTCCCAGCAACATCTGTATCACGTGACCTCCAGCGGAATATTGATTACTGATTTGTACTATACTACTCTGTCAACAATTCCCTTTGAGATTACATCTCGACAGTCAGGGGTATAAGAAGCTTAAAGCAACACAACATCGGTGAAAAAGCACATTTCTACAGAATGTAGTTTCCTATTATATCATATGATTGTTTTCGAAATATTTCAAATATATTTATACGAAAGAAACTGCATATTTGTTTGGGGGGTAGGGGGCTTTTGCCATGTAATGTCGCTTTAAACAACATAATACAACAAATTGCCAATTGTCGTTATTAATACAACGAAACATGACATCGATAGAGACAATTTCAATTGATTAGTTGCTACAACTAAAAATATTCCAAAATGTTTAAAAATATGTATTTATATAGTTATTGTTTTTCGTGTAAAAACACACACTTATCCGACGTGTGCGTTTTCTATTTCCTCTAGTATACGTTTGCACAACACACTATGTACAGAACACGATATAGCCTTACATTATGTTATCAATATAGGATTAAATTGTTTTATATATATTTGACACGTGTTACCAAGTTAGAAGTGAAGGTTTTTAGAGTTTTCGTAAGAGCAAACGCGTACGGGCGGGCCGAAAATAATGTTGTTAAAACGTGTGGCCCACCCTTTTGCTTCTCCATATACAGTCAAACCTGTGTTAGTGGTCACATCTATTAAGCAGCCAACCTGTATTAAGCAGCCAGTTTCAAGATTCCCAATATGATGTTTTACTATACATTTGCTCTCTATTAAGCAGCCACCTGTGCTAAGCAGCCACTTTCTGTGATTCCCTTGGCTGGCTGCTTAAGACAGGTTTGACTGTATATACATACTGATAATTATATAATTGTGTTATGGACCTTCTGGTATATTATTCCGAATCATTGGTCCAGAGTGAACTACTGTAACTTGTTCCTGGACATGGCATGGTACAATCTAAAGTACTTGATTGGTGTTGGTGTTATTCTGTTATTCAGCATGTGTCGCCATATTCAATTGTGTGATGATCAGCAACACTAATTTGATGGTGACAGTTGCTCCCAATAACAATGTCAACAACATCTTAGAAGCATGGTTGTACCGAATCAATGTTATTAATTACAAGTGGAAGTAGGGCGTCACACCTGGTATTTGTGTGTTATATATGTCACTAGTAGCTCTCCTCAGTACCTGACATGACGATCCACAGACACTTCAGACTACAGACAGATCTGTAGTCCAGTTGTAACACGCTGGACTGGTAATCCAGGGATCGCAGGTTCGATCCCCCACCAGACCCTAATAAAATTAACAGTCTCAGATGGGACGTTAAACCGAGGTCTCGTGTCGGCGATTTACACCGTGCACGTAAAAGAACCAGAGGAGACTCTGGAATGGGTCTATCTGTATCATTGCACTATCCTCCAAAAATCTAAAATGACTAATCTCTTCAGGAAGCGTCGCTCATATGGGCAACCGGTAGCGACGATAAATAAACGTAAAACACACCCTCAGTACTCTTGTCCATATTAGTTTAATCATATTTTATTGCATTCATTCTGTATATACAATGTACAGAACAAAACAAATGAACACACTGGTATAACAGAGTATATACATTTTGTGTCATTGTTCTCACGCGAAATGTCAATAAATGGTGAAGCAAATGGGTTGGACCACACGTTTTAATTAGTTACGGCCTTCCCCAAAATACTAGATTGTAACAAACAAAGTGACTGAATATATGAGTTGTGCAAACACTTTACTAAAATTGATGATTACTAATAAGAGAAAATGAAGAAGATGCTCATAATTATGATCCGCTGACGGGCGACGGTGAGGGTTAATCAACTCAATCAGCACAATCCTCATCTCTCCCGGGTACAGTGTACATCTCTCCCGGGTACAGTGTACATCTCTCCTGTGTATATCTCTCCCGGGTACAGTGTACATCTCTCCCGTGTACATCTCTCCCGGGTACAGTGTACATCTCTCCCGTGTACTTCTCTCCCGGGTACAATGCACTTCTCTCCCGGGTACAGTGCACATCTCTCCCGGGTACAATGCACTTCTCTCCCGGGTACAGTATACTTCTCTCCCGGGTACAGTGTACATCTCTCCCGGGTGCAGTGTACATCTCTCCCGGGTACAGTGTACATCTCTCCCGGATACAGTGTACTTCTCTCCCGTGTACAGTGTACATCTCTCCCGTGTACAGTGTATATCTCTCCCGGGTACATCTCTCCCGTGTAGAGTGTACATCTCTCCCGTGTACAGTGTACTTCTCTCCCGGGTACAGTGTACTTCTCTCCTGGGTACAGTGCACTTCTATCCCGGATACAGTGTACTTCTCTCCCGTGTACAGTGTACATCTCTCCCGGGTACAGTGTACATCTCTCCCGGATACAGTGTACTTCTCTCCCGGGTACAGTGTACATCTCTCCCGGGTACAGTGTACATCTCTCCCGTGTACAGTATACTTCTCTCACGGGTACAGTGTACATCTCTCCCGTGTACAGTGTACTTCTCTCCCGGGTACAGTGTACTTCTCTCCTGGGTACAGTGCACTTCTATCCTGGATACAGTGTACTTCTCTCCCGTGTAGAGTGTACATCTCTCCCGTGTATAGTGTACATCTCTCCCGTGTACAGTGTACATCTCTCCCGTGTACAGTGTACATCTCTCCCGTGTACAGTGTACATCTCTCCCGTGTACAGTGTACTTCTCTCCCGTGTACAGTGTACATATCTCCCGTGTACAGTGTATATCTCTCCCGGGTACATCTCTCCCGTGTAGAGTGTACATCTCTCCCGTGTACAGTGTACTTCTCTCCCGGGTACAGTGTACTTCTCTCCTGGGTACAGTGCACTTCTATCCCGGATACAGTGTACTTCTCTCCCGTGTACAGTGTACATCTCTCCCGGGTACAGTGTACATCTCTCCCGGATAGAGTGTACTTCTCTCCCGGGTACAGTGTACATCTCTCCCGGGTACAGTGTACATCTCTCCCGTGTACAGTATACTTCTCTCACGGGTACAGTGTACATCTCTCCCGTGTACAGTGTACTTCTCTCCCGGGTACAGTGTACTTCTCTCCTGGGTACAGTGCACTTCTATCCCGGATACAGTGTACTTCTCTCCCGTGTAGAGTGTACATCTCTCCCGTGTACAGTGTACATCTCTCCCGTGTACAGTGTACATCTCTCCCGTGTACATTGTACATCTCTCCCGTGTACAGTGTACATCTCTCCCGTGTACAGTGTACATCTCTCCCGGGTACAGTGTACTTCTCTCCCGGGTACAGTTTTTGTGTGTGTTTTGGGTGTGTACATCTCTCCCGGGTACAGTGTACTTCTCTACCGGGTACAGTGTACATCTCTCCTGGCAGGAAGCATCAGTATGGTGTCTATTTGTGCGGATTGTAAACCGTTCCGGTTGGATGGTGTTGTGCGGATTGTAAACCGTTCCGGTTGGATGGTGTTGTGCGGATTGTAAACCGTTCCGGTTGGATGATGTTGTGCGCATTTACGGACATTTGAACATTTCTATACCACAGCTTGCCCATGCTACATCTCCCAAAGCTTCATAATAACCTCCAAATCTTTATAATACTACATATATGACGTTTTATTGAAATGACTTTACAGACTCTCTTTCTTTCATTCGGTGAGTGTTTTAAGCATGTACATGCTGTTGCATATGTCACGATGACCTAGACATGGTTCCATACATATATGTTTCTTTGATTCGGTGATTGGTGAATCATCTACATGCTGTTGCATATGTCACGATGACCTAGACATGGTTCCATACATCTATGTTTCTTTGATTCGGTGATTGGTGAATCATGTACATGCTGTTGCATATGTCACGATGACCTAGATTCCATACATCTATGCTTTCCTTCAAACAATTCGGTGAAGCTCCCATAAGTCCCATAATAAGGCCATACATAGTAGAACCATTCATCAACCGACATAGAGTTTGTTAGGTTACCTTCCCAGAACCACATCGACTACGTCACAAATCGTTCGACAAATTATTTCGCATTAACGGGAAAATTAATTTTCTTTAAATGTATAATTCGTTTACTTGACACCATATTTGTAACAATGAGTTACAGAACACAGGGAAGAACCGTAATCACGTGGATTCGGCGCGTGTGGGGATACCAGTGTTTATATACAGGAACTTGAAATGTTATCCATAAGACACCAAAGGTATTGTACCTTTCTTTATCCTGTGTCACCCCCTCTTTTTTTAATATAGGGGGGTATCCTAGGATAAAGGTACAGTACCTTTGGTGGCTTATGGATACAATTTCAAGTTCCTGTGGTTTATATTTATGTACAGGGATTCTACTTGGTGAGCTGTCCGATCTAGGGCAGTGGTTAGCACACTCGCTTCTCAACATTAATGGATGTATTATCGGAAGATAGAACATCCGTTATCAAATATCATGGGCAAAGCAATCCACTGACTCCGTGATGAAAGCTAGACCTACTCCCCAAACCTTTACACGCCACCCCCGTTTCAGACTGTTCGCATTTCATATTTAAAAAGTCCTCTACTGCCGATGTACAGTGCGGCGTCAATACCTTGTTTACCATCTAGTAGTATCGTCTGACACAATGCGGGCAAACAGAAACACGTCATTCATTTATTGTTCAAAGTTGTTCAATATAAATAAAGAGCACTTGCCGACATCGTATCGTATTAGTGGAATTGCCACATAACTATGTTCCACGTGACGTAACATCGCCCCATAATCAATTATTTGAAAACATGTTTACTTTCCGGTAATACACAATTACATCAGATGAACTACAGCAGTTAAAGGGGAATACCTTTTGAGATGTGCTAGGTATTAACCCGAACTACTGATACCATGCTTAGTGACTATTGTGTGTGTGTATTACATTTATTTATTATCGCTACCAGTTGCCCATATGAGCGACGCCTCCTGAAGAAAATAGTCATTTTAAATTGTTTGAGGATAGTGCAATGATAAGTCAGAGACCCATTCCAGGGTCTCCTCTGGTTCTGTTAGTACACGGTGTAACGCACCGACACGAGACCTCGTTTACAAGTCCCATCTGAAAGTCTGTTTATTTTATTATGGTCAGACGGGGGATCGAACCTGCGATCCCTGGATTACCGGCCCAACGTGTTAACCATTGGCCCAAGTAAGATGTTTATATAATGACATAATATTATTTAAGCTTTATCTGAATTGTTGCGTGACAAGTCATTAAACTCAGTCACGGGTGAACACAACTATGACATAATCTAGATCATAGACTACTAGACCTGCAATACTACTGCAAATTGATTCTAGGGGTATCTGTAGTACACAACCATTTAATAAGTTTTTTAAAAAATGTCTTATATAAATATCGATAAATTGAGGTCATTTGAAAATAATAATTTCACAAAAACCTGTTCAGCAGAAGTTTATTTAAATTCTTAATGCCATATAAGTGAAAGTGGAAATATAAAACTATTATCACAGTTTGGTTTTTGTTTTATTTTAAAATTTAAGTTTACTTAACGTCGCTATCGGTTGCCCATTAGGCGACGGGCAGTTTACCTATAACAATACCTTTCCTGGGCAGGCTCCAACGGTTACCCAGCACTTTTGTGTTGGTGCACCAACCTCCATAAGAAACTGCTCACTTAGACATGGCCTGAGCGGGGCTAGAACCCGTCACCATCAGTGATGATAGGTAACAGTGGTATACAAGTCAGCGACCTTAACCACTCGACCACGGAGGCGGACTAACACACAGTTTCTAATCACCCACAAGTTATCTATAGCTATGTGTAACATATTGTAGGTATACGTATAGATGGCCTTTGGAAAGCATAACTGGGGCCATAATACATTATTCATATATTTCAGGTTGTTAGATACTTCGTTCAGAAGTACCGGGACTAGCTCACGACTGATCACTGCTATGCTAGCTGAAAGACCATTCCAGGCAGGTGCCAGGTCAACATCCTCTGTATATACCTCATATCCAAATTCATTCTCAGGAAATTTCTCAAGCTATTACAGCATGGATGGACAAAATGCTCCAAATCAGTACAATTCAGTACTACAAATGACAAATACACCTCGGTCTGAATCCGAGAGTAGTTTATCTAAGGGATCAGGTTTACCTACATGTGTAGTTACCCCGTCGTCTAATGACATGGGGTATAGAAGTTTCGATGAAGATTCGTATCCGTCCGATTATATTCCTAGTAGGAAACAGCGTGAATTCATCCCTGAAAATAAGAAGGATGATGGTTACTGGGAGAAGCGGCGTAAGAACAACGAGGCCGCGAGAAGGTCTAGAGAAAAAAGACGGGTTCACGATATGGCTCTTGAAAATAGGATCATGGATTTGACGAGGGAAAATTGCAAAGTTAGGAATGAGTTGAATCTGGTTAAAAAGAAGTTTGGTTTGTCACTTGAAGAGCCATTTACTGGAGATGAATCGGATTCAGGAAGTAGAGAAGTTCGTCCTCCTGTAAATCCAATGCCGGAAAGCATGAGGAGATCTCCACCGCCGCGTCAACGCAGCATATCACCGGAACGTCCGCCCAGATACCCTTCAGCATTGCAGCAATCCCCTGTGCGCAGCAGAAATAGTTCAGGGACCAGTCCGTCTCCATACGTACATGCTTATCAATCTACGTCGTCACATCATCCATCCAGTCAGGTTATAGCAGAATCGTATTACATGAATCGTCCACATACAGAATCAGACATAAAACCATACTCAGGAAAGTACGATGCTCAGTCTCCATATAATATGAAATCCATGAAAGAAGACTCTCATTCCACATACGCGCGTGTAGATGATCAAGTTCGGCCATCATACTCCTCTGCGCTGCCACCCAATCAGATTTCTCCGTACAACAGTACATTTCCAGTCCCATATCAGAAGTCTTATTGGATCCCAACAACGGATCTCACGTCATCTGATTCGGACGGCGAATGTGATTGGAATGACCAAGACATCCAAGAGCAACCACTATCGTTGGTGAAAAAGCGACCAAGTACAGAGAACGAATCCAGTGGGGAGTTATCCAACACATCCTCTCGTGCCTCAAATAGTCCACCATCAGCATCTGCAAGTCTACCTTTAAAGCTTAGGCATAAAATTGGTTATGACGCTTTGTCTCCAGAAAACTTACCTTCATATACAGATGGACTTGCACAACTCTCTGAAATTGCTCTTGCTCATTCCGGTATGTCTACAAGTTCTGTGGATGACTATCGGGTTCCAAGTACAATGGACCCATACAATAAAGTCCGATCACGAAGCTTTTCAAATCCAAGGTCTACGTTTGATACTAAATACGTGGAAAGGAGGAGAAAAAATAACGAAGCTGCTCGAAAATGTAGAGAAAACAGAAAGCAGTTAACAAAAATACGCGAAGTAAAGTCGGGCTATCTCGAGTCAGAGAATGGTAAATTGAAATACGAGTTGCAGGGTTTACATGATGAAATGAAAGAACTTAGAGACATGTTAGAAAAAAAGCCTCACGACAATGAACCAACAGATGACATCTGTGCAGATAATAATACGAAAGAGCACAAGGAAAGTGAACACACTGAAACTGGGCGTAGACTGAACCGCCAATGTAATGCAAACGTGCAGGTTACGGTGAAATCTGAGGATATGGAGGAGAACACTGACGACAATTGATTTGTGGCATATTGTTAGATAACCATTATCTTGACACAAGCATTTATTACGGGTAGTTCGAACTCAGGAGTGTAATCAGGTGATAAATGAGAATATTATACTTAATGAAATATATATATATATTTGTGTGGAACTGTATTTTAATTTGTAGAAACCTATAAAAATGTGTTAAATGTATTTTTTATTGAATATTAGAATTTCAATTATTGTACTTATTAATCAAGGATACCATTACAAATGCTGGTAATATTTGTTAAGACATGTTTTAACAATTAAGTTCATATTCAGTGTTACAGTATTGTCTGAAATGACATTATTGCTTTTGACATGGCATCACTTGTATCATAGATGGTGTACTTTTTGTGGGAAACTATATGCAGCTAATTTGCTTATATCTCTTCCAATGATTTTCAAATTAGGGCAGCTGTGTATTAACTTGATTAATGTACATTGCGTGTCTCCTGTTCACTATTCCAATGTGCTCAAATAGTATAACATAACATAATACACGTGGGGGTTACACTTATTAATTAAATCACGACGAAGTCTATGCTTTAAGCAAATACACCTGGGCTAATACACACCTACCTATGGTACAAGTTACACACGTCACCGAAGGCGTCTCGTCATGATTGAATAAAAATAGTATTAAACATGCATTATAGTTGCAACATTAAACTAACAAATTGTACGTGATCTAAAATTAAACTAACTTTTACAATTTTACGTGATCTACCATATCTAGCGTAAGTGCTCTATAATTATATTGTTTTACAAGATAGCCTATTGAAATTGCATGTTATACAATCATGTGTAATTACGTCATTTTGTTTTCGAACATTCCTTATAGATCTATTACGTGTATGTGTCTACCTCTCAACATTTATAGTTCTTTAAAAACGTTATATCGTATTGTTTTTTAATGATGCAAGTTTTATTTTCATCCATATTAGTTTTTATCTACACCCATGTTTTATCATTCCTCGTGATATTTACAAAAACGCAAACCTATTTAAGTATAAATCATGTCCCTGTTCAAAAATGACACAATTTCTAAAAAGGTGGTTATCTTGCAGTTGTAATCCTTTCAAATCCGGTGTTAGCCAAGGTTTTCAGACAATAAATCCAACATATTTAATAGTTTTAATTAGGAAATGAATCTCGCGTTAATAGTTTCCATTGGGGGTATGAACTACATTGGGTGTGTTTGAAATTGCGTGGAGGCTGAAGGCATCCATGGTAAATGTTCTTATATTTACATTAATTATTCTAAGAGACAAAGACAACAATGTCACACTTTCCAATTAAAAGGTATTTAGTCCAAATTTGCGACTTATCATGTGGCGGGGATCTGATAATTAGATCGTCCTTGGAACAGCGTAAACATTAAGACACGCCTTTTCTCGCGACGAACGCTGTGAATACGCATGCTCGTAACATCGAGTGCACATGTCAGCTGCATATCATTAGTTGTACGCTCTCATACGAAATTCTATGCAATCAGGGCACACACGTTCATGAAGGAAATGCAATAGCGAAGTAAATATTGTACTGTAACATTGCAATTAATGGACCAAAATCACTTACAGCACGTTCTATTAACATTGCTGGCACGTGAAACGAAACAATCGCATACAATGCAGTGTTATCTTTCTGGACAGGAGAATGACTTTAATATTAAAATATGTTGAAAAACTGCTCATATGAGAAAAACCGATACACAATTAACCTAAATAGTTCACATCCATGCAGTTTCGTAGTTTGCAAATCGTTAAATTCGAGAAACAAGAGCATAGAGACTAGAGTGTTGTACAGAATATTTTCAATTTTATTTTTTGGAATAATAATATTTGGCATGGCGATAAATGGTACTGCGCACTATATATTGATTTTCGTTTAATTTTAATATATAGACCAGATTGTTTGAAAGTTATGGATATGCCCCTATGGAAACGTTAAATAATAGAAACATTGTGAATAATCATTGAATAGCTATTGTATGGAATTGTAATCAACTACTATGGTTAACGATTTCTGCCCCTTGGCTTTTGCTAAATTCAGGAAGATATATTAATGAAATTCATCCTCAATATCGTTTGTGTGTAAAATACACGTTTTAGCTTATCTGAACAATGGTTCAATGTAATTTATGTGGGCGATCCGGCACTTGTTGGCTGAACTATCCCGTGGGTGAGCGATATTGCGTTTGTTGGCTGAAATATCTCGTGGGTGAGCGATATTGCGCTTGTTGGCTGAACTATCTCGGGGTGAGCGATCCAGCACTTGTTGGCTGAACTATCTCGGGGTGAGCGATCCAGCACTTGTTGGCTGAACTATCACGGTGTGAGCGATTCGGCACTTGTTGGCTGAACTATCTCGTGGGTGAGCGATCCAGCACTTGTTGGCTGAACTATCTCGGGGGTGAGCGATATGTACTTGTTGGCTGAACTATCTCGGGGTGAGCGATCCAGCACGTGTTGGCTGAACTATCTCGGGGGTGAGCGATATGTACTTGCTGACTGAACTATCTCGGGGTGAGCGATCCAGCGCTTGTTGGCTGAACTATCTCGGGGTGAGCGATCCAGCACTTGTTGGCTGAACTATCTCGTGGGTGAGCGATCCAGCGCTTGCTGGCTGTACTGTAATGTATTACACATATTTGTGGAACTTACGTGTTTTAAAGTACATTATGTGGTATTCAGGGATTTTAAATTTTGCATTTCTATGTTATTGTATAAAACCGATTTATATATGTACATGCAGTTTATATTGTTTGTGTTGTTATCACGAAACATGCAGTCGGAATTAATTCTACATATTTGATTGCTAACGTGCCATTGTGGAAGTCGTGATAGCGCAGAGGTAGGACGCTCGCTTCAGATGCGCATCTGAAAGGCCCGGAGTTCGAGCCCCGCTCTCCCCGTTACGATTGTGCCCTTATGCAAGGCATTTAAATTCCATGTTGCTTCTCTCTCCACCGTGGCGATGGATTCCACCAGGATTGAGGTCTCGAGAGTGATTAATATAAGTTGTAAGAACTTGTTTCGCAATCGAGCTTAAATAAATGTGTATAAACTAACGGTGCCATTAATACACTTAGTCAATATATCCAAACCGATCCTACAAATTGTCTTTAATGTGTACAGTACATCGAAACAAGAAATTCGACGTAAACAACTGCAATTTACATTCAGTTATTTCAATCCATGTTCGAGTTTCGATGTATCAACATTGCACCATAAAGACAATTGTTGTATCAGGATGCATATTGTGTTATTGTTTTGTATGGAAAGGAGCTTAAATTTTCAGAATTACAAAACTGATTTCTCTTTTTTTTATGCCACAATTGTCGTTTTTGTCATTAAAAATTTAGCATCCACCATTAATCTTTTAAAAGATATATTTATATATATACATACACGAACAACCGGCTCTACGTCAATAATCATGTAATCATATTTTTCTCCATTTGTTTTAAAATTCATAATTACCAAAACAAATTCACTCGTATTCGTATTAACCCTTTGCATGGTGAGTAAATAAAATCGCATTTGCAAACAACATAGATACAGATCAGCCATGGCATACTATCTAGAATCTATATTGCATGCTATTCAGACAAGTGTTTTAGATCCACTATCCGAATCGCAAACAGCATAGAACCTGATCAGACTGCACGTTCTGTTAGCAAATGCAAAAGTGATGTTGTCTGCCGCTAACGTGCAGAGGGTTAATGGATGCTGATTGTTGGTTATAGATATGTATTTGAACATTTACACGTGTATTTTCTCGGGTATGAACATTCCTATTTAGATATTTTTTGTCAAAAGGAACTGATATATATATTTTTTCTATGCATGTAACTACTGGTCGTGCCATACTCAGTACATTTGCCATATACTCAGATACTTCAACACGTGTAGCTGAAACAACACGTGTAGCTGAAACAACTTTTACTGTATGCTGAATTGTGCATTTTCCATAGGCTTGAAGTTATTGTTCGATTGTTTCAAAATGATGGCTTTTGCGCATTAACTGTTGTATATGACCTTGAGTTAATGTTTACACATTAAATTAACCGTTGTCTATGGCTTTCAATTAATGTTTACACCTTAAATTAACTGTTGTCTATGACCTTCAATTAATGTTTACACATTAAATTAACCGTTGTCTATGACGTTGAATTCATGTTTACATATTAAAGTAACATTTGTCTATGACATTCAATTAATGTTTACACATTAAATTAACCATTGTCTATTACATTCGTTTAAAGCAGCATTACATCGTAATAAAGGATGTTTTGGGTAAAATATAAATACTAATGTGTGTGTGTTTACAAAAATCGAAATAGTCTCTCAGAAACGATAAAATTCCAATAAATATAAACCGTCGTATACGCGAATTTGTTTATCAACACACGAAATTAAAACACACACAGCGCGCATGCGTGAAACAACAGAGGATGTAGAAAATAACGTATATATTTTGAACATGAAAGACTATCTATTTATCTTCCTCTAATGTCGAACTCCTCGCGGGGATGTAGACATGTCACTAAAAGACTTAGATAACAGAGGTATGAATCAACATCTCAAGTAATTTAATTAAAAAAGACAACGTGGGTCAAATGGGGACGATGCATTCAGAATGTAAATAAGTGCGGACGATGCGTTCTGGTTGTGACCGATCAACTCGGAAAGTCCTACTTTCGGTTTCGAGTTTGTTTTATCGCAAAAAAATATTGAAAAAAATGAACATAAGCATACAAAGTATAATGTTAGAATGTGTAGCAGCATTGCTACCCATACGTAAAATTTGAATGTTTCAAATATCTTTTATTTCATACGATGTAATGCTGCTTTAATGTTTACACATTAAATTAACAGTTGTCTATGACCTTGAATTATTGTTTACACATTAGATTATCCGTTGTCTATGGCATTCAGTCACTGTTTACTCATGAACGCAACTGTTGTCTGTGACTTTCATTTAATGTGACTGTGTGTGTGACTGTGTGTGTATATTTAGAACACGAAATCCAGTAGATGAATGTTATTCGGATTCCTAAAAGTAGTAGTACGATTGATGACGTCAATATTGCGTGCGGTTTGGTGCATTTATATACGTGTACATGTAAATTATGTTTTATTATTTAGTAACTATGAATGAAAATGTGCTATGGATTACGGAAAGGGACGAATGGTTTGACGATATATATATTGCTAATGTGCGAACGTATGCTATAGTGCCATTGTATATTTTACATTTCGTGAATGATCATGTGCCATACTAGAGTTTACACGAATAAACGGAGACTAAACAAATAGTCATATGCAGATATAAATTTCCTAAATAAATAAATACAAAACTTGTATGTAAAAAAGCATGTAAAATAGATTCAGGGTGCTCTCTGTTATTTGCTACGTATGCTCATATTTAACTCAGAATTACATGTCAACTCCAATATGGATTGTGCATGTAATCCTTGGTACATGACGCACACATCATATGTTCATATACTCGAACATATTTTGCTCTTTGATAATTTGACATTATCTTTTGTTTTACATTTGATTTATGTGACATTATCCTTCTTTTTACACTGTAGTGTTTACATCGTTATTAATGTGCTAGTTAATTTTGTGTGTGTGTATAATTTTATGTGTAGTAAAAGATTAGGATAAATCAACTGTTTGTTTCTCAACACTTATAAAAACTGCCGTGACGTCATTCCTTAACAAAACTGTCGTGACGTCATACCTTAAAAACTGTCGTGACGTCATACCTTAAACAACTGTCGTGACGTCATACCTGTGTACTTGCAGTACATTATTATTAATATTGAACTGCTGTCAAAAGGCCAGAGTATTATGTTAAATCCTAAGCGTAAATGGACGAAATTAACAATGTTATTGAGTAGGATCTTGTTATAGAAGTGTGCTATGCGCCTCACACAGTCCAATATTTTACATATTGGATGGTTTGAGGCTTATATCCTATACATATTGTGTGGAGGTTCTGATAATCTGAAGCAAACATTATTGTGAATCAAATTGCCCTAAAATGTTCAACAAAATACTCTTCTACATTGGAGATACTATAGTTGATACATGGAAAGAAATTTAAACCATTGACGTAGCTAACCTTGGATGCTATGCGAACCACATAGGCATGTCTATTGTTTATGTTAATTTGGTCTACTGCCAATTTATAAAACTGTGGAATGTTTATAAATATCAAGAATATTCTCACTGAAACATGAAAACGGGTCTGAATTATTTACTGAAAAAAAACAACAGTTTTCAGTAACAACGAGTATACATAGAGGATACACCCTTAAGGTGTTGTTACTGTATAATTAATGTGAACTTTTAACATGACTCGACATTTTGTTTGTATACGCATAGAAGGAAGGAATTTACCGTGTTTAAATCTGCCATAGACATGGTTTAGGGCGTGATGTCACACGTGACGTCATTTTACTACAATTTGTGTAGTTACTCGACGGTCATTTATTCTTTCTAAAAAAATAACACCAACTATTTTTGAGCTATTTATGTGTTTTGGTCATGTTAGAAACGAAATACTATTTGTATTTGGGTTGTTTGTAGTCGAATAAAATAGGGTATGTCGCTGTGAGCGCCGGAATTAATTATTAACAACTTAAGCCGTAGACAAATATTATTTCAAAGTAGCACACATAAATGGATTGCAAAGCATGTTACAATGCATGTTAGGACATTTGTTAGGAATGGTCTCTATGCACATTTGATGGAGGATGTTGAGAAGCAAACAGTTATTGTTTGCCCAGGTACCAGTATCACGAGGGAACCATGCCATCATATATGTTGGCGTTTTTATACTAACAATAATTATGTTAGTCGTTATTGTTCTTGGAATTGTGCAAACATTATTGCTTAGTACAACTTCCGTTGCTTTAAATAATATTATATAAATACTATTACATAGATTTAAATAATATTATATTTATTTCTTATATAGTACACTGCTTGGTATGTAAAATCATTAAATTAATAGGTAACCATAGTGATTAGAATTAATGTGTAGCTTGATTAAATATATGACTGTGTTTCCTGATACTGGGGTTCTATTAGTTATGTTTTGTTTGTGAGACTTCTAATGTTTCATCTACCTCAATTCTATCCGTACCTATCAATAAATTTTTTGGAAAATAACTTTGTTGTATATTAAATTATGTCACCAGACCAGCCCGATCTCGATGATGTATCCATGAAATGATATGTGGAACTCGTGATAGCGCAGTGGTAGCGCGTTCGCTTCAGGTACGAAGGGTCCGGAGTTCGAGCCCCGCTGGAGCCGTTTCGATTGTGCCCTTAGGCAAGGCATTTAAATTCCACGTTGCCTCTTTCTCTACCTCGTGGATTCCATCAGGAATGAGGTCTCGAGAGTGATTAATATAAGTTGTAAGAACTTGTTTCGCAATCGAGCTAAAATAAATTTGTATAAACTAGTATCCATGAAACAACACGATAAACTATTACATGTTGTATATGCAATAGAAGGAGGATTGAAAATTCACTCATAATACACTCGGATTGTGTATTGAGTGACTGTATATAAATTATAAAGTGCATACTTTAGTAATTAAATGCAAAATGTTGACAATAACATGAAACCCTGTTCAACATAATAGTATATACCGCATCCCTGCTGGATCATATGGGAGCCAAAAATTGTTGCAGAATTTCAACTACGTAAATAGATTGACCTGGCCATTTCTGGATTCCAGCTCAAGCCTGTATTTATTTCTATGCGCACATGAGTGAACGCTTGGAACTAGTTCCCTGAACACAATTGGACAATTTTAATACCTATAATACGAATACATAGCAGTAATTCTTATCACATAAATTCCCATTCGTCCAGAAAATTCTATTTCACTGCTGTTAGAGAGAAAACTGGTTCACAGTCGTTACAATTTAAACTAGAGAATAGATCCCGGAGATATGCCAACACCGAGCTGGTATGTTGACACAAGAACAAATGTTTTATGTTGACACAAGAACAAATGCTTTATGTTGACACAAGAACAAATGCTTTATGTCACATATGACCGAATATAATGTTTATAGTTGCACAATACTGTCTACCACCCAGTTTGATACGATGTGTGCTCGGTGATAGTTGGTTTACTTCCTGTAGCGTCCCAGTGTGTCAAATGTGACATATAACAGATGTTTGTAGTTTCGTGGTAATATTTAAATCGTTTTCGTGTATCTAATTCAGTAATTGTGATTTATTCCGGATAAATGGATAACAAAGCAGGATTTCGGTTATTAAATTCATATCAAAGTAATAAAAGACGTTATTACGTGGCTAGTTTCATATCAGCCTAGGTATCGACGCGCGGTAGCTTGATATCAGCCAGACACGTAATAACCTCTAAATATATGTGCAGGCAATGCGTCGGAGTTCACCATCGATGCTCTACGATTCCAAATTGTTCTGTGGAGACAAACCCCTTCAGTTTATTAGTCGCGTCTACAAATTACAAATCTTGACACCCTCACTTGCACAATAATACACCATTGTTGCTGCAATTAATTGTTAGTTGCTGAAAATAAATTTGTTGGTGAGAAATTGACTTAATATTTGCAATATAATATGTATTCATGTGACAAAATATAGTTATAATAATAATAATAATAATAAAACAATTATTGTTATGAAAATATAGATAATAGTTGCAGTAGAACAATTGAAGCTGCGAAAATAGTGTTTATAGTTGCCGAAATATTATTTATAGTTGCAGGAAATGCTTGTAGATGCAAATATATTTTTTAATGTTGGGCCCCCTACAAAGTATCCCCTAGTCCGCCACTGTCTATGAGCTACGCTTGTCAGATGTATGCCAATAGGACAGCTGTTGCCCGCTATCGACATAGTAAAATGCTGCTAACTCGACAGCATGTTGTGTAACGACTTGACCAACTGTACAAACACACATTTTAGAGATCGTATATTACGAATTGTAAGCAGTCAATAATGTAAATAGATTCAATCAGAGCAACCTTTGTAAATGGCGTTTGATCTGAAATGTATATATCGACAGCTTGTACAGCCATTACACCTTGGAAGGCAAATGAGTAAACGAGCAGTAAAATGTACACGTATATAAACCAATGCATGTACTTGTCCCAGTGTGCAAAAACAGCTATTTTGCACACGATACTAAGTATTGTCATTGTCTAATGTATATATTATAAATAGAAATGATCGTACTATATTTATGCAATATTCGCGCCTAAAATCAACAAGCTATTTTGGCGCGCAAAAAGATGATTACATGAGAACTTAATTTGTGTATCGTTAATTTATCTTACCGGGAGAGATTATGTACGTAACTATTATCTCACAGCGAGAGATTATGTAATAGTTGTCGGTTTCTTTTGATGAGGCGCCAATATGTCTGGCTGTTTCATTAAAGTTACGATTTTGATTGCGTAAGGTAACAGGTGGTCAGCGCCACGCTGTCTGACTGAAAGGTATATAATTCCGAGTAAAATTAAAGAGAAATTAGAGCACACAAGGCTGTCCTTATGCAAGGATTGATTGTGTATCTCAACTAGAAAACAATTACTGTTTCTATGACACTAAAGACGCGATGTCTCCAGTATATTAATTTAATATACTTATAAAACGAACTATAAACTGAACTTAAGTGTTACGAACACAGTGAATATTAATGGAGTGAGTAGCACCGTATTACTTGAATAGAATACGTGATAGCTAATATAACATACGAGATGTCTTCAGTATATTAATTTTCAGTATATTAATTTAATATACTTATAAAACGAACTATAAACTGAACTTAAGTGTTACGGACACATTGGGTAGCGATGGATTAAGTAGCACCGTATTACTTGAATAGAATACGTGATAGCTAATATAACAGACGAGATGTCTT
The DNA here is from genome assembly GCA_014843695.1 of Archivesica marissinica. Lineage (NCBI taxonomy): Eukaryota > Metazoa > Mollusca > Bivalvia > Venerida > Vesicomyidae > Archivesica > Archivesica marissinica. Next base: position 55,551,144 of record CM026397.1, on the reverse strand, counting down.
CAGTATATTAATTTAATATACTTATAAAACGAACTATAAACTGAACTTAAGTGTTACGGACACATTGGGTAGCGATGGATTAAGTAGCACCGTATGGCTTGAATAGAATACGTGATAGCTAATATAATAAGATAAGCGATACAAATTATCTCTAATATATAGCGGTAATAAATTGATACCAGAACGGTACTGTGAGATATTGAAGTTATTGAGAGACGCGAGATATCCTTGATTGTATATTGAAGATTAAAGATGTAATCCAATTATCGACAGGGCGGTGATCTAATAAAGACACTAGAAATTAATGAGGCTTGAAGTGACTATTATATAGATAAGAGATCAGATATTCACGAGATGTGAATAAACGAAATAGTATAATATAAAAAGAGACGATAGAGTAAAATAGATATAAAAAAACTTTGTGTGTTACGTTATTATTGAATTGATAGAGAAATGAAAAATACCCCTAGACAACCGACCAGAGAGTTTATATAGCTTAAACCTTGGAAAGAGCCGTAAATAGACCAGACGTAAGAGCCGACGAGGGGGGACACCACACCAGTGGTTAACATGTTGGAATGGTAATCCAGGGATCGCAGGTTTCAGATGGGACTTCAAACCCGGGGTCTCTTGTCGGTGCTTTACACGGTACTAGCAAACGAACCAGATGAGACTCCGGAATGGGTCTCTGTCTGTATCATTGCACTATCCTCCAACAATCTAAAATGACTAATCTCTTCAGGCGACGTCACTCATATGGGCAACCGGTAGCGACGTTAAATAAACGTAAAACACAAACAGGATATTGTAAGGAGCGGATGATTAAATATTGTGATTATTGTCTTATATTGTCATTTTTTCAATAATATATTATTACGGTAAAAAGTGAAAGTTGCAAATTATGGCCATAAACGATATTGCTTTTTGAAATTACCATTTGTAAATTACTTCCCTTTATGGTATTATATAACACAATCACGAATAACTGTAAATGGTTGATTAACTACGTGTGGTGTCCGTGGTAGAGCGTCGGATTTGGAATCGAACGGTCCCGGGTTCGATACTCGGTCAGGCCACGTATGTAGTGTCATTGAGCAAGGCACCTCACACACATTGCTTAGTACTGGTTAACCACTTAGGTCGGCTAAGCCTGCCAGGAAAAATGTCTAGGTCCCCGCAAGGGGTTTGACATTAATGGAACATACATACATAACTGGTTGTTTAACTAAGGTTAACACTATGATAAATTTGCACATGACATATAAGGTTAGTGTTCCAACTGAAAAAAATATGTATTATAACAAACACAATAAACGTGAAACAGTTTATTTCGCAATCCCTGTAATAGTCAGGTTCACTATGTTTTTTCGTTCAGAATCATGGTAGATTAGCAAACCTATACATTTTTGGAAACATTATTACATGGAAAATCTGAAAATCAATGCTTACATTTGCGGTGATACCTGTATGGCCGTCATTTTGGATTTTCAAAATGGCCACCATAAAAATACATATTTTGCTCTATTTCTGCCTCTAATTACCCTAACAACTTTTAAAAATATACTAAGCCTATGTGTTCAGGTACAAGGAATCCATTGGTGACATAATCAGACTTCTGACTGTAACAGTTCTTTCTTTTTTCAGGAAATATGCATCCTGGGAGCAGCCATCAATACAAAAAAAATGTGTTAATATATTTATTTTACATATTAACTATGTTGGTGGAGGTGTTTATGGTGGTGGTTGTTCTAGTTGTGTATTTTCAGTGCATAACTCATCATGAGTGAAGATCCTGATGGAAGCAAGTTGTCTTTGGGCACATCCAAGGAGTCTGTAGACTGGAAACTGTGCATCATTTGCCAGGAGAAACACACTAACAAAGGGACAGCTGTTCTAAATCCCAGGACAGAATCCTACCAGAAGTTACTGGACATAGTGGCTGAGAGAGCCAGCCTACAGGATGGAGAATATGTTGCTATCCAAAGACGTATCCAGGACTGCACAAAACAAATGATGCTCGAAGCGAAAACAATGTGGCATCGAAGCTGCTATTCTGACGCCACTAATCAGATATCCTTGCAGCGTGCCAGGGAACGCTTTGAACATTCCAAGTCCACAGGAAGGTATGCTGTCAAAAAACGTGGCCATAAGAGAACAAGCTCAGAAATGGAAGCAAACACACCAACCACATCAACGACATTCACACGATCTGCAACAGAACCTTTGTCGAAAGATCAATGTTTCTACTGTCAAGTGGATGACGGCCAGCGTCTCTTCACTGTATGAACCGGAAACTCTGGGAATGCACTGAAGCAAGCGATACAAATTACCCAAGACCCAGTGCTGATGACAAGGTTAAACAATGCAATCTCACCAAGTGATGCCCATGCAATCGATGTGAGATACCACAAGCTGTGCTGGACGAATCATGTGTTTCGTGTCCTCAGGGATGATGTCAGATACCAAGCGGCCCACGACGGCAGACCTGCCAATGCAGATGCCATGCTTGATTGAGTTGATCAATATTGTAGACATTCAAACTCAAAACAAAGCGTATCTTCCCATGGATGCCATTGAGAAAACATACATCTCAATGCTGGGAGGTAGTGATGAGGCAGATATGCACACACCGACGTTGACCCGACAATGGCTGAAGGACATGGTGCTCTCAGAGTTGCCACGTGTAACGTCTGTGAGACAGAAAGACAGACGGAAGCCTTCTGTTCTTTATTGCCCTGAAGCCTGCAAGGAAGACATGGTCCACACGTCTATGATGCAAGACCATGCAAGTGAAATGGATAACACAAAGATGCTCTACAAAACAGCTAAGTTAATACGCAGACGCATTACAGACTTCACCGAGGAGAAGAAGCAGATCGATACAGTCACAGTAGCAAGCACAAAAGAAGATGTTCCACCTGAGTTGTACAGCCTGATACGGTGGATTTTGGTAGGACCCGAAGAAGAGTTACAGACAGAGATGAGGAGCAGGACAGTCGACCGATCAGCACTGACCATAAGTCAGAACATAATGTATGCTTTCAAGACCCGAAGGCAGGTGCAACACAAACCCAAGCAAGCACTGGACTCATTCCGTACACAGTGTGTACGAGAAAATCCACAGGTTCTAGGGTTGGCACTTAGTGTTCACCATGACACCAGAAACAAGAAGTTGGTGCATCTCCTCCACGCACATAACTATTGTGTACCTTATGGCCGTGCCCTGCTGCTGCAAACATCAATTGCCAATGCTGTTGTAGAACATACAAGAGAGTTCAATGGCCTGTATGTACCACCGTTCATCAAGAAAGGGTCGTTTGTGTTCTTTGCTATTGACAACACTGACTTTGCAGAGGACACAGATGATGGGAAATGAACCACACATGGGACAATCACTGCTGTGTATCAAAAGGCAAATGCTACTGGAGAAACCATTGCACCCAGCCTGGAACTTCGTGAGGCAAAGAACCTATCGGTTCTTCCATATCATGTTCCCATCAAGCCATGCAGCAAACCAAAGCCTGGGACATACACGAGAGCAAACGAGTTTAAGGTCGACAACACAGGTGTTCCTGCATCTTATGAACTGACCACCTTAGGTTGGGTCATAGCTTCTGCTCTTTCTAGAGCAAAGGAGAATGGAGAACCGAGCCAAATCCCAGGTTGGGCAGGATTAAAATCACTAGTGTCAGTTGGCCAATCTCTAACCCAAGTTGGTGCACTACCACTGCTGCCAGAAGTTGCACACGAGTGGTTTACGATGCTGACTGTGATCCAGCAAGCGTCTGAATTGAAGACGTTGGTCGTTGGTGAAGAATTCCCAACAGTGATTTCATTCGACATGGCCTTGTACGAGAAGGCAGTGCAGTTGCTGGATGCAAGACTTGATCTGAAAGGAGCAGTTGTCCCCAGACTGGGTGAGTTACATACTGTGATGGCTGCGCTGAGAGCTCTAGGAACCTCAATAGAAAACTCCAGGATAGATGATGCATGGATTGAGGCTGATGTATACGGCTCTGCCACAACCAGACAGATCCTCAAGTGCGCCCACTACAAGAGAACCCTTCGGGCACACATCCATACTTACATGGCTCTATATGAACTTGTCCTGGAACAATTCTTCACAGAGAAGCCCAACCTTAAAGCCATCTGCTTGAAACCAGCACACCAGGTCCACAAAGCTTGTGCAAAATCAGCAGTTGACAGAAGCACGAATCCATAAATCGTGACTATGGCCAAGGACGAGCTACTGCACTCCCTCACCAATGAAGATGTCATTCAACAGCTGAAAACGTGGGAAGCACAGAAATCTTCAAACGCGATGTTCAAGTCCTTGATGAACTATATCCATCGAGTTGAAAACATATTGTACTTTGTTGAGGCATCCAGGAGTTCAGATCTCAGTCTCCACCTGCAAGCAGGGGAGGCACTAAGCAGGCTATTCTTTGCCATGGATCGAATAAAATACAAGCATCTCTGGCCACGGTACATCGCAGATATATATGAGTTGAAGACAAGTCATCCAAGAACCTGGAGTGAACTTCAAGACGGGAACATATCTGTCACCAAGAGTGTCATCCCATTTGTCTCTATTGGAGCAGATCACGCATGCGAACAACTCAACAGGATGATGAAGATCCACTCTGGGTTAATTGGCATTTCCAATAATGCCAATGCTCGTTAACGGTTCTTCTTAGCTACACCAGAGATGTCACGTCTTTCCGGAGAATTCAAAGAGCAATTCGATGTTGCTCTCGACAAGCCACAAGAGCATCATCATTTACAACCAAGTGCTGTCAAGAAAGAGCATGAAAATGTTGACCGGATAAAGGCTGCCATACTGAGTCATGGCAATCCATTCGCTGCTGAAGGTGACCAGCTCTACAACTTCATCACACAGGCATATGTTCCACAAGAATATGTCCCACAGATTCTGAATATCGATGACACCGGCCAGAAGCTATATGTGGATTACGTTGCAGAACGCATCAATGGAGATGTCAGTTTGTGGGCACCAGTCAAGAAGCAGAATAACAAAATGTACATGTCAGGAAACAAAAAGCAAACAGTCAAGATCCGTGACCAGTCAGTCGACCTGAAAGAAACGAAAGACCTGTATGGTCGGTTGATGGTAGCCACATCAAGCCGTGACATCGATCAGAAGAATGCGATTGGGAACTATGAGTTCACTCTTACCCCCAGAGCACTGTTTGCACCTGATGGCTCGATCCTTCCATGCAGTGATAAGTCAAAGCTAATCCATAGCCTCGTGAACTTCAGTAAAACGACTGAAAATCATACTGATGGACAAGCAGCAGAATCAACAGAACAGACTGATGATATTGCCGATGCAGTAACTCCATTTCCAGGACCATCTATGAGTCAGAGAATCGCTGTTGTTGATGGAATGGTGTTCGTCCAGAAGATGACAAAGAAACCAGCAACAATCATCACAGTCAAAGATCTCGGCCAGCATTTCAATGACCGCCTCATGACCTTGACAGCAGGATCCGATGAGATTATCCTGGTCTTCGACACGTACAAGTCAGACTCCTTAAAACAGAAAACCAGAGAAAAAAGACGACAAGGCAAAGACCCTGTTTAATACCAGATTGCGGATGATATAAACATCAAACATATACCAATGGGCCGCTTCCTATCTCACGAAAAGACCAAAGCTGATCTAACAGTGTACCTTGCTGAGGCAACACTCAAGTATAACGCAAACTCTCCAAAGTTAATCATCACGTCAGCAGCAGGCCACACTAGAAGCAACCGGAGCATACAGTTTGACTCAAACAACCATGAGGAAGCTGACACACTGATGATCAGCTTAGCAGCAGCAGCATCACAACGTTGTCCCGAGGCACAGTTAGTCTTCTTCACCCCGGATACAGACGTCCTGGTTCTAGCTATTGTAGCCTATGACAAGCTCTGCAAAAACACATCGATGACGATGGTATCAGGAATCGTGGAGGTAGGGCCAATCTGGAGAGCGCTAGGAAGAGAAAAGGCAACAGCATTACCTATATTGCACGCATTTACTGGAGCAGACAATGTTGGTCGATTCTCAGGAGTGGGTAAAACGAAGTGGTTTCAACACTACATCAAGGCTGAAAGGGACGTAGTCAGAGCACTGATGAAACTACCGGAGGATGGTGACCTAAAACGCATGAAATATTAGAAACATTGGCCAGCTTTGTATGCTTAGCGTATTGCCCAAAAAGTATTCAGATCACAAGTATTCCTGACCTAAGATGGCATCTGTTTTGCAAACATCTGGCAGAAAGTAACAAGTTGCCTCCAACAATTGGTGCACTTGAGGAGCACATTGAACGTGTGCGAGTACAGAGTAGAGTTTGGTGCTAAGCCACTGTTATGTGGCAACAGCTGTTTGACCCACTCAAACATGGCTACCATCATGAAGAGAAAGGCCATATACTCCCTATCACCACCAAGGTTCTACCAGCTCCACAGGCCATTGTCGAGTTAGTCAGATGTCAATGTAAAGCCAATTGCTCAACCCAGCGGTGCTCATGCAGAAGAAATGACTTAACTTGCACCGACCTTTGCTTGTGTTGAACAGACTGTGAAAACGATGCGGACTATATTGTCGGATACGACACACAGGACAGTGATGATGAACTCTAAATGGCATATTCTGTAATCGTGTATGTTTGATGCCATTGACTGCCTGTGTACAGTGTACATTTTGTCATTGACTGCCTGTGTAGATGTGAAGTTATACTGACTGCATGTGTATGTTTAGTGATATGAATTATTGTGACACATTTTGATGTTATTAACTGCCTATACAAAATGATAACATGTATTTGATTATGCAACTTATTGCGAATATAAAGGCAGTATTTTGCAATTCAAAACCTTTGATTCATGTCTTAGCACTAATTTAATACTTTCATTGGATTCCTTGTCCCTGAAAATATAGGTTTAGTATATTTTAAAAAGTTTTTAGGGTTATTAGAGGCAGAAATAGAACAAAATATGTATTTTACATTGGCCATTTTGAAAATCCAAAATGGCCGCCATACAGGTATCACCGCAAATGTAAACATTGATTTTCAGATTTTCCATGTAATAATGTTTCCAAAAATGTATAGGTTTGCTAATCTACCATAACTCTGAACGAAATTTAATTTATTGACATAGTGAACCTGACTATAATATACAATGTATAATATAATTTTTCATTAAAATGCTAACAGAGCTTGGTGGACTCTAGAACAAGGTAAGTGCCGAAAACAACAGGTGCGTGAAATCAAAGGCATGTTCTGATGGCTGTGTATAACGTCTAGCCGGTGGATGTTGGTTATTTTAAATATTGGATAAGGAGTTGCTTAATTATATAATACATAATTCTGGAGTTTTACAATTAAATGTTTGACTAGTGGGAGTCATGATGTCGCAGTGGTGGCACTTTCGCCTCATTGTGTGTTTTGCGTTTATTTATCGTCGCTACCGGTTGCCCATATGAGCAATGCCTCCTGAAGAGATTAGTTGTTTTGGAGGATAGTGTAATGATACAGTCAGAGACCCATTCCAGTCTCCTCTGGTTATTTTACGTACAGCACCGACACAAGACCTCGGTTTAAAGTTCCATCTGACTATATGCACTATCCAAAATGACTAATCTCTTCAGGAGGCATCGCTCATATGGGCAACTGGTAGCAACGATAAATAAACGTAAAACACACAACACACGTGCTCTACCTGCCGACAGAACGTACATTCCCAACTTGGTAAACGGAGAGTCCAATATCCAATATAGACATGCAATCAATATTGGGTTCATAAAAAACAAACGTCACAATATGGAAATAATTTCGCAATTTTTAAACAAATTAGAGGCCTTTGATTGGCGAAGTGGTTAGCACGCTCGCTTCTCACCAAGTTTTGCATCCTGGGTTCGCTCCTCGGACGAGGCAGTATTGTAGATGGTACAGTGCTCGCCAGATCGGACAGGTGGTTTTTTCCCGGTACGCCAGTTTCCTCCCACACGAATGACCACATTTAAATTTTCAGCATAAGCGCCACCGAGAGTGATCAATATAAGTTATTAAAGCTTGTTTCGCAATCATTGTAAACTAAATAAACTTTAGATTAACCCTTTCAACACCACAGACCTCTAAATTGGCTTACAAAAAAGTGTGACGAGCCGTCTCATCAGGATCTGCATTTTTTTCAAGTAATATAACTATTTTTAGAAAAAAAATTACCCATTTTGATAAATGAACTGATCCATATGTAATTTTGTTATTAATTTATTGGTCTAAAAATATCATGGACCAGTCCATGTCAGTTACTTGGTGTTGAATGGGTTAAACTAAACTAAGATAGTAATATTCCTAGGCTGCCTTTTTATCTAATACTACCATTGGTCAGTTTGTTTGAGTGTTCGAGTTTACGCCTGCATCAGCACCATATTGGGCGTTATCGCCGGCGGGCTGTTTACCTTACCACCCCCATTCCTTGGCAGACTCGAGCGGCTAAACAGTACTTGGTGCTCAAACTTCCGTAAGAAACTGTCAACTTATCAATGAGACACAGTCTGAGTGGGGCTCAAACCCGTGACAATCAGTGACGATAGGCTACAGTGGTATACAAGTCAGTGACCGTAACCACTCGACCACGGAGGAGATCGCCATTGGTTACGAGACTGGAATAAATAATGAGAAACACAAGTGACATGCCTAAAACCCACAGCGTTAACTTATATCGCTCAGACATGCCTAAAACCCACAGCGTTATAACTTATATCGCTCAGACATGCCTAAAACCCACAGCGTTAAACCTATATCGCTCAGACATGCCTAAAATCCACAGCGTTAAACTGATATTACTCAGACATGCCTAAAACCCACAGCGATAAACCTATATCGCTCAGAGTGCCTCAAGCTTAGGTCCAAAACCACGTCAGGATTACAGAAAATATTCACAGATGTAACGTAGAATATATGTAACTTTTTTGTTCATTTTATACTAAACTTATATTGGCTTTAAAGTCATACCAACAGCTTAGGTCCCACGGCAAATGATTTTTAAGTCGGTGAGCTCATCCACTTGGCAAACATGTAACTAATAGTCGAACCCTTTTGCTCGATATATGCAAAGATATGAACTAGAGAGCTTACAATCAAACATTTCATCAAATCGAAGAAACTGAAGTGCCAGGGACCAGAAAAAAATATATAAAACAACCAAAAACATCTGGAAAATGTTGCATTGCTGGTGACAAGTGGATTTTACAGGGCTCAAGCTAGATCTAAATTTTTGGGAGAAATGAGAAAGTGAGCATTTGCGTCATCTGATGGTATTATTTAATAAATTTCAACATAATAGGGTTAACTTAAAATACACAATATGACCATTAAATATAATATTTGAATAGAAGGAGTGCTTTACCATAGCCAGTGTATCTTACTGGACAATATTTTGTCTAATAATTGTAAAAATATATGTCGCTCTCTAGAATGATACCTGTATGTTATTCCAAATATCGCTATTATATTACACACGGTGATAGCTACACTTTTCAGATATGGCACAAGAGAGATATATTATACTGGTATGGCTTAACAAGAAAAATGTAATAACTCGGCCGACAACTTATATGATGTTTCATGTACAATTGACTAGATACGACTGCTGGGATACTAAACACACTCTTCAAGTAGTAAATGTGCAGACTGCTGGGATACTAAACACACTCTTCAAGTAGTAAATTTGCAGCCTGCTGGGATACTAAACACACTTTTCAAGTAGTAAATGTGCAGATTGCTGGGATACTAAACACACTCTTCAAGTAGTAAGTAGTAAATTTGCAGCCTGCTGGGATACTAAACACACTCTTCAAGTAGTAAATTTGCAGACTGCTGGGATACTAAACACACTCTTTATGTAGTAATTGTGCAGACTGCTGGGATACTAAACACACTCTTCAAGTAGTAAATTTGCAGACTGCTGGGATACTAAACACACTCTTCAAGTAGTAAGTAGTAAATGTGCAGACTGCTGGGATACTAAACACACTCTTCAAGTAGTAAATGTGCAGACTGCTGGGATACTAAACACACTTTTCAAGTAGTAAATTTGCAGCCTGCTGGGATACTAAACACACTCTTCAAGTAGTAAGTAGTAAATGTGCAGACTGCTGGGATACTAAACACACTTTTCAAGTAGTAAATTTGCAGACTGCTGGGATACTAAACACACTTTTCAAGTAGTAAATGTGTAGACTGCTGGGATACTAAACACACTTTTCAAGTAGTAAGTAGTAAATTTGCAGACTGTTGGGATACTAAACGCACTCTTCAAGTAGTAAATTTGCAGACTGCTGGGATACTAAACACACTCTTCAAGTAGTAAGTAGTATATTTGCAGACTGCTGGGATACTAAACACACTCTTCAAGTAGTAAGTAGTAAATTTGCAGACTGCTGGGATACTAAACACACTCTTCAAGTAGTAAATTTGCAGACTGCTGGGATACTAAACACACTCTTCAAGAAGTAAGTAGTAAATGTGCAGACTGCTGGGATACTAAACACACTCTTCAAGATGTTTAATTATTTACATTTGCATGAATACTGTATGCATTTTCTACACAAAATATGTGCAATTGAAATCGCTGATATTAACACATTAACATAACAAAACATTAAAGCAAAACTACAGGCAATCTATCAATACTTAATATGTTAATACGTGCATCTTTCAACCAGTTGGCAGCTAGACTGGACTTTGTATCAAGAATTTTGAAAATGACAGCTAGACAGTTCTGCACGCCAATGAAGAATCAGGAATCTTCCTCCAGACTGACTGGTTTATGGAATATTCCTTCATACGGTCTACTGTCAAAATCTCCAAACTGATCTAGTACCAGTCTAACATCAACAAAGTGTACACAATACTGTGGTTGCATTTCACATATAAAAAAGTACATGAAATTGCTAAACAAAAAACGATACATTTTAACAAACTAAAAAAATTATCCGAATATTAAATTCTCACTTTGTAAACAGAATAAATTAAAACAACAACAACATTCCTGGTTATAACAATAACAATGTTTGTCCCCTAGACCAATACTGTACTGGGTGAAGCACATCAGTTTATGTATACGTGTTAACAACAAGCTTTTCAAAATGATGTTCATAATTATCACAACCTAAAACTTTCAGGGGAAATTAATCTTCGAACGTTGTCACAGATAGTAAGACCATAGCTACCTCCCCTATTATTCGCAATTTGAACATTGTTAATCTTCCAACATTGTATTACGTTGTAAAACCACAGTTACCTCCCCTCTTAGTCAAAAACTTGAAATGCCCCGAGTTGATGTTATACACACACACGTTCATCAGTTACGGACTACTATACAAAAAAGAACATTTGCCTATGTTTAGAACATTTCTTTATTTTGTGGAATGTCGCGACGATGCATACCACTACATTAGCTTACAGGGACTAAGCGTACCACTTTATAGTCCTGACGTGGCGTAAGCATACATGTGCATATATGACACATAGTGAAAATTGAATTACTGACTTACAAATGTGTATTTAAATTAACTTTATATAAGAATAGTATTATTGCCGAAAACTATTATCGGTATCTGTATGTATCTAGATGCAATAAAACAATTAGTTTATACAAATTTATTTTAGCTCGATTGCGAAACAAGTTCTTACAACTTATATTAATCGCTCTCGAGACCTCATTCCTGGTGTAATCCATCGCAATGAGGGAGAGAGAAGAGGCAATGTGGAATTTAAATGCCTTGCCTAAGGGCACAATCATAAATTGTAAATACTGTTTGAACGGTATCCAGAATGAAATGGGTTAATGCCTCATTAAGCATTGTCACACAGGACAATAGTAATAATATAGTATTGATATGTTGTACGGTTTGGTCTTTAAATGGTACGCCGGTGTTAACCCTTTCAACACCACAGACCTCTAAATAGGCTTACAAAAAGTGTAGATCCGGATGAGCCGGCTCTGGATGAGCCGTCTCATCAGGATCTGCACTTTTTGCCAGTGATATGACTATTTTTAGACATAATTACCCATTTTGATAAATGAACTTGTCCAAATGTGATTTTCTGATTCATTTATTGGTTTATGAATATCATGGACCAATCCATGTGAGTTACTTGGTGTTGAATGGGTTAACTAAGACAGTGGTACGGCTTCGTCCATGCCTACTTTCTGTATGCCCAAATCTAACAAGTAGTCCATACATGTACATTGTCTATATTATGGACGGACGGACGGACGGTGTTGTAATAACAGAAATGTGTAATAAACACAAATAGATGAAAGCAGTCCGATGTCGTTCACATGTTTTTAACTACGCCGCTTGCTTTCAATCGTATTTATTTATGTTTTTGTAAGGAATGGAAGGTTTTGTATATTAGTGAATGTATTACTGTAAAGAATTGTTTTTGAACTATTTAGATGTTATTTAATAAGATATTTTTAAAAAAAGACTAATAATTATATGCATTCTAATAATTTGAATACAAAACATTGACTACATATGTGACCAAATAACATGATAAGTATGCATCAAATAAGACAATATAAATACTAATAAAAATGTAACTTAAGTGTCATTTCTCGCTTCTAAGACTTGAACCACCCTCCAACCTTCCCCATTTATAGAAAATCATCCACCCTCCACCCATCCCCTTTTATAGAAAATGATCCTTAGTCTCTAATAATGTTTTCAATAGGACAAAATACCCAGCATCCTCATACTTGGAAGAACTCACACAACTCACAGCCAGCCACTAAAATTTGTACACTGTAATATTTCACATGGTCTATGATATTTCGACAGTTTGGTAGAACGGAACATCATATATCTGATAATCACATTGGTTGTTTCGAGGGCAGACACAGTGCGGGAGAGAGCTACCAATACTTCCCAAAGTCGTTTTCTACGGTCTGAAAAAAAGAAAGTTAACAGAATACTTCAACTTGATAATGCCGAACAATCAGTCACGATTATGATTGGTAGGCGCAGTCTAGAAAAGGGAGCTAATGTAAAATGTTATGTGCATGAAGATAAAAGGATCTACAATGCTATAGTAAAAACAGTTTAAAGATTAGAAGGAATACAAGTCCAGACTGCTAACAAAGGTCGGCAGACTGGGACTCGACAGTATGTGTCGGTAGACTGTTCCATAGCCCGATTGTATTATGGGGGAAAATAAGTTGGCATGGTATTGGGTTTTTGACTTGTGGAATTAGGTAGTTAAGGTGTGGGTGTTAGGTGATGGTGATATACAGCAACTAGTTCATTTCTTATTTTGTAAAACGTGACCAATGCGGATGATTTTGTCTCTGTTATAACATTTTCCAATTAAGGGTGTATACCATTTGTGATACACTCCTAGAGTGTACATGTAGTTGTAATCATTAAATATATAATGGGCTGCAGATCTATGGACCATTTCTAGTTTGTAGGTAAAGGTATTTCTGCCCGGGATTGCAGACTGTGGAGCAATATTCAACCAACACATAAGTTTTATATGCAGTTTCTTTGACTTGGTTTGATATTAGTTTTCACATTCTGTTTGATGAAGCGGAAGGTGTTGTTAGCTTTTGAGGTAATATTATTGATGTGTTCGGCCCAGTTCATAGTAAAGGTGACTCCTAGATATTTGGAATGTTCAGTTGACCTTAATTGTGTGCTAAGTAACATGATGGGGTTTCTTTTCTTATAGATTCTTAATATTCTGAATTCCATTCAACATTCCTTTTCCCCCAAGATTCTAAGAGATGTAGGTCATGTTGTAGAGCTTCTGCTGAAGACTGGGATTTGATGGTGAGGTAGACGATGGTGTTGTCGGAAAGAGGCAGGCCCGACTTTTGATGTGGTTTGGTAGATCATTTATATAATAATGAAAGAGACAGGGCCCCAGGACCGACCCTTGTGGTATACCTGAGAGAACCAGTAACCTGGCAGAGCATATATCTTCGACGAAAAACTGTTGTGACCTGTTTTTGAGAAAAGAGTGTCTCCATGATGTGGCTTTATCATTTATACCAAAGTGTTTTGAGTTTATGGGTGAGCTTGTGGTGATCTACTTTTTTGCATACTGTACTGAATATTACAAAAATATTCACCAGTTCTTTGTAATCCAGTCACTTCGAGGGCAGGCTAAGGGCATGGGGGATGCTGGGTTTTACAACAAAGCTGACCCCGCCATGGTAAGCAAGATCTGGGCAAAAAATGTTAAATGTTTAAGAAAGAGTGATTTATACAAGCAAATCTTTCATGGTTTCTACTGGTGAGGGAAAGGTGTAACCTTATACTTCTAGGTCCTACAGGAGCCATGGTAATAATGACGTAGCGATTTAAATTAGCTTATAACATAGCTTTGCTTGCATTTAGCTTCATACAGCCACAACATATTGTCTTATATGTACACACATGTAATACAACCTGGAAGGATTCTGATTGGTTGAGAGTATAATCCTAATAAGTTGTAAACCAAACTTTAAATTATGCATATTTCTAGCTGAATTGGTATGTAACATTAACGATAAGACAAAAGATAATGTAGAAGAAGTCTTGACGTAATTATGATTCTGTTTAAAATGTTTTGCATAGTGATGTCATGACAATTTAGTGACGTCATGACAGAAATTATTGACAAAAATGAAATTGTAGGAAATGTCTTTTAAATGTAATAACCCAATGCGAGGACAGTTCCCCACAACCACAAATGGAGGAACATTAGGTGCACATCGTTACTGATATACTTAGGTGCGTATCATTACTGATATACTTACAAATGGAGAAACATTAGGTGCGTATCGTTACTGACATACTTACAAATGGAGGCACATTAGGTGCACATCATTACTGACATACTTACAAATGGAGGCACATTAGGTGCGTATTGTTACTGACATACTTACAAATGGAGGCACATTAGGTGCGTATCGTTACTGACATACTTACAAATGGAGGAACATTAGATGCATATCGTTACTGACATACTTACAAATGGAGGAACATTAGGTGCACATCGTTACTGACATACTTACAAATGGAGGAACATTAGGTGCACATCGTTACTGACATACTTAGGTGCATATCATTACTGACATACTTACAAATGGAGGAACATTAGGTGCACATCGTTACTGACATACTTACAAATGGAGGAACATTAGGTGCACATCGTTACTGACATACTTACAAATGGAGGAACATTAGGTGCACATCGTTACTGACATACTTACAAATGGAGGAACATTAGGTGCGTATCGTTACTGACATACTTACAAATGGAGAAACATTAGGTGCACATCATTACTGACATACTTACAAATGGAGAAACATTAGGTACACATCATTACTGACATACTTACAAATGGAGGAACATTAGGTGCGTATCGTTTTACTGGATTTCCTTCAGTGTCTATTAAGAACTTGGTAAAGTTCCATTTTATAAAGCTGAAATGAAAGGTATGTCAGTAAATTAAACTTCAAGAAATACAGAAACAAAATTAGTTTGAAGTCTTGTGGTGTGAATTTTAACATGTCTAATAATTGTCTGCAATAAATATATACTCATATTGACATGTCATCGATACTGCTCAAGAGACGGATCTAGTAATAATTGTTCACAGATATCAATTTTGAAACAAACAAAATCAGAACAGTTTTAGCCACACTGCCACAGAGGCCCAGCAAAACTGATGCAGAATTGTAAGTTGCCGACAGTTGTTGCTACAACAACAAGGGCATAATTGCAAGACATACATTCACGGAAATATCAGTCTCTACATGTACTGTAAAATATGGCCAGAACTAGTATTCACAATGTTTGCTTTACAAAATCTACCTGTTATCTAAGAATGGTAACTCTTGTCAAAATCTAAGAATGGTAACTCCATCAAAACATCATGGGCGATAACTCCATCAAAACATCATGGGCGATAACTCCATCAAAACATCATGGGCAATAACTCCATCAAAACATCATGGGCAATAACTCCATCAAAACATCATGGGCAATAACTCCATCAAAACATCATGGGCAATAACTCCATCAAAACATCATGGGCAATAACTCCATCAAAACATCATGGGCAATAACTCCATCAAAACATCATGGGCGATAACTCCATCAAAACATCATGGGCAATAACTCCATCAAACACAGGGCAATAACTCCATCAAAACATCATGGGCAATAACTCCATCAAAACATCATGGGCAATAACTCCCATCAAAACATCATGGGCAATAACTCCATCAAAACATCATGGGCGATAACTCCATCAAAACATCATGGGCAATAACTCCATCAAAACATCATGGGCAATAACTCCATCAAAACATCATGGGCAATAACTCCATCAAAACATCATGGGCGATAACTCCATCAAAACATCATGGGCGATAACTCCATCAAAAAAATCATAGGTGATAAATAAAAATCAATCGTGAGAGTGTAATAATATGCACACACATACCAATCATTCATTTGCAAGAATTGTAAATTCCGTCTAATCATGATAAAACTTTGGTCTTATCTTGTCTAAATAATATTTACTACTTCTGCACCAAATCTTCGAGATACACTTACCTTCCCAATGTACCTCCCTGCTTTTTCTTCAAGTATACATACAGTGGATGTGCATTATTTCCATTCACATCAATTTTACTGAACAGCTCAAACCCATCACTGTATTTAGCTGCAAACGCTTTGATTTCAGCATTAGGTTTGGGTTCCTGTAATGTACAGAAAAGAAATATTAATGATAGATACACAGGCTGGCATCATCTCTCTGCATATTCTCTAATGGATATCTGATGGACAGTTCCAGGTATATTCTGTAATGGATATCTGATGGACAGTTCCAGGTATATTCTCTAATGGATATCTGATGGACAATTCCAGATATATTCTCTAATGGATATCTGATGGACAGTTCCAGGTATATTCTCTAATGAATATCTGATGGACAGTTCCAGGTATATTCTCTAATGGATATCTGATGTACAGTTCCAGGTATAGCCTCTAATGGATATCTGATGGACAGTTCCAGGTATATTCTGTAATGGATATCTGATGTACAGTTCCAGATATATTCTCTAATGGATATCTGATGGACAGTTCCAGGTATATTCTCTAATGGATATCTGATGGACAGTTCCAGGTATATTCTCTAATGGATATCTGATGGACAGTTCCAGGTATATTCTGTAATTGATATCTGATGGACAGTTCTAGGTATATTCTCTAATGGATATCTGATGGACAGTTCTAGGTATATTCTGTAATGGATATCTGATGTACAGTTCCAGATATATTCTGTAATGGATATCTGATGTACAGTTCCAGATATATTCTGTCATGGATATCTGATGTACAGTTCCAGGTATATTCTGTAATGGATATCTGATGGACAGTTCTAGGTATATTCTGTAATGGATATCTGATGTACAGTTCTAGGTATATTCTCTAATGGATATATGATGTACAGTTCCAGGTATATTCTCTAATGGATATTTGATGTACAGTTCCAGGTATATTATGTAATGGATATCTGATGGACAGTTCCAGGTATATTCTCTAATGGATATCTGATGGACAGTTCCAGGTATATTCTCTAATGGATATCTGATGTACAGTTCCAGGTATATTCTCTAATGGATATCTGATTGACAGTTCCAGGTATATTCTCTAATGGATATCAGTTCCAGGTAAATGCCCCAAAACTGAAGGTTTTTTATTTACAGTCAAACATGTGTTAGTGGTCACCTCTATACATTTGACCTGTATTAAGCAGCCACCTGTGCTTAGCAGCCACTTTCTGTGATTCCATAAGACAGGTTTGACGGTATGTAAAATAATTTAATCTACCTAACACGACATATTTTGGGAATATTTAGCTATAAACTTTAAAAATAACAAAACAGTCATTCAACAGTTGGGGTGGTTGTTGGAACAGGTTGGGGTGGTTGTTGGAACAGGTTGGGATGGTTGTTGGAACAGGTTGGGGTGGTTGTTGGAACAGGTTGGGGTGGTTGTTGGAACAGGTTGGGGTGGTTATTGGAACATGTTGGGGTGGTTGTTGGAACAGGTTGGGGTGGTTGTTAGAACAGGTTGGGGTGGTTGCTGGAACAGGTTGGGGTGGTTGTTGGAACAGGTTGGGTGGTTGTTGGAACAGGTTGGGGTGGTTGTTGGAACATGTTGGGGTGGTTGTTGGAACAGGTTGGGGTGGTTGTTGGAACAGGTTGGGGTGGTTGTTGGAACAGGTGGGGTGGTTGTTGGAACATGTTGGGGTGGTTGTTGGAACAGGTCGGGTGGTTGTTGGAACAGGTTGGGGTGGTTGTTGGAACATGTTGGGGTGGTTGTTGGAACAGGTTGGGGTGGTTGTTGGAACAGGTTGGGGTGGTTGCTGGAACAGGTTGGGGTGGTTGTTGGAACAGGTTGGGTGGTTGTTGGAACAGGTTGGGGTGGTTGTTGGAACAGGTTGGGGTGGATGTTGGAACAGGTCGGGTGGATGTTGGAACAGGTCGGGTGGATGTTGGAACAGATTGGGGTGGTTGTTGGAACTGGTATGTGTGGTTGTTAGAACAGGTTGTGTGGTTGTTGGAGCAGGTTGGGGTGGTTGTTGGAACAGGTTGGGGTGGTTGCTGGAACAGGTTGGGGTGGTTGTTGGAACAGGTTGGGTGGTTGTTGGAACAGGTTGGGGTGGTTGTTGGAACAGGTTGGAGTGGTTGTTGGAACTGGTATGTGTGGTTGTTAGAACAGGCTGTGTGGTTGTTGGAGCAGGTTGGGGTGGTTGTTGGAACAGGTTGGGGTGGTTGCTGGAACAGGTTGGGGTGGTTGTTGGAACAGGTCGGGTGGTTGTTGGAACAGGTTGGGGTGGTTGTTGGAACAGGTTAGGGTGGTTGCTGGAACAGGTTGGGGTGGTTGCTGGAACAGGTTGGGTGGTTGTTGGAACAGGTTGGGGTGGTTGTTGGAACAGGTCGGGTGGTTGTTGGAACAGGTTGGGGTGGTTGTTGGAACAGGTTGGGGTGGATGTTGGAACAGGTCGGGTGGATGTTGGAACAGGTCGGGTGGATGTTGGAACAGATTGGGGTGGTTGTTGGAACTGGTAGTTGTGGTTGTTAGAACAGGTTGTGTGGTTGTTGGAGCAGGTTGGGGTGGTTGTTGGAGCAGGTTGGGGTGGTTGTTGGAGCAGGTTGGGGTGGTTGTTGGAGCAGGTTGGGGTGGTTGTTAGAACAGGTTGTGTGGTTGTTGGAACAGATTGGGGTGGTTGTTGGAACTGGTATGTGTGGTTGTTAGAACAGGTTGTGTGGTTGTTGGAGCAGGTTGGGGTGGTTGTTGGAACAGGTTGGGGTGGTTGTTGGAACTGGTATGTGTGGTTGTTAGAACAGGTTGTGTGGTTGTTGGAGCAGGTTGGGGTGGTTGTTGGAACAGGTTGGGGTGGTTGTTGGAACAGGCTGGGATGGTTGTTGGAACAGGTTGGGGTGGTTGTTGGAACAGGTTGGGATGGTTGTTGGAACAGGTTGGGGTGGTTGTTGGAACAGGTTGGGGTGGTTGTTGGAACAGGTTGGGGTGGTTGTTGGAACAGGTCGGGTGGTTGTTGGAACAGGTTGGGGTGGTTGTTGGAACAGGTTGGGGTGGTTGTTGGAACAGGTTGGGGTGGTTGTTGGAACAGGTTGGGGTGGTTGTTGGAACAGGTTGGGGTGGTTGTTGGAACAGGTTGGGGTGGTTGTTGGAACAGGTTGGGGTGGTTGTTGGAACAGGTTGGGGTGGTTGTTGGAACAGGTTGGGGTGGTTGTTGGAACAGGTTGGGGTGGTTGTTGGAACAGGTTGGGGTGGTTGTTGGAACAGGTTGGGGTGGTTGTTGGAACAGGTTGGGGTGGTTGTTGGAACAGGTTGGGGTGGTTGTTGGAACAGGTAACGTTTTTATGCTGCATCACAATGCACCTATTTAACCCATAACACGCCAATCACGACTAAAGTCGCTTTTGCAAACAGCATAGAGCCAAATCAGATCAGGCTATATGCTGTTTGCTATTTAGATAGTGCAGCTAAAACACTTGATCTATGTTGTTTGCACATTCCATAAAATTAATTCAACAGGTTAAGTTAACATTCAGTTTATTATTCGTCTATATCACCTTTAAACAGGCCTCATCAAAGGGGGAGAAATAGTCGCCTTAGGGACAATGAATTTGCACGACTTCACTCGAAAATAAAATTTAACTTATTATCAACAAGTCCAGTAACTGGCAATTATAAAGCACTCCTATTCAAATATTGTATTTAATGGTCATAATGTGTATCTTAACCCTACATGTATTTTGTTGAAGTTTATTAAAGCAGCATTACATCGTAATAAAGGATGTTTTGGGTAAAATATAAATACTAATGTATGTGTGTTTATAAAAATCGAAATAGTCACTCAGAAACGATAAAATTCCAATAAATTTAAACTGTCGTATACGCGAATTTGTTTATCAACACACGAAATTTAAACACGCACAGTGCGCATGCGTGAAACAACAGAGGATGTAGTAAACAACGGATATATTTTGAACATGAAATACTATCTATCTATCTTCCTCTAATGTCGAACCCCTCGCGGGGATGTAGAAATGTCCATAGACTTAGCTAACAGAGGTATGAATCAACATATCAAGTAATTTAATTAAAAAGACAACGTGGGACAAATGGAGAAGATGCATTCCGAATGTAAACAAGTGCGGACGATGCATTCCGGTTGTAAACAAGTGCGTGACCGTTCGACTCGGAAAGTCCTACTTTCGGTTTCGAGTTTGTTTTTTCGCAAAACAACACTGTTTACCAAATGAACATAAGCATACAAAGTATAATGTTAGAATGTGTAGCAGCATTGCTACCCATACGTAAAATTTGAATTTTTCAAATATCTTTTATTTCATACGATGAAATGCTGCTTTAAATAATAAATGGGCTTGACAGTGTATTAAGTGTAAGATTGCATTACTTACCCAAGGATATATCAGATACAGTATTAATACATCATACGAATATACCCGTAACCCGAATATGATACCATAATATGACACAGGACATATGGAAATAAACTGCTCCACAAGTAGTTCAAATGTATCAAATTAACATTTATCATAATCCGGGTATCTGAAGGCTAACAATTAATAAGAATTATGTTATATTTCGGATTTTACGCCTGCATTAGCACCATTTTGGGCTATATCGCCAGCAGGCAGTTTACTTAACAACACCTTTCCTGGGCAGGCTCCAGCGGTTAACCAGTACTTGGGTGCAGCAACCTCCGTAAGAAACTGCCAACTTTTTTATATAAATGAGACACGGCCTGAGCGGGGCTCGAACCCGTGACCATCAGTGATGATAGGTTACAGTGGTATACAAGTCAGCGACCGTAACCACTCGACCACGGAGGCGGACAACAATTAATAACACATTTTTTATATATCTTCAAATGGGTGTATAGGAGCTGTTTCATAAATATGAAATACCCCACCCACGTAGTGATACAGCTGATATGGGTTTTTGGATTTTAAACCTTTCAACACCACAGGCCTCTAAATAGGCTTACAAAAAGTGTAGATCCAGATGAGCCGGCTCGTCACGAGCCGTCTCATCAAGATCTGCACTTTTTTTGCCAGTAATATTACTATTTTTAGACAAAATTTACCCATTTTGATAAATGAACTGGTCCAAATTTAATATTCATATTAATCTATTAATCTAAAAATAGCATGCACCACCAGTCCATGTCAGTTACTTGGTGTTGAATGGGTTAATTTGTATAATCTAAAAATAGCATGCACCACCAGTCCATGTCAGTTACTTGGTGTTGAATGGATTAATTTGTATAGAGTCCTACAATACTGGAGATCTACATAATAAATAAAATAAAAGTCCATTCATTTCTAAACTGAGAAAACTTCAAACTGTAAAGTGTTTCCTCTGGTTCTGGCTGTTTTCTAATGTTGGTAAAACTTGTGGGCCGCCAAACCCTTTATTTATTTCTTTTGGGGGCTTGAAGACGCACCAACTGCGCATGTCATATGGCGAATCTCCAACTATTTTATTGATGGAGGAAGAACCCAGGTGCCGCTTTGAGCAGTATTTCAGGAACCCGAGTAGAACAACGAACCTGTCGCAAGAAAACTGGATAGGAAAACCATTAAATATGCCATATTTATTATCATGCAATATTTGTGTACTTATGTTTTGTATGTGTTATACCATGTTTTGTATGTGTTATACCATGTTTTGTATTCATGTTTTGTATGTGTTATACCATGTTTTGTATTCATGTTTTGTATGTGTTATACCATGTTCTGTATGTGTTATACCATGTTTTGTATGTGTTATACCATGTTTTGTATCCATGTTTTGTATGTGTTATACCATGTTTTGTATGTGCTATACCATGTTTGTATGTGTTATACCATGTTTTGTATCCATGTTTTGTATGTGTTATACCATGTTTTGTATGTGCTATACCATGTTTGTATGTGTTATACCATGTTTTGTAAGTGTTATACCATGTTTTGTATGTGTTATACCATGTTTTGTATGTGTTATACCATGTTTTGTATGTGTTATACCATGTTTGTATGTGTTATACCATGTTTTGTATGTGTTATACCATGTTTTGTATGTGTTATACCATGTTTTGTATGTGTTATACCATGTTTTGTATCCATGTTTTGTATGTGTTATACCATGTTTTGTATGTGCTATACCATGTTTTCCCATGTTTTGTATGTGTTATACCATGTTTTGTATGTGTTATACCATGTTTTGTATCCATGTTTTGTATGTGTTATACCATGTTTTGTATGTGCTATACCATGTTTTGTAAGTGTTATACCATGTTTTGTATGTGTTATACCATGTTTTGTATGTGTTATACCATGTTTTGTATCAATGTTTTGTATGTGTTATACCATGTTTTGTATGTGCTATACCATGTTTTGTATGTGTTATACCATGTTTTGTATCCATGTTTTGTATGTGTTATACCATGTTTTGTATGTGCTATACCATGTTTTGTATGTGTTATACCATGTTTTGTAAGTATTATACCATGTTTTGTATGTGTTATACCACGTTTTGTATGTGTTATACCATGTTTTGTATCCATGTTTTGTATGTGTTATACCATGTTTTGTATGTGCTATACCATATTTTGTATGTGTTATACCATGTTTTGTATGTGTTATACCATGTTTTGTAAGTGTTATACCATGTTTTGTATGTGCTATACCATGTTTTGTATGTGTTATACCATGTTTTGTATGTGTTATACCATGTTTTGTAAGTGTTATACCATGTTTTGTAAGTGTTATACCATGTTTTGTATGTGTTATACCATGTTTTGTATGTGTTATACCATGTTTGTATGTGTTATACAATGTTTTGTAAGTGTTATACCATGTTTTGTATGTGTTATACCATGTTTTGTAAGTGTTATACCATGTTTTGTATGTGTTATACCATGTTTTGTAAGTGTTATACCATGTTTTGTATGTGTTATACCATGTTTTGTAAGTGTTATACCATGTTTTGTATGTGTTATACCATGTTTTGTATCCATGTTTTGTATGTGTTATACTATGTTTTGTATGTGTTATACCATGTTTTGTATGTGTTATACCATGTTTTGTATCCATGTTTTGTATGTGTTATACCATGTTTTGTAAGTGTTATACCATGTTTTGTATGTGTTATACCCCATGTTTTGTATGTGTTATACCATGTTTTGTATGTGTTATACCAGGTTGAACGCAATAAAATATGATTAAACTAAACTACAAACTGTACCGGAGGCTTGAATGGCTGTTGACCTTCATTATGCCTGTTTGAAGTGCTCAACCTATATAAATAACAGCGTGCTTGACCCAAATATTCCACTTGTTAGGCATTAGACAACAAAACTCATAAACATACTTGATATAAAGTTTATTCAACGTTATTAGACCACCAACTATACAATTTATGTTCTGAAGAATGGTTTAACGGCTAACCTGCCGAATAAATTGAACCGAATGTGCAAACAACATAGATCCAGATCAGCTACAATGTAATTCCGCATCTATGTTGTTTGCTATTCAGACAAGTGTTTTAGCTCCACAATCCGAAAATCATACAGCATAGAGCATGTGGCATCTGATCTGGCTCTATACTGTTTACAAAAGCAACATTAGTTGTGATTGGCAGGTTATGGGTTAACTTACACTGTCTTGTTTTCTTGTTTGTTTGTTTGTTTGTTTGTTTGTTTGTTTGTTTGTTTTGGGGATTTAAAGTCCCAGTGCCAACTTAGGTTCATAATAGTCCAGAATCTCATGTAGTCCCAGTAATATCTATGGAGGTGGGATAGATATGGCAACTACTTATCCACTGCATGATAGCTAAATGGCTGTCGTTCGTATGGAGATATAATAGTATATTAACCTAAATCTCTATGAAGTCCCAGTAATATCTATGGAGGTGGGATAGATATGGTGACTACTTATCCACTGCATGATAGCTAAATGGCTGTCGTTTGCATGGAGATATAATAGTATATTAACCAAAATCTCTATGAAGGAAAGGGTTTGAAAGCATGGTAATCCATGTATAGCCACCGACATTCTGCACAGCTGGATAGCTTCGCCATGTAAAAGAATCCGACACCCCCAGTGGGATTTGAACTTACAACGGTGAGGGGCAAATGATTTGAAGTGAAACATCTTAACCACCAAGTCATGCAAGCTCCTTTAACCCATTCAACCCCAAGTAACTGACATGGACTGGTCCATGATATGTTTAGACCAATCAATTAATAACAAAATTACATTTGGATCAGTTCATTTATCAAAATGGGTAATTTTTTTCTAAAAATAGTTATATTACTTGAAAAAAGTGCAGATCCTGATGAGACGGCTCGTCACAAGCCGGCTCATCTGGATCTACACTTTTTTGTAAGCCTATTGAGAGGTCTGTGGTGTTGAAAGGGTTAATGTATGCTGTACTGGTAATCTATCCAATTTTACTCTAAATTTAAATTCATCAACATCACAGAACAGCAGGTCTTTAATACCCATGAACTTTTTCAATTTCAGTAATATAGTTTTTAACTTAAAGCAGCATTACATCGTATGAAATAAAAAATATTTGAAAAATTCAAATTTTACGTATAGGTAGCAATGTTGCTACGCATTCTTACATTATAATTTGTATAATTATGTTCAATTAGTAAACAGTGTTTTTTGCGATAAAACTAAACCGAAAGTAGGATTTTCCGAGTCGGTCGGTCACGCACTTGTTTACAATCGGAACGCATCGTCCGCACTTGTTTACATTCGGAATGCATCATCCCCATTTGTCCCACGTTGTCTTTTTTTAATTGAATTACTTGATATGTTGATTCATACCTCTGTTATCTAAGTCTTTTAGGGACATGTCTACATTCCCGCAAGGGATTCGACATTAGAGGAAGATAGATAGATAGGTAGTCTTTCATGTTCAAAATATGTTGACATTCCAACGTGCTTTTCAATATCCGCTGTTGTTTCATGCATGCGCGATGTGTGTGCTTACATTTCGTGTGTTGATAAACACATTTCGTTTGTTGATAAACAATTCGCGTATACGACGGTGTATATTTATTGGATTTTTATCGTTTCTGAGCGATTATTTCGATTTTTGTAAACACACACACATTAGTATTTATATTTTACCAAAAAAATCCTTTATTACGATATAGTGCTGCTTTAATGTATTGACAATGATATGAGAGAAAAGCAACAGCTAGACAAGCCCAGCATGTCAATACTGATTCAACGGGGTCATTTTAAGCCCATTTAAAATGAAATAGAGCAAATTTGGTAGTGTAAAGAAAATTACTATATTGACTAGTGTACCTTTTAAATCATATATAACACAAGACACAAGTTTTAATACTGCAGAATAATAAGATTTGTGATGTATTTATAAACGCATACTGTACATGTTACATGTACCATCAATTGGTTTATGGGATCAAATATTTGTCCACCGGACTTGCTACATAAATGTATTTATACCTGTCCACCGGACTTGCTACAGAAATGTATTTATACCTGTCCACCGGACTTGCTACATAAATGTATTTATACCTGTCCACCGGACTTGCTACAGAAATGTATTTATACCTGTCCACCGGACTTGCTACATAAATGTATTTATACCTGTCCACCAGACTTGCTACATAAATGTATTCACCTGTCCACCGGACTTGCTACAGAAATGTATTTATACCTGTCCACCGGACTTGCTACATAAATGTATTCACCTGTCCACCGGACTTGCTACATAAATATATTTATACCTGTCCACCGGACTTGCTACATAAATGTATTTATACCTGTCCACCGGACTTGCTACAGAAATGTATTTATACCTGTCCACCAGACTTGCTACATAAAGTATTTATACCTGTCTACCAGACTTGCTACATAAAGTATTTATACCTGTCCACCGGACTTGCTACATAAATATATTTATACCTGTCCACCGGACTTGCTACAGAAATGTATTTATACCTGTCCACCGGACTTGCTACATAAAGTATTTATACCTGTCTACCGGACTTGCTACATAAATGTATTTACCTGTCCACCAGACTTGCTACAGGAATGTATTTACCTGTCCACCAGACTTGCTACATAAATGTATTTATACCTGTCCACCGGACTTGCTACATAAATGTATTTATACCTGTCCACCAGACTTGCTACAGAAATGTATTTATACCTGTCCACCGGACTTGCTACATAAATGTATTCACCTGTCCACCGGACTTCTACAGAAATGTATTTATACCTGTCCACCGGACTTGCTACATAAAGTATTTATACCTGTCTACCGGACTTGCTACATAAATGTATTTACCTGTTTACCAGACTTGCTACAGGAATGTATTTACCTGTCCACCAGACTTGCTACATAAATGTATTTATACCTGTCCACCGGACTTGCTACAGAAATGTACTTACCTGTCCACCGGACTTGCTACAGGAATGTATTTACCTGTCCACTGGACTTGCTACAGGAATGTATTTACCTGTCCACCAGACTTGCTACAGGAATGTATTTACCTGTCCACCAGACTTGCTACAGGAATGTATTTACCTGCCACCGGACTTGCTACAGGAATGTACTTACCTATCCATCGGACTTGCTACATAAATGTATTTACCTGTCCACAGGACTTGCTACATAAATGTATTCACCTGTCCACAGGACTTGCTACAGAAATGAAATTACCTGTCCACCGAACATGATACCGAAATGTATTTACCTGTCCACTGGACTTGCTACAGAAATGTAATTACCTGTCCACCGGACTTGCTACAGAAATGAATTTACCTGTCCACCGGACATGATACAGAAATGTATTTACCTGTCCACCGGACTAGCTACAGGAATGTATTTATACTGTCCACCAGACTTGCTACAAAAATGTATTTATACCTGTCCACCAGACTTGCTACATAAATGTATTTATACTGTCTACCGGACTTGCTACATAAATATATTTATACTGTCCACCGGACTTGCTACATAAATATATTTATACATGTCCACCGGACTAGCTACAGGAATGTATTTATACTGTCCACCGGACTTGCTACAGAAATGTATTTATACCTATCCACCGGACTTGCTACATAAATGTATTTACCTGTCCACCGGACTTGCTACATAAATGTATTTACCTGTCCACCGGACTTGCTACATAAATATATTTATACCTGTCCACCGGACTTGCTACAGAAATGTATTTATACCTGTCCACCGGACTTGCTACAAAATGTATTTACCTTCCACCGGACTTGCTACATAAATGTATTTACCTGTCCACCGGACTTGCTACATAAATATATTTATACCTGTCCACCGGACTTGCTACAGAAATGTATTTATACCTGTCCACCGGACTTGCTACATAAATATATTTATACTGTCCATCGGACTTGCTACATAAATATATTTATACATGTCCACCGGACTAGCTACAGGAATGTATTTATACTGTCCACCGGACTTGCTACATAAATATATTTATACATGTCCACCGGACTAGCTACAGGAATGTATTTATACTGTCCACCGGACTTGCTACAGAAATGTATTTATACCTATCCACCGGACTTGCTACATAAATGTATTTACCTGTCCACCGGACTTGCTACATAAATGTATTGATACCTGTCCACCAGACTTGCTACATAAATATATTTATACATGTTCACCGGACTTGCTACAGGAATGTATTTACCTGTCCACCAGACTAGCTACAGAAATGTATTTACCTGTCCACCAAACTGGTTACAAGGAAACAGGAGAAGACGCAGACCATTTGACTCAGCATATTTGGCGTGCAATTTAGCTAACTGAGTGTAGTTTGTCTGCGTCATACCTCAATAGGTTGCTACGTTCACAATCAAACACACATGACCCCTAAAACAGAATAAAGTACACTTTGCTAACAATACATAATTTTAATCTGATATGTTAATTCATATAATTATGTACATGTACTTCAAGTTAGTCTGGGAACAGTCGTTGATATATTTTGCCTTGTACCTCTTATTTATTTAAAGCGACACTACATCAATGAAAACACAAATTTCTACAGAATGTATTTTCCTATTATATGGTATAATTTCCCCTCAAATATTTGCCTCAAATACTGAGTATTTCAACTAATAAACAAACGTCGTATACGCAGTTTGTTGACATAACAAAATAATGTAAACATCCAAGTGTAATACAACTAGTATACCCTGAATAACACGATTTATCGTACAGATTTACTGTTATATCTCACATTTGTGCCTATTTATTTGTAGACTATTCTTTGTTAAATTATCTCTAACCGAAATTATTTCACGCTTAGTATCGACTCCGATGATAACCGAAATTATTTCGCGTTTAGTATCGACTCCGATGATAAACAAACGTCAATTCAGGAGCGTGGATGACCGTTATATGAAATCATACTTTCAATCCACAAACACACTGTTTATAGATCTATTCAATGTTAGTGTTCGAATGTATTCAGAAGAATTTGTAGTAGCAATGCATTTATATGTGAAAACAATCATTTTATTTGCTTTTTGCGATGTAAATGATTGTACCCAAACCGATAATTGAGCCATTTTGAGTTTCTGATAATGTCGTTTTGCCAGAAGTAAAAAATCGGGAGATTGGAACCCAGACTAACATCACGTAGAAATTGAGTTCATACTTTATACGTAGAACAGTCAATAGCCCCTGCTTCCCATCCACCCAACCAAGTGTATAATATCCTGATAGAATATTAACCCATTGCACGCTAGCGGCAGATAAAAATCGGTCTCGTTCTGTGCCATCTGATCTGGCTATACGCTGTTTACAAAAGTGATTTTATCTGCCACTAGCGTGCAATGGGTTAAAACATGTAGTACACATATAGTTTACAATAGAAGTCAACTTCATTGATCACACACACCACACAGACCACATTGACCACACATACCACCCTGACCACCCTGACTACACAGACCACATTGACCACACAGACCACATTGACCACACTGACCACATTGACCACACAGACCACCCTGACCACACATACCACCCTGACCACACAGACCACATTGACCACACAGACCACATTGACCACACATACCACCCTGACCACACAGACCACATTGACCACACAGACCACATTGACCACACAGACCACATTGACCACACATACCACCCTGACTACACAGACCACATTGACCACACAGACCACATTGACCACACATACCACCCTGACCACATTGACCACCCTGACTACATTGACCACACAGATCACATTGACTACACAGACCACACTGACCACATTGACCACCCTGACCACATTGACCACATTGACCACCCAGACCACATTGACCACCCTGACTACATTGACCACACAGACCACATTGACCACCCTGACCACATTGACCACCCTGACTACATTGACCACACAGACCACCCTGAGCACATTGACCACACAGACCACACAGACCACACAGACCACATTGACTACACAGACCACATTGACCACACTGACCACATTGACCACCCTGACTACATTGACCACATTGACCACACTGACTACATTGACCACACTGACCACACTGACCACATTGACTACACTGACCACATTGACCACACAGACCACATTGACCACCCTGACCACACAGACCACCCTGACCACACAGACCACATTGATCACACAGACCACATTGACCACACAGACCACATTGACCACCCTGACCACATTGACCACCCTGACCACATTGACCACACTGACCACACTGACCACATTGACCACACTGACTACATTGACCACACTGACCACACTGACCACATTGACCACACTGACTACATTGACCACACTGACCACATTGACCACACTGACCACATTGATAACACTGACCACCCTGACCACATTGACCACACTGACCACATTGACCACCCTGACCACACAGACCACACTGACCACATTGACCACACTGACCACACAGACCACATTGACCACACAGACCACACTGACCACATTGACCACACTGACCACATTGACCACACTGACCACACAGACCACATTGATCACACAGACCACATTGACAACACAGACCACATTGACCACACTGACCACATTAACCACACTGACCACATTGACCACACTGACCACATTGACCACACAGACCACATTGACTACACTGACCACATTGACCACACTGACCACATTGATCACATTGATCACACAGACCACATTGACTACACTGACCACATTGATCACATTGATCACATTGATCACACTG
This sequence comes from Archivesica marissinica, assembly GCA_014843695.1. NCBI lineage: Eukaryota > Metazoa > Mollusca > Bivalvia > Venerida > Vesicomyidae > Archivesica > Archivesica marissinica. The sequence continues at coordinate 55,520,231 of CM026397.1, read as the reverse complement.
ACCACATTGACCACATTGATCACACTGACCACATTGATCACATTGATCACACTGACCACATTGACCACATTGACCCCATTGATCACATTGATCACACTGACCACATTGACCACACTGACCACATTGATCACATTGATCACACTGACCACATTGACCACATTGACCACACTGACCACATTGATCACACTGACCACATTGATCACACTGACCACATTGATCACACTGATCACATTGATCACATTGATCACATTGATCACACTGACCACATTGATCACATTGATCACACTGACCACATTGACCACATTGACCACATTGATCACATTGATCACACTGACCACATTGATCACATTGATCACACTGACCACATTGACCACATTGACCACACTGACCACATTGATCACACTGACCACATTGATCACATTGATCACACTGACCACATTGACCACACTGACCACATTGACCACACTGACCACATTGACCACACTGACCACATTGACCACACTGACCACACTGACCACACTGACCACATTGACCACATTGATCACACTGACCACATTGACCACACAGACCATACTGACCACACTGACCACACAGACCACATTGATCACACAGACCACATTGATCACACAGACCACATTGATCACACTGACCACACTGACCACATTGATCACATTGACCACCCTGACCACATTGACCACCCTGACCACATTGATCACACAGATCACATTGACCACACATACCACATTGACCACACATACCACATTGACCACACTGACCACATTGACCACCCTGACCACATTGACCACCCTGACCACATTGACCACCCTGACCACATTGACCACCCTGACCACATTGACCACACTGACCACATTGACTACACTGACCACATTGACCACACAGACCACACTGACCACATTGATCACACATACCACATTGACCACCCTGACCACACAGACCACCCTGACCACACAGACCACACAGACCACACTGACCACATTGATCACACAGACCACATTGATCACACTGACCACATTGACCACACTGACCACATTGACCACACAGACCACATTGACCACACTGACCACATTGACCACCCTGACCACATTGACCACCCTGACCACATTGACCACCCTGACCACACAGACCACATTGACCACCCTGACCACATTGACCACCCTGACCACATTGATCACACAGATCACATTGACCACACATACCACATTGACCACACATACCACACTGACCACATTGATCACACAGACCACATTGATCACACTGACCACATTGACCACACTGACCACATTGACCACACAGACCACATTGACCACACTGACCACATTGACCACCCTGACCACATTGACCACCCTGACCACATTGACCACCCTGACCACATTGACCACATTGACCACATTGACACACTGACCACCCTGACCACATTGACCACACAGACCACATTGACCACCCTGACCACATTGACCACCCTGATTAATTGACCACACAGACCACCCTGAGCACATTGACCACACAGACCACACTGACCACACAGACCACACAGACCACATTGATCAGACCACACAGACCACATTGACCACACAGACCACATTGACCACACTGACCACATTGACCACCCTGACTACATTGACCACATTGACCACACTGACTACATTGACCACACTGACCACACTGACCACATTGACTACACTGACCACATTGACCACACAGACCACATTGACCACCCTGACCACACAGACCACCCTGACCACACAGACCACATTGATCACACAGACCACATTGACCACACAGACCACATTGACCACCCTGACCACATTGACCACCCTGACCACATTGACCACACTGACCACACTGACCACATTGACCACACTGACTACATTGACCACACTGACCACACTGACCACATTGACCACACTGACTACATTGACCACACTGACCACATTGACCACACTGACCACATTGATAACACTGACCACCCTGACCACATTGACCACACTGACCACATTGACCACCCTGACCACACAGACCACACTGACCACATTGACCACACTGACCACACAGACCACATTGACCACACAGACCACACTGACCACATTGACCACACTGACCACATTGACCACACTGACCACATTGACCACACAGACCACATTGATCACACAGACCACATTGACAACACAGACCACATTGACCACACTGACCACATTAACCACACTGACCACATTGACCACACTGACCACATTGACCACACAGACCACATTGACTACACTGACCACATTGACCACACTGACCACATTGATCACATTGATCACACAGACCACATTGACTACACTGACCACATTGATCACATTGATCACACTGACCACATTGACCACATTGACCACATTGATCACACTGACCACATTGATCACATTGATCACACTGACCACATTGACCACATTGACCACATTGACCACATTGACACATTGATCACACTGACCACATTGACCACATTGATCACATTGATCACACTGACCACACTGACCACATTGATCACACTGACCACATTGATCACACTGACCACATTGATCACACTGACCACATTGACACATTGACATTTCACTGATCACATGACACATTGACATTGTCACTGACCACACTGACCACATTGACCACATTGACCACATTGATCACATTGATCACACTGACCACATTGATCACATTGATCACACTGACCACATTGACCACATTGACCACACTGACCACATTGATCACACTGACCACATTGATCACATTGATCACACTGACCACATTGACCACACTGACCACATTGACCACACTGACCACATTGACCACACTGACCACATTGACCACACTGACCACACTGACCACACTGACCACATTGACCACATTGATCACACTGACCACATTGACCACACAGACCATACTGACCACACTGACCACACAGACCACATTGATCACACAGACCACATTGATCACACGACCACATGATCACACTGACCACACTGACCACATTGATCACATTGACCACCCTGACCACATTGACCACCCTGACCACATTGATCACACAGATCACATTGACCACACATACCACATTGACCACACATACCACATTGACCACACTGACCACATTGACCACCCTGACCACATTGACCACCCTGACCACATTGACCACCCTGACCACATTGACCACCCTGACCACATTGACCACACTGACCACATTGACTACACTGACCACATTGACCACACAGACCACACTGACCACATTGATCACACATACCACATTGACCACCCTGACCACACAGACCACCCTGACCACACAGACCACACAGACCACACTGACCACATTGATCACACAGACCACATTGATCACACTGACCACATTGACCACACTGACCACATTGACCACACAGACCACATTGACCACACTGACCACATTGACCACCCTGACCACATTGACCACCCTGACCACATTGACCACCCTGACCACACAGACCACATTGACCACCCTGACCACATTGACCACCCTGACCACATTGATCACACAGATCACATTGACCACACATACCACATTGACCACACATACCACATTGACCACCGACCAATTGACCACCTGACCACATTGACCACCCTGACCACATTGACCACCTGACCACATTGACCACACTGACCACATTGACTACACTGACCACATTGACCACACAGACCACACTGACCACATTGATCACACATACCACATTGACCACCCTGACCACACAGACCACCCTGACCACACAGACCACACAGACCACACTGACCACATTGATCACACAGACCACATTGATCACACTGACCACATTGACCACACTGACCACATTGACCACACAGACCACATTGACCACACTGACCACATTGACCACCCTGACCACATTGACCACCCTGACCACATTGACCACCCTGACCACACAGACCACATTGACCACACAGACCACATTGACCACCCTGACCACATTGACCACCCTGATCACACAGACCACATTGACCACACAGATCACATTGACCACCCTGACCACATTGACCACATTGACCACACAGACCACATTGACCACCCTGACCACACAGACCACATTGATCACATTGACCACCCTGACCACATTGACCACACTGACCACATTGACCACCCTGACCACACAGACCACATTGACCACACTGACCACATTGACCACACTGACCACATTGACCACACTGACCACACTGACCACATTGACACACGACACACTGACCACCCTGACCACATTGACCACCCTGACCACATTGACCACCCTGACCACACAGACCACATTGATCACACTGACCACATTGACCACACATACCACACAGACCACACTGACCACATTGATCACACTGACCACATTGACCACACAGACCACACTGACCACACAGACCACACTGACCACATTGATCACACTGACCACATTGACCACACTGACCACACAGACCACACAGACCACATTGATCACACAGACCACATTGACCACACAGACCACATTGACAACACAGACCACATTGACCACCCTGACCACATTGACCACACTGACCACATTGACAACACAGATCACATTGACCACACTGACCACATTGACCACACTGACCACATTGATCACACATATCACATTGACCACACAGACCACATTGATCACACAGACCACATTGATCACACAGACCACATTGACCACCCTGACCACACAGACCACATTGATCACACAGACCACATTGACCACACTGACCACACAGACCACACGGACCACATTGACCACTCTGATCACTCTGACTACATTGATCACATTGACCACACAGACCACACAGACTACATTGATCACACAGACCACATTGACCACACTGATCACTCTGACCACATTGACCACTCTGACCACATTGACCACACAGACCACACTGACCACTCTGACTACATTGACCACTCTGACCACACTGACCACTCTGACTACATTGACCACACAGACCACATTGACCGCACAGACTACACTGACCACACTGACCACTCTGATCACACAGACCACACTGACTACATTGACCGCACAGACTACACAGACCACAAAATAACACACATTCCTAAGTGTAGTGTTAGTTGATCAAGATAACAGTTGACCTTGGATGATTTGTCAATGAGTAATACTTTTGTAAAAGATACAAGACCAGATTCATTTATCAGTTTAAGCTTGCACTCTATAAAGATATCATTCTGCGCTTAGATGGAAGGACTGCCAGGCTTTGAATTGTAACCAAATCACTTTTAAAATCAGAATGAACGAATTTGCATGCCAGTAGGGGAGAAACTAAAACAAAAATTTAAAATGCACTCATTACTCTTATTATGTGTGTGTGTTTTACGTTTATTTATGGTCCTATCAAAGTATATACTAAGTACAAAGTGTGATTTTCACAACTTGCAAAATACATGGGTGCGGACAATTGGTTAACAATGGAATATTGTCAGTTTTATATCCAAATATTTTTGGAACAGAACTGCTCACCAGACCCTGGGATTCATTTGCACAGAGCCAAACATCTGTAAATCTGTAAGGGAAGGAACACACATATGAGATCATTTGTGTGGGAGGGAACAAACATATGAGATCATTCGTGTGGGAGGGAACAAACATATGAGATCATTCGTGTGGGAGGGAACAAACAATATGTGGTCATTCATAAAGGTGGTTACCAAGATATGTAGTCATTCATGTGGGAGTGAACCCGAGAGGCAGGGCAGACTAACCAGTGCCGAGTACACAGCAACACTACCATCTCAAGTATGGGAGTGAACCCGAGTGGCAGGGCAGACTAACCAGTCCTGAGTACACAGCAACACTACCATCTCAAGTATGGGAGTGAACCCGAGAGGCAGGGCAGGCTAACCAGTCCGCTACACAGCCACACTACCATCTCAAGTATGAGAGTGAACCCGAGTGGCAGGGCAGGCTAACCAGTCCCGAGTACACAGCAACACTATCATCTCAAGTATGGGAGTGAACCCGAGAGGCAGGGCAGGGCAGACTAGCCAGTCTGAGTACACAGCCACACTATCGTCTCACGTATGGGAGTGAACCCGAGTGCTAGGGCAGACTAACCAGTCCCGAGTACACAGCAACACTATCGTCTCTCGTATGGGAGAGAACCCGAGTGCCGCCCAGGGCAGACTAGCCAGTCTGAGTACACAGCAACACTATCGTCTCACGTATGGGAGTGAACCCGAGTGGCAGGGCAGGCTAACCAGTCCGCTACACAGCCACACTACCATCTCAAGTATGAGAGTGAACCCGAGTGGCAGGGCAGGGCAGACTAACCAGTCCCGAGTACACAGCCACACTATCGTCTCACATATGGGAGTGAACCCGAGTGGCAGGGCAGGCTAACCAGTCCCGAGTACACAGCAACACTATCATCTCACGGATGGGAGTGAACCCGAGTGGCAGGGCTGGCTAACCAGTCCCGAGTACACAGCAACACTATCGTCTTACGTATGGGAGTGAACCCGAGAGGCAGGGCATGCTAACCAGTCCAGAGTACACAGCAACACTACCACCTCACATGAAATGTAGGTACAGTAAATGTTGTTGAAGTTCCTAAAGCAGAGTGAGTACATGATAAATAACCAAATAAATTGATAATTAATACAGTCAACCCTGTGTTAGTGGTCACCTCCATTAAGCAACCACCCTGTATTAAGCAGCCAGTTTCCAGATTCCCAATATGTTGTTTATTTATACATTTGTTCTCTATTAAGCAGCCACCTGTGCTAAGCTGGGATTCCCTTGGCTGGCTGCTTAAGACAGGTTTGACTGTAAACACAAAACTCGTACTTGTATTTTTCAAGTGATACATCATTCCCATCAATATCTTTGGCAGTGAACTGGTATATACTGGAGTCAGCTTTCCAGTCCTTCGCAGTTGCCTGAAAGGGACAATTGGCTACAGATATTAAGCAGTAAAATATGGTTATGGTACGGGGGGAATACATTTCTATAAAATGAGTGCTGGACTTATGAAATATCTAAGATTGTTCAATAATGTATGTATGTATGTTCCTTTAATGTCAAACACCTCGCGGGGACTTAAAGACATGTTTTCCTGGGCAGGCTTAGCCGACCTAAGCGATTAACCAGTACTAAGCAATGTGTGTGAGGTGCCTTGCTCAATGACACTACATACATGGCCAGACCGAGTATCGAACCCGGGACCGTTCGATTCCAAATCCAACGCTCTACCACTGGACCACGGACGCAACACATAATGAATGAATACTTCAAAATGCATAAAAGGCTGTTAAAGTCATACATGTAAACGGTCAACCAATACTAAGCTACAAGGACACTACACACAGAGCCCCTACTAAGTGTGATTACTGTATCGAAACAAGGACCCTTCGAATCCAAATCCCAAGCACTACCTGTCAAACGCTTTTTGTCTTTATTTATTTATATATATGAATTATTGTGTATACATGCAATCAAAATATAGTATATATATGAATAGAGCAAATACAATATTATAAAAATAATAATTTATCGATAATTACCATGTTTTGTATCAATTTGCAGGCCGAATCACGAATAAGTTCGAGTACGAATCAGGCAGACAAAATGACAAACCAAGACAAGGTGACACCAGCAGATTTAAGCCTATTTAACAATCATATAAAGTATATGAATAAAATTAGAATGCATACCATGTTTTTTGAAGAACAAGAAACTCCCATACATGTATTGATTACTCGCGCGATCACGAGGATGTTCTGCATAGAGTAAACAAACTAAAAGCGATACCGTTGTGAAGGACGGTCTCAAAATAATAAACTTACTAACAGCAATCACTAAATGTATCGATATCTAATTATGTTCCATTAATGTCAAATCCCGTACGGGGACCTATGCATGTTTTCATGGGCAGGCTTAGCCGACATAAGCGGTTAAACCATTACTAAGCATTACACTGCATTTTTTTATGTATTTTGTTTTAAGATACGTGTGAGGTAATTGCTGATCAGTTCCTTTCCAAATCTGATTTGGGGGATAACTGTTTTTTTAAAAACATATCTTAATTTCACAGTAGTGTACCTTTTTGCCTGTCAGTGTCTTAACATTTTTTGTTCTTATTGCAGTTTTTAGGCCACGGGCCAAGATCAGCAACTACAACACAGTGTATCAATCAATAGTGTATTTCTATTTGAATTCTTAAGATTTATCTATATTATATAGTTGCTTGTATCTTAAGCTGTATGTTATCCTTAAATTGTTAAAACTATTAACACAATGTATTAATTTTATTTTTGTCTTTTTGGGTGCTCGCTTTAAACATGTTTTAATTATGCTATGTCCTGTGTTGTATTCATGTTTAAACCAACTTTTATTTCTTAGCTGTTTTTTCTTATGCTTTGATTATAATATATGTTTGTCGGAAAAATAGCTTATTAGCTAATGTTATTTGTAAATGTAATCCGACGTTAAATACAGCTTCTTGTATCTTGTATGGGTGCCTTTCCCAATGACACTATATATATGTAGCCTGACAGTTCGATTCCAAATCCGACGCTCTAGCACTGGACAACGAACACCACACTAGCCTGGGTTCCAGTCTGTCGATTTTTCACTTTTTAACTTCTGGCAAAATGGCAGTCAATATGACCAGAAGCTCAATACGGCCCAATTAATAGTATTGGTGTTAAAATATATTTATTTGACTGACCAGGCAAAATATATCGACGCCTGTTCCCAGGCTAACGTCACCCATCTACATATGCGGTACGCCGAAAATAATCCCCACCAGGCATTCTATTTAGAAGAATTACGTTACACTGCTGAACAAATAATTTCTGATTATGACTGGCTGTTCCCTCTGTCTCTCCCTCTTTTGGCTGGGGGGTGAATAGCTATAGTTACAATCCCGATGTAACTCACGGGTCCATAAAAAGAGAGACGGTAGCTACTTATAAGAGCCTTGCTTATTCCATTTATGTCAACTCCATTACGGAGATCTAGACATGTTTTCCTGGGCAGGGTTCTCACTAGAGTCTTGTATGCCATGGAGTGAAGGGGTTCGGATTTTACCTTGCTGTTTCTACGTAGAAACCGTACTGTTTGGTTACCTTTCTGTTTTAACCTATTGATGTTCATCACGAACGTCACACGACAGGTTATTTGAGATATCCACGTCAATGTATTTAGCTGATGTAACTGACTCAAATAGGACTTTATAATGAGCCTAGGAATAGGACGTTTCCATCTAGTGACGTGGGTAACTTGACTAGGAATAGGACGTTTCCATCTAGTGACGTGGGTAACTTGACTAGGAATAGGACGTTTCCATCTAGTGACGTGGGTAACTTGACTAGGAATAGGATGTTTCCATCTAGTGACGTGGGTAACTTGACTAGGAATAGGACGTTTACATCTAGTGACGTGGGTAACTTGACTAGGAATAGGATGTTTCCATCTAGTGACGTGGGTAACTTGACTAGGAATAGGATGTTTCCATCTAGTGACGTGGGTAACTTGACTAGGAATAGGACGTTTCCATCTAGTGACGTGGGTAACTTGACTAGGAATAGGACGTTTCCATCTAGTGACGTGGGTAACTTGACTAGGAATAGGATGTTTCCATCTAGTGACGTGGGTAACTTGACTAGGAATAGGACGTTTCCATCTAGTGACGTGGGTAACTTGACTAGGAATAGGACGTTTCCATCTAGTGACGTGGGTAACTTGACTAGGAATAGGACGTTTCCATCTAGTGACGTGGGTAACTTGACTAGGAATAGGACGTTTCCATCTAGTGACGTGGGTAACTTGACTAGGAATAGGACGTTTCCATCTAGTGACGTGGGTAACTTGACTAGGAATAGGACGTTTCCATCTAGTGACGTGGGTAACTTGACTAGGAATAGGACGTTTCCATCTAGTGACGTGGGTAACTTGACTAGGAATAGGACGTTTCCATCTAGTGACGTGGGTAACTTGACTAGGAATAGGACGTTTCCATCTAGTGACGTGGGTAACTTGACTAGGAATAGGATGTTTCCATCTAGTGACGTGGGTAACTTGACTAGGAATAGGATGTTTCCATCTAGTGACGTGGGTAACTTGACTAGGAATAGGATGTTTCCATCTAGTGACGTGGGTAACTTGACTAGGAATAGGATGTTTCCATCTAATGACGTGGGTAACTTGACTAGGAATAGGACGTTTCCATCTAATGACGTGGGTAACTTGACTAGGAATAGGACGTTTCCATCTAGTGACGTGGGTAACTTGACTAGGAATAGGACGTTTCCATCTAGTGACGTGGGTAACTTGACTAGGAATAGGATGTTTCCATCTAGTGACGTGGGTAACTTGACTAGGAATAGGACGTTTCCATCTAGTGACGTGGGTAACTTGACTAGGAATAGGATGTTTCCATCTAGTGACGTGGGTAACTTGACTAGGAATAGGAGTTTCCATCTAGTGACGTGGGTAACTTGACTAGGAATAGGACGTTTCCATCTAGTGACGTGGGTAACTTGACTAGGAATAGGATGTTTCCATCTAGTGACGTGGGTAACTTGACTAGGAATAGGATGTTTCCATCTAGTGACGTGGGTAACTTGACTAGGAATAGGATGTTTCCATCTAGTGACGTGGGTAACTTGACTAGGAATAGGATGTTTCCATCTAGTGACGTGGGTAACTTGACTAGGAATAGGACGTTTCCATCTAGTGACGTGGGTAACTTGACTAGGAATAGGATGTTTCCATCTAGTGACGTGGGTAACTTGACTAGGAATAGGACGTTTCCATCTAATGACGTGGGTAACTTGACTAGGAATAGAACGTTTCCATCTAGTGACGTGGGTAACTTGACTAGGAATAGGACGTTTCCATCTAGTGACGTGGGTAACTTGACTAGGAATAGAACGTTTCCATCTAGTGACGTGGGTAACTTGACTAGGAATAGGATGTTTCCATCTAATGACGTGGGTAACTTGACTAGGAATAGGATGTTTCCATCTAGTGACGTGGGTAACTTGACTAGGAATAGGACGTTTCCATCTAGTGACGTGGGTAACTTGACTAGAATAGGACGTTTCCATCTAGTGACGTGGGTAACTTGACTAGGAATAGGACGTTTCCATCTAGTGACGTGGGTAACTTGACTAGGAATAGGACGTTTCCATCTAGTGACGTGGGTAACTTGACTAGGAATAGGATGTTTCCATCTAGTGACGTGGGTAACTTGACTAGGAATAGGACGTTTCCATCTAGTGACGTGGGTAACTTGACTAGGAATAGGACGTTTCCATCTAGTGACGTGGGTAACTTGACTAGGAATAG
>CM026397.1:55396556-55507859 GCA_014843695.1 Archivesica marissinica | reverse complement strand
GACGTGGGTAACTTGACTAGGAATAGGATGTTTCCATCTAGTGACGTGGGTAACTTGACTAGGAATAGGATGTTTCCATCTAGTGACGTGGGTAACTTGACTAGGAATAGGGGGTTTCCATCTAATGACGTGGGTAACTTGACTAGGAATAGGATGTTTCCATCTAATGACGTGGGTAACTTGACTAGGAATAGGATGTTTCCATCTAGTGACGTGGGTAACTTGACTAGGAATAGGATGTTTCCATCTAATGACGTGGGTAACTTGACTAGGAATAGGACGTTTCCATCTAATGACGTGGGTAACTTGACTAGGAATAGGATGTTTCCATCTAATGACGTGGGTAACTTGACTAGGAATAGGATGTTTCCATCTAATGACGTGGGTAACTTGACTAGGAATAGGACGTTTCCATCTAATGACGTGGGTAACTTGACTAGGAATAGGACGTTTCCATCTAGTGACGTGGGTAACTTGACTAGGAATAGGATGTTTCCATCTAATGACGTGGGTAACTTGACTAGGAATAGGATGTTTCCATCTAATGACGTGGGTAACTTGACTAGGAATAGGATGTTTCCATCTAGTGACGTGGGTAACTTGACTAGGTATAGGACGTTTCCATCTAGTGACGTGGGTAACTTGACTAGGAATAGGACGTTTCCATCTAGTGACGTGGGTAACTTGACTAGGAATAGGATGTTTCCATCTAGTGACGTGGGTAACTTGACTAGGAATAGGACGTTTCCATCTAGTGACGTGGGTAACTTGACTAGGAATAGGACGTTTCCATCTAGTGACGTGGGTAACTTGACTAGGAATAGGATGTTTCCATCTAGTGACGTGGGTAACTTGACTAGGAATAGGATGTTTCCATCTAGTGACGTGGGTAACTTGACTAGGAATAGGATGTTTCCATCTAGTAACTTGACAGTTGGATGAGTTAAATTTCATATCCCATTCAAACTCCCACTCGCGATAAGCGAGCTGTGAAAGATAAACAAGTCAAAGACGTTGACGCTGTAAATACCATTGATCGAGGAGTATCGAAAAATTCACGATCATGCACTATTCCATTTGCTCACACAGGAGAGTTGAAACATTATTTTTGTTGGAAAACACTCATAGATTGGAACCACCTGGATGATTGTATAGTGCACGCACATAAAGTAGAGGGATTCAGGTCATCCCTCCCGCAGCGCGATTAGGGTGCTAACTCCCGTAGCATCTATACTAGTAACTGTCCTGCTACGTAATTGATGAGATAAAGATACAGCCAGACACAGATCCAGTCACATTGCCTTTACTTCTTTGAGACAGTCCCTATCGGTAATCAGTAAAGCTACCATATATTCGTATTATTCGTGTGAGGGTCAGTATTATATGTTGTTAAAAATGTATGGCCCAAGCAATCATATTATCATTCAATTGTAACTTCTTTAAGCATAACAATGATCTATTGATATATACTAAACTATTATATTTCGAATATGCGCCTACGACTAGGGTTTCCGGTTTTATGTCCGTGGCGAAATAGCAATTTGTGTAAATAACAGTTTATTTGAAGATAAAGCATGGATGACGAAGCGGAAACATACAAGCTGTGGAAAATCAGGAAGACGATTATGCAGGTTATCATATTCACCACTTAACGTTCCACAGATTTATTCTAAACGAACTATTATTGGTTTTCGCGATATTTTACATTTGGGTTACACGCCACTAAATCGTAGTTTATGGACTTTAGACATGTATAGCCTTTGACAACGCCAATCTTATGTCAGACCAAACATATATGTTTTCTGAATGTTCGTCTAAAACCAAAATATTGAGAGAATACTCTTGAGAGAGAGGAATGTATTATCATTATGTAGTGATAACGCAACCGTATGAGTCTGACATTCGCTTCAGGTGTATGTATGTTCCACTAATGTCAAACCCCTTGCGGAGATGTAGGCATGTTTTCCTGGGCAAGCTTAGCCGACCTAAGTGGTTAACCAGTACTAAGCGATGTGTGTTAGGTGCCTTGCTCAATGACACTACATACGTGGCCTCACCGAGTATCGATCTAGGGACCGATCGACGCTCTACCACTGGACCACGGATGCCACACAGGTGTGAGAGGCCCAGAGTTTGTTCCCTCTGTATGTAAACATGTTTTCCTGGGAACTTACATTGTATGTATGTAGTAGACATGTTTACCTGGGCAAGCTAAGTAGTTAACCAAAATACTAAGCAATGTGTGTGAGGTGCTCAATGACATTACACGCCATCTCTGAGAGAAAAGGGAAAATGTTAAAATCATACTTCCCTTTCAACTTCTTCTTGTATCAATTGACTGGTGTTTCATAAGTCACAGATTTTAGCCAGTTTAAGCCCTTGTGTTTCGTTCTTTGGTTTAAACATATTTATTTTCTATCATGTATATGATTATTTACAACAATTGAAATAAGGAATTGGCAGAGCTGTACAAATATTTTTCAAGGCCACTTGTCCAATTTGGACAAAAAGCTATACAGCTTATGGTTGTCCTCTCCTTTCGGTTCGTTCTTTGTTATCCGTTATCATGCACTCCGCATGTAGTGAATATGTCATATTTTATTGCAGCTATGTCACGATCGAGGATATCTCGTCACACAAGATGAATTGGATCAAACACAGGACGAATTCAAGACACAGTTTGGCGATAAACCAAGGTCTATATGTGTATTCTAATAATTCAATCCAGCAAAAACAGAAGTTATGTTCTTATCACTAGGTAACGTTAATTGACCAGTCTATTCTTCGAAAATACGCAGTTAGATTACGTAAATCACCACAAGCATCTCGGAGTTACACTTAGTGAAGACGGTACGTGGCACAAGCATATATCAAACATTACTACTTCCGCTTCAAAAACACTAGGATCAATGAGAATGTTAAAATTTAAATTAAAACGCCAAACCCTTAATCAAATATACATATCTTATCTCCGACCTATTTTAGAATATGCGTCCATAGTCTGGGATAGTTGTACATTATATGAAAAAGAATCTCTAGATAAAATTCAATATGAAGCTGCTAGAATAGTCACGGGACTTACAAGATCAGTTTCCATTGAGAAACTTCTTCAAGAAATTGGCTGGGTTTCACTCTCTGATCGCAGAAAAATGCAAAAATTAATTTTAGTTCATAAACATATACACGATAACGTACCAAGCTACATAACTGACTTATTTCCAACAACTGTTGACGAAGTAAATCCGTACAATTTAAGAAACAATACAGATTTTGTTACTTTAGCAAGGCGAACTGAAATTTATTCAAAATCTGTATTACCATCGTCAATAAAACTGTGGAATGAATTGGATATTAATATTCGTAATATAAATACATTGTCGTCATTTAAAGGGAGGTTGAAAGAAATCTTCAAACCACCAATAGTACCATCATTTTTTAAATCTGGAAATCGACGTCAGCAAGTATTTCATGCTCGCATTCGAAATTCTTGTAGCAACCTGCATTCAGATCTTTATAATAATCATTTGCGCGATAGTCCAAAATGCTTGTGTGAACTTAACGAAAATGAGGATGCGGAGCACTATCTATTTCGCTGTCTATTCTATGTAAATTCCAGACGCGTACTATTCGTAAACACTCGTACTTATCATCCCTTAAATACAAGAAAACTACTGTTAGGCTTCGAAAACTTAGCGGACAATGAAAACGAATATATTTTCACACAAGTTCAAACATATATTAAAACGACTAAACGCTTCAAGTAAATAACCACATGATCTGTATATATATACATAGGCTGTTCTCTTGTGACGATCTATGTTAGGGTGTGGTGACGGGTGTGGCTGGCTGGGTAACGTTGTATGGTGGGACACTTGATAGTAGTAGCTATTACAGTTACATTTCCTAAACTTTTTTGGTTTGTTTATTGTTGTTTTTTGTTTCTAAATTCTTATTACCTAAAATGCTGCTTATTCTCTTAATCATTTTACCCTTTTTCTATTAGTATCATTAAATTAGTAAAGTACTAGCACAACTCTTGTATTCAGTCTCTTTGTTAATTACAATCTAGTCTTATGGGGAGGGCCGTAACTAATGTTGTTAAAACTTGTGGCCCAACCCATTTGCTTCAACATATAATGACAATCCTTGAGCAAACAATGCCACAAATCATGCATTATGGATAGTTATACATGTTTGTTCATTTGTTTTGTATTGTACATTGTATATATAGAATGCAATAAAATATGATTAAACTAACTATTCTAATAATATTCAAATTATAATATTACGATGAATATTAGAATAGAACAATTTGAAACATTCTAACAGCCAGTGATGAAAAGTGGCTGTTTACAGTAATAGAGAATAAATGTTGAACAAATGGCCACACTGGGATTCTGGTACTGGATTTTGAATTTCCCTTGCAAACTATTTGAAAATATGACTACAGTCAAACCTGTGTTAGTGGTCACTTCTATTAAGCAGCCACCTGTGCTAAGCAGCCACTTTTGGTAATTCTCTTGGCTGGCTGCTTAATACAGGTTTGACTGTACATGTAGGTTCTTGAAAAGTACTTTAATTCCATAATTTCTGGTGAAATTTGATCGATTATTTTGAATGTATAAAGCTTCGGTAAAAACGGCAGAAATATCAGTAAATTAAAATTGATGTCTTTATGAACATTTCTTCTCTTTCGTTTCACCAAGGGGAAGGTGTATATGCTGCGCTTGATTTACCATCAATCAACAAACAGTTAGTTTGAAATGATGTGTATATTTATTTACCTCGTATAATAAAATGTTAAACATGCGTTTGTTATTTCAGTGAAAGAAAACCTGGAAGAAGCGATTTGATTGTTCTAGTTGCCCACAATGATGATCCAACAGGTCAGTTCTCTGCTCATGCATTGTGTGCTATTTACAGGCAGGGTTCCCTATGTGAATTTGTGTGTGCGCCACTTCTGTCGCCAATTGAAAAAAACTGGAGGCAATTTGAGATACTTGGAGACAATATATGGAGCGCTATAGTTCACAGATAAATATTTGAAGCCCGACACAAAAAAAAGTTGTGCCAAATATTTGCGCCAATTCTCAAATATTAGCACCAGTATTTGTTTTTGTCGCAATTGGCACCATTGGCGACTGACTGCGGGAACCCTGACAGGTGGACATAACCGTATAATTAGGGCTGAAAATTTAAAAACAAATTATGGATGACATATAGCATGCAACAAATGATTCCCAGCACCTTGAGATACAATGTATTGAAAATCGTGGTGTTCAGTTTAGTTCTCCGCTCATGCATTGTATATCAGGGCCATGAGTTTGCTCTGTGGTCAATTATGCCATTTATGGTATGCGAGTGGCTAATGCAAGTTGATTAGATGAGTCCTGGTTCTGGCCCAGGAAATGTGTGTGTTCTTCTCTGCACCACAACAAGCTGACATCTCTGTTACATTTATAATCACACATGGCTGTTGGGTTGGAAATTAATCGGCATTTTGTCTGTATAAGCAAAGAAGGAAGGAATTTACCGTGTTTAAATCTGCAATGAAACACGGTTTAGAGCGAGTAGCGTCAAACGTGGCATCATTATACTAGCATTTTGTAGTTTTGTGACGTCATTTATGGCACTGTAAAAAAAACACCCTATTTTTGCGCTTTTTGGATATTTTGGTCATGTTAGAGAATCAAATTTATTGGCGAATAAAACAAGATTTGCAGCTCTAACACGAAGGAATTAACCACTCTGGCCATAGACCGAAGTGGTTAATTCCGGCACTCAGATTAACAAACCATAATACAAATATTGTTCTTAAATCAACCATAGCAACTCTGACATAATTACATTTTAAGAAATCCTGGAATTTCTACTTTCGGTTTCATACTGAACATGTGATTGACATTATTTAACATATATTATATGTAGGACACCATGTATATCGCTGTCACATCAATAATAGGGTCTCAACTTCTCAGTTATTCCGGCAGATATGACAGGTTCGATCCCGTATACATATTATTATTCTGACATACATGTACATTGTAAATGCATTCAAAACAAAGTTAGAAACACATTTGTTCAAGAAACACTATGGAGTGTAAATTACACATGTGAGAATAGTCTTGGTGTAACAGTCAAATGGAGTCTATTCCGAGGAGAGTATCACAGGTGAGGCGCACGCCTCGTAGGTAGGGATCGACCCAATCACTGGACCGGCTACACTTCTTGGAAGTAGATTTTTGTTTGGTGTGTTCCATCTAACGATGTATATATAGCATTATGTATTTTAATTCTTAATCTTTATTCTTTTATGTACTTTTCTCAGTATTTTTGATAAACATTTTACATTGTTTTATTTTTTATATTATTTTTTTATTTTATTATTCCTACCAAATTGTTGTCTTTATTGTTGACTATTGTAATGTATGTTGTAAAAATGTCTTACTCTGCTAAATTAATGTTCAAGCACTTTTGAACGTATAATTTCTGTATGAAAAGAGTGCTATACAAATCTGCATGAAGCAGTTCAACACAGGCATATTGTAACTTAATTTGATCTTTTACTATGTCCAGATCAGATGTTTGTGTTTTTCCCGGAAGATGAAAAGGTGGGAATAAAAACAATTAAGACATACTGTCAAAGAATGCAGGAGGAAAATATAACCCGAGCCATCCTCATCGTTCAGGTTGGGATGACACCATCTGCTAAACAGGTTAGTAAATCCAAGACTCTCACTCCAGCCTTTTATGAATATTTTCCTTACAATGGGTGGCCGAGTGGTTCCGGTCGTTGACTGCTAATCTCTTGCCCCTCGCCGCTGTAGGTTCGAATCCCACTGGGGTGTCGAAATCTTTTATATGAGGAAGCTGTCCAGCAGTCTTGCGGTGGGCCAGTGGTTCTACCCGGGTGATGAAATACTGCTCTGAGGCATACCCGGGATCTTCCTCCACCAATAATAGTTGGAGAGTCACCATATGACCTAAGCTGTTGGTGCGACTGTCAACCCCAAAAACAAAGGAACAATGCAATGAAGAGAAAACGTGGAACATGACTGATTCATATTTACAGTAACGGTTAACCCAATCAGGGCTGTACAAATAGTTTTGAAAAAGGCATTTGTCCGGGACTAACGTTTTGAAAATAGCCACTTGTCCGCCGTAATTTTCGACTTGTCCCGGGCGTCGGGCGATAGGATTTGTACAGCCCTGCCAATATTGTTTGTTTTACTATTATTTAAACATTATTTCAAACAAAAATCTAAAACTATAATTCATGTGAAAGTTTATCCTTATTATTCATGACCCTATAACAATAATTATAAGGGGTATTTATTGCACATGTCTATGCATACTTGGAAGCAGAGTTAAGCCATACCAATGATTGGAACACTGAAAATATGAAATGTTGATCTAAAGGCTGGAAATTGCACAGCGGTGCTGTTCTACAAAGTTAATGGTGATTTAGTTAAAAAATATCCACTTGACAAAATTTCTCTGTATTACAATGTATTGCTTCTAGTTTTGACGATCTAGATTTAGCTCTGTTAACATCCATTTCCTGTAGGCATTGGTGGATATGGCCCCTAAATATATCCTGATTTAGCTCTGTTAACATCCATTTCCTGTAGGCATTGGTGGATATGGCCCCTAAATATATCCTGATTTAGCTCTGTTAACATCCATTTCCTGTAGGCATTGGTGGATATGGCCCCTAAATATATCCTGATTTAGCTCTGTTAACATCCATTTCCTGTAGGCATTGGTGGATATGGCCCCTAAATATATCCTGATTTAGCTCTGTTAACATCCATTTCCTGTAGGCATTGGTGGATATGGCCCCTAAATATATCCTGATTTAGCTCTGTTAACATCCATTTCCTGTAGGCATTGGTGGATATGGCCCCTAAATATATCCTGATTTAGCTCTGTTAACATCCATTTCCTGTAGGCATTGGTGGATATGGCCCCTAAATATATCCTGATTTAGCTCTGTTAACATCCATTTCCTGTAGGCATTGGTGGATATGGCCCCTAAATATATATCCTGATTTAGCTCTGTTAACATCCATTTCCTGTAGGCATTGGTGGATATGGCCCCTAAATACATCCTAGAACAGTTCCTGGAATCCGAGCTCCTCATCAATATTACTGAGCATATGGTAAGCTTTATTTATTGTACAACAATTGCGAAAGAAGCTTTAACCAGTTTTATTAATCACTCTCATTGGCGCGGATGAAAGCATTTATGTGGTTGTTCGTCAATCGTGTGGGAAGAAACTAGGAGTACGATGGAAACCCGGTCCACCTCCGTGGTCGCGTGGTTACGGTCGCTGACTTGTAGACCACTGTAACCTATTATCACTTATGGTCATGGGTTCGAGCCCCGCTCAGACCATGCCTCATTTATATAAAAAAGTTGGCAGTTTCTTACAGAGGTTGGTGCACCCAAGTACTGGTTAACCACTGGAGCCTGCCCAGGAAAGATGTTAGGTAAACTGCCCGCCGGCGATATAGCCCAAAATGGTGCTGATGCAGGTGTAAAACCCGAAATATAACATATAACGATGGAAGCCCACCTGTCGGTTTTGATGGTATCCGTAACATCCCAAGGATGAGGATTGAACCCGGGTTGTATTGATGAGAAACGAGCTTGCTAACCACTCCACTAATTGGACATGCTTTGCTCATTATGAAAATTAGACTCCGGTGTTCTGTTTTATCATTTAACAAATGGCAAAGTCATCTCGAAAGATCCCAGTTGGGTTTTTTGTTGTGGGGCGGTTATTAATTGCTTTAAATACATAGTGATTTAGTGTAGATCTGGATCCATAGTGTTCTTATATTTTGTATTGTTTCTTTTAAAATAGATACTTTTTTCCTTGTGAAATTTGACACGTGTGATTACTGTGTAAATGACTATTTTTAGTTGGTACCAGAACATGTCGTAATGACACCAGAGGAGAAGCTAGAACTGCTGGCCAGATAGTATCCTTTCAGTTTGTACAAGTACATTGTTAAATGCGAGGGCTTGCACAAGAATGAAATGCAATTGAACATAGTGTGGTATCGATTATAATGTAGTGATATTCTCTAATTGATATCGTGATGGGGTTATTTCTGTTGTCCCTACCCCCACCTATCCCCACCCCATAATAATATTAACAAACTTGGATCAGACTTATTAAAAAATTATTTATTTGACAACGATTGCGAAACAATCTATTAACAACTTATATTAATCACTCTCGTTGGCGCGGATGAAAACGTATATGTGGTCATTCGTGTGGAGGAAACCTGAATACCCAGAGAAAACCCACCTGTCCGATCTGGCAACCATCGTACCATCAAACATACTTCCCGGTCCAAAGGATCAAACCCGGATTACATTGGTGAGAAGCGAGCATGCTAACCACTGCGCTAATCGGACAGCAATGGATCGGAATATAGCCCTCTGAACTAAATATTGGTGCTGTGTAAAATATCCAGAGATGCTTTTGGTGTGTCTGCTGTATTTTGCACTATCATCAAAAAAAACAACGTCTATTACACTTTTTGGGGTGTCGACCCGAAGCTGCATAGGTGACAATAAATAAACACATACGAACACTATTATTTGTTGTTTACTGTCAAACCTATGTTAGTGATCACCTTCATTAAGCCAACCACCCTGTAATAAGTTTCCACTTTCCCAATATGACCTCTATTAAGCAGCTACCTGTGCTAAGCAGCCTCTTTCTGGCTGGCTGTTTAAGACAGGTTTGACTGTATTTCATTTAGTAGATATATCATCGCTGATATTGTTTACCCTATCAACTATTTATTGTAGTTTTAGTTATGTTGACAGTATAGAGTCGATGCGGAAGTCGTGATAGCGCAGTGTTGGTGTGTTCGCTTCATGTGTGAAAGGCCAGGAGTGTGCGCCCAGCTGTAGCCGTTACGATTCTATCCTTAGGCAAGGCATTTAAATTCAACATAGCCTCTTGAGTCTTCTCTCTCCCTCATGGCGGGTGATTCCATCAGGAATGAGTTCTCGAGAGTGATGTGAAACTAATGTTGTAAGAACTTGTTTCGCAATCGAGCTAAAGTAAATATGTATAAGCTAGAAAAGTAAACTATAAAAGTCGATGCATTTTAAGCAGCTGTAATAAATCTGCAGTCCGCCTCCGTGGTCGAGTGGTTAAGGCCGCTGACTTGTATACCACTGTAACCTATCATCACTGATGGTCACGGGTTCGAGCCACGCTCAGGCCATGTCTCATTTATATGAAAAAGTTGGCAGTTTCTTACGGAGGTTGGTGCACCCAAGTACTGGTTAACCGTTGGAGCCTGCCCAGGAAAGGTGTTGTTAGGTAAACTGCCCGCCGGTGATCTAGCCCAAAATGGTGCTGATGCAGGCGTAAAACCCGAAATATAAAATAAATCTGCTTGCTGTAATACTTGACAATTGGAAAAACTATTAATTTGTTCGACCGATTATATCGTTAACTCGATGTCAGTAAATTGAAGGAATCGCAGATTCCTAGAATACAACAGGGTGATCCAGTGGCGAGATACTTCGGCTTGAAAAGGGGCCAGGTAAGAAGATAGTGTGTACACTCGCCTATACAATGTGTCTATGTCAGGGTGGGGGAGGCTCATCTCTGTAATGTGTAGTGGTTATAGAACCTCTGTGAATGGTAGTTTGCTTCATACCAGAATATCATCGCGTCTCTACTGTGAAATGTTGATGCAATGGAACATGGACATCGTTTGTAATGACTGATGTCGACTCAGTTGTTCCAATCTATATTCGGCTTGTTTGTTACATCTCTTTATTATATGTTTTGTTGCGCCTCCGTGGTGTGATGGTCCTGATGGATACGATATAGCTTTACACTATTTCACTGAGATATCATTTCCGAGCTTCCCTGAACCATGAATACAATGGACGCAAAAAACGGTTTTGTAAATCGGAAGTTGGCATATTTGTTTCATTTTCTTTTGTAAATCGAAAGTTGGCATATTTGTTTCATTTTCTTTTGTAAATCGAAAGTTGGCATATTTGTTTCCTATTTTGTCTGCTAAGCAAATCAGCAGAAAAAATACTATGTGGGTAAATATCAGTTTTACATGTTTCAGTAAGATTGTGGTATATAAATGTTAAACTCGTATACAATGCAATTTCGTCTTTCTAAACGAGACGATGAGTTTAAGTTTCAATAAATCTTTAAATGTAATATTTCAGGTTGTCAAAATCATTCGTCCAAGTGAAACAGCGGGTAGATATGTGAGCTACAGGTTATGTGTATGATGACATCGTCCGAATAAAGACAGATAGACTTACTGCTTGAAGACAATGTCAGAAACGACAAGTTGCTTGAAGACAATGTCAGAAACGACAAGTTGCTTGAATGTTCAAAAACATTTGTACAAGAAAGCAATGTTATTTTCTGAATAAACTTTGCATGCATGATACAATATGTAAGCATTCAGGATATCACATGAAGTCTGTGCAGGCAAAATATCAGGGAAGATCACTCTTGAAAGCCAAGTGGAAATATTCTTGCTGGTTGCCTCCCTTTGAACTATATCTATGGCATGTTACTAAGAATGTTTATTCCAGGGGAAACAAAATAGAACATGAAGCATATTTTATAGTTAAACTGTAAGTTAGATTGTAGAACATCGGTCAACTAATATGATAACTAATGCCTCAATGTGTGGGGCCGAGTGGTTCCGGTCTTTGTCTTAAAATCACTTGCTCCTCACTGCTGTGGGTTCAAATCCCACTGAGGGTGTCTAATTCATGTTAGGAAGTTATACAGCTGGCTTGCGTTAGGTCGGCGGTTCTACCATGGTTTCCGTCCGTGCCTCCAATACTGCTCAGAGGGACATCCGGTGTCATACTCCACCAATGATAGCTTGAGAATTGCTGTATCACCTAATCTGTGGGTGCGACTTAGGCCCCAAAAGCCAACAAAATAGGTGGAGAGAACTTGACATTGAAGCATTATGGCCCATTGACATTTGTCTTTGATGGACCATTTTATTTTTAATATAACTGCTATATGCACAGAGAGTTTACATGTTTTGATTTGTCTCGATCTGTATTTCCTGTAATGTTGAACGCTGTAATGTTGAACGAAAATGTTGCTATTTTAACAGATGAATAAAAATGTCAAACCATAACTAAGTTTTACAATTCACCAACCCAAACCATAACTAAGTTTTACAATTCACCAACCCAAACCATAACTAAGTTTTACAATTCACCAACCCAAACCATAACTAAGTTTTACAATTCACCAACCCAAACCATAACTAAGTTTTACAATTCACCAACCCAAACCATAACTAAGTTTTACAATTCACCAACCCAAACCATAACTAAGTTTTACAATTCACCAACCCAAACCATAACTAAGTTTTACAATTCACCAACCCAAACCATAACTAAGTTTTACAATTCACCAACCCAAACCATAACTAAGTTTTACAATTCACAAACCCACCAGTAATACGTGAATGAATCGAGGAAGTCTACGTCACTGGGGTTTAGAAGGGTTCAGACGAATGGCTCAAAGTCTTAACATCTGGGTTACATGTTAAGTGTGTTATTTACCATTGCACCTTTCTACCTGGCCCGACTCTGACCACTGCGTTGCCTTGGTATGCCTTGCCCGACTGACCACTGCATTGCCTTGGTATGACTCGCCCGACTGACCACTGCTTTGCCTTGGTATGCCTCTGACCACTGCATTGCCTTGGTATGACTCGCCCTACTCTGACCACTGCGTTGCCTTGGTATGCCTCGCCCAACTGACCACTGCGTTGCCTTGGTATGCCTCGCCTGACTCTGACCACTGCGTTGCCTTGGTATGCCTCGCCTGACTCTGACCACTGCGTTGCCTTGGTATGCCGACTTTGACCACTGCTTTGCCTTGGTATGCCGACTCTGACCTCTGCTTTGCGTTGGTATGCCTCGCCCGACTGACCACTGCTTTGCCTTGGTATGCCTCGCCCGACTGACCACTGCGTTGCCTTGCTATGCCTCGCCCGACTGACCACTGCTTTGCCTTCGTATGCCGACTGACCACTGCTTTGCCTTCGTATGCCGACTCTGACCTCTGCTTTGCCCTGGTATGCCTCGCCCGACACTGACCTCTGCTTTGCCTTGGTATGCCTCGCCCGACTGACCACTGCTTTGCCTTGGTATGCCGACTCTGACCACTGCTTTGCCTTGGTATGCCTCGCCTGACTCTGACCACTGCGTTGCCTTGGTATGCCGACTTTGACCACTGCTTTGCCTTGGTATGCCGACTCTGACCTCTGCTTTGCGTTGGTATGCCTCGCCCGACAGACCACTGCTTTGCCTTGGTATGCCGACTCTGACCACTGCTTTGCCTTGGTATGCCGACTCTGACCACTGCGTTGCCTTGGTATGCCGACTCTGACCTCTGCTTTGCCTTGGTATGCCTCTGACCACTGCATTGCCTTGGTATGACTCGCCCTACTCTGACCACTGCGTTGCCTTGGTATGCCTCGCCCAACTGACCACTGCGTTGCCTTGGTATGCCTCGCCTGACTCTGACCACTGCGTTGCCTTGGTATGCCTCGCCTGACTCTGACCACTGCGTTGCCTTGGTATGCCGACTTTGACCACTGCTTTGCCTTGGTATGCCGACTCTGACCTCTGCTTTGCGTTGGTATGCCTCGCCCGACTGACCACTGCTTTGCCTTGGTATGCCTCGCCCGACTGACCACTGCGTTGCCTTGCTATGCCGACTCTGACCACTGCTTTGCCTTCGTATGCCGACTCTGACCTCTGCTTTGCCCTGGTATGCCTCGCCCGACTCTGACCTCTGCTTTGCCTTGGTATGCCTCGCCCGACTGACCACTGCTTTGCCTTGGTTTGCCGACTCTGACCACTGCTTTGCCTTGGTATGCCTCGCCTGACTGACCACTGCGTTGCCTTGGTATGCCGACTCTGACCACTGCGTTGCCTTGGTATGCCGACTCTGACCACTGCGTTGCCTTGGTATGCCTCGCCCGACTCTGACCACTGCGTTGCCTTGGTATGCCGACTCTGACCACTGCGTTGCCTTGGTATGCCTCGCCCGACTCTGATCTCTGCTTTGCCTTGGTATGCCTCGCCCGATTGACCACTGCTTTGCCATGGTATGCCGACTCTGACCACTGCTTTGCCTTGGTATGCCTCGTCCGACTGACCACTGCTTTGCATGGGTATGCCGACTCTGACCACTGCTTTGCATTGGTATGAACAATGGAGACGAATAAACGTACTAGGGTTTATCATTGGGTGGATCAGAATAGTGTCAGAAAAGGGACAGGGTGCATTTTGAACTGCGATGAGATGCGGGAAGGGGTATTTTAGGATTAGCCTCTAGAAAACGTTGATAAATTATGGTGATTGATCACAGTGGAAGTACATATTGGTGAAATGGGCGGACGATTTAGTTATATATGTCTGCCCAATGTTGAGTCTTATAAAAAACGTTTTTTAAAGGTGTGGCTAATGGACAAAAGGTGTCCTGTCATTCTGCTTTAGAAAATATCCTACTGTGTCACCGTCACATTGAATATTCCAGAAAATGTGAAGCTATGGGTTCTATTGCCCAACATTTCCTAGCTCACCTGACAATATGCAGCTCTGGTTGGCTTGGTTTTATAGGTGGGTTGTCGGGTAACGTTTCGTTGTAATAAAATCTCCCCACAAACTTCCATGCAACATTTGAATAAAGGTCAGTCTAAAACAACCGGATGTTTCATGATAATGAGTAAAACTTGTGAATACTCCCTAAATACCTACTCCAATGTATTATGAGATACATCAGTGAGTTACTGCCCCTGAATACTCCATACATATCTACTCCAATGAGATACATCAGTGAGTTACTGCCCCTGAATACTCCCTAAATACCTACTCCAATGAGTTAGACCAGTGAGTTACTGCTCCTGAATACTCCCTAAATACCTACTCCAATGAGATACATCAGTGAGTTACTGCCCCTGAATACTCCCTAAATACCTACTCCAATGAGATACATCAGTGAGTTACTACCCCTGAATACTCCCTAAATACCTACTCCAATGAGATACATCAGTGAGTTACTGCCCCTGAATACTCCCTAAATATCTACTCCAATGAGATACATCAGTGAGTTACTGCCCCTGAATACTCCCTAAATACCTACTCCAATGAGATACATCAGTGAGTTCCTGCCCCTGAATACTCCCTAAATATCTACTCCAATGAGATACATCAGTGAGTTACTGCCCCTGAATACTCCATAAATATCTACTCCAATGAGATACATCAGTGAGTTACTGCCCCTGAATACTCCCTAAATATCTACTCCAATGAGATACATCAGTGAGTTACTGCCCCTGAATACTCCCTACATGTCCTATTAAGTGTTTTCCTCTGTTTGTATCGTTGTTTCCTATACACAACAATTTTATTCCACTATCACTTCTTATGATTATTAAATTACTATTAACAGATCTCCTATACAGTATATGCAATGGGTACTTATTTGTAAAACAATGTTATCAGTTAATCAACACGATTTTATAAATTCACATTTATCATACCGCAACATCTGGTTAGGGAACAACAGTAAAAACAAACGATTCCAACTAAAACGACCTATTTACATTTTGGGATAAATCGGACTTTATCTGCCAAGGGAGTTAATAGAAAATTAGAGATGTCTCTCATTAAAGCACCTGTCAATATGACGTGTACCAATACGTGTTCAACGTGGCAATTTCTGTGAAGTCAGAAGATGGTCCACATGAAGAATGGCGTGGACTACTGCCGGGCAAGCATGAAAGAATGTATTGAAACATCAAAACTAATTATACCATCAGTGGCTGTTTAAAGCGACACTACATTAGTGAAAGCACACATTTCTACAGAATGTATTTTCCTATTGTATGGTATAATTGTTTTCGAAATATTTTTCTGAAATACTGAGTATTTAAACTAATAAGCAAACGTCGTATACGCGGTTTGTTGACATAACAAAATAATGTAAATAGGGTCGACATCCATGCGTAATACAACTCGTGTATCCTGAATAACACGATTTATGGCACACTTATAAACTTAATCTGAGGCATGGTAGCGCTAACTTCCTACCGAGGTTTAGCAATCCAGCGGAAGGTCGGTGGGTTTACCCGTGTCTGAAATACTGGTAGCAGGGGCATGTGGGTCTTCCGCCACCAATACTACTTTACTAGCCGGAGAGTCGGCACATGACCTAAGCTGCTGGTGTGACTTTAAACCCTAAATACCAAACGCAAAAACTAAGGTCATATTAACCCTTTCCTTCATAGAGATTTAGGTTAATATACTATTATATCTCCATACAAACGACAGCCAATTAACCCTTTCCTTCAGAGAGATTTAGGTTAATATACTATTATATCTCCAAACAAACGTCAGCCATTTAACCCTTTCCTTCAGAGAGATTTAGGTTAATGTACTATTATATCTCCATACAAACGTCAGCCGTTTAACCCTTTCCTTCAGAGAGATTTAGGTTAATGTACTATTATATCTCCATACAAACGTCAGCCATTTAACCCTTTCCTTCATAGAGATTTAGGTTAATATACTATTATATCTCCATACAAACGTCAGCCGTTTAACCCTTTCCTTCAGAGAGATTTAGGTTAATATACTATTATATCTCCATACAAACGACAGCCGTTTAACCCTTTCCTTCATGGAGATTTAAGTTAATATACTATTATATCTCCATACAAACGACAGTCATTTAACTATCATGCAGTGGATAAGTAGTCGCCATATCTATCCCACCTCCATAGATATTACTGGGACTACATGAGATTCTGGCCTTTAATTTGGTTTGGCTACTACTTTGCCAATGTATGTCGTATTGGTAACAGCGCCAAGAGGTGCTTCTATGGGGGGAAAGGGTTAAAGACAATCGCTTGAAAACTGAAATTAATAGACAGAATGTTATTTCAGACAAGTGTTTTAGCTCCACCATCCGAATAGCAAACAGCATAGAGCCTGATCAGACGGCACTGATCTGGCTCTATGCTGTTTGCAAACGTGATTTTATCTGCCGCTAGCGTGCAAAGGGCTAAAACCCCAACACATTACAAAATATATGCATCAGTCGCTGCTATATAGTATGTACGTTGCTTAGACTAGGCGTGCAAAAGGCTAAAACCCCAAAACATGACACAATATATGCATCAGTCGCTGCTATATAGTATGTACGTTGCTTAGACTAGCGTGCAAGGCTAAAACCCCAAAACATGACACAATATATGCATCAGTCGCTGCTATATAGTATGTACGTTGCTTAGACTAGCCTGCAATGGGCTAAAACCCCAAAACATTACACAATATATGCATCAGTCGCTGCTATATAGTATGTACGTTGCTTAGACTAGCGTGCAAAGGGCTAAAACCCCAAAACATGACACAATATATTCATCAGTCGCTGCTATATAGTATGTACGTTGCTTAGACTAGCCTGCAAAGGGCTAAAACCCCAAAACATGACACAATATATTCATCAGTCGCTGCTATATAGTATGTACGTTGCTTAGACTAGCGTGCAAAGGCCTAAATATAGAAGACATAGAGACACTTATGGTATCATCGCTTTCTACCCACCCTCCCCAACCTCCCTTTTACTGTTAGCTTTTCACCTGATAACAAGCTATATTTTCAAATACCTATTATATATTTTCGTATTACTACATTATATGTTTATCTCTTAATCGCCATTTGTGCACAACATTATATATGCAATGGGAGAAAATCTCAATAAGCTTTAAGCTTCCGATTTAATCCATTTTCGTTTTGTATACAATGTATATGTAATGTACATTAGTATCGAATAAATATGTTTAAACCAAAGGGCTAATAAAACCCCACCCAAAGCAGTACACAATATATTCACCAGCCACTGCTATATAGTATGTACGTTGCTTAGACTAGCGTGCAAAGGGCTAAAACCCACCCAAAACAGTACACAATCTATTCACCAGCCACCGCTATATAGTATGTACGTTGCTTAGACTAGCGTGCAAAGGGCTAAAACCCACCCAAAACAGTACACAATCTATTCACCAGCCACCGCTATATAGTATGTACGTTGCTTAGACTAGCGTGCAATGGGCTAAAACCACACTCAAAGCAGTACACAATCTATTCACCAGCCACCGCTATATAGTATGTACGTTGCTTAGACTAGCGTGCAATGGGCTAAAACCACACCCAAAGCAGTACACAATCTATTCACCAGCCACCGCTATATAGTATGTACGTTGCTTAGACTAGCGTGCAATGGGCTAAAACCACACCCAAAGCAGTACACAATCTATTCACCAGCCACTGCTATATAGTATGTACGTTGCTTAGACTAGCGTGCAATGGGCTAAAACAACACCCAAAGCAGTACACAATCTATTCATCAGCCACCGCTATATAGTATGTACGTTGCTTAGACTAGCGTGCAATGGGCTAAAACCACACCCAAAGCAGTACACAATCTATTCACCAGCCACTTCTATATAGTACGTTCGTGGCTTAGAGAGTACGATCTCACATGATCTTCCGAAATACATTGAAATACAGTGATTGTGATGTGTTTATTCAGCGAAATGGAAAGCATTATTGTAATTGTCTATGATCTATATAGTTTGTTAATGTTATCAAGATGTGATGAATTTGAACTATATCGGAAAACACCCAAAGATGAACTCCAGATGGCTTCTACACCTCTTAGTGTCAAAAACTTGAAACAAGGAAAACAAATACCTCATGCCCTTTGACTTTTACCTTGGGTGGTACACGTTCGTCTGCTACCAGTTTCAATATTATACACATGGCGGAATGATGAGCAACGATATGATGATATTATTTCATTATTATTATTTATATGAGATTGGTTAAATGACATGACATCGTCTTATTAACATTCCAGATGAGTAATATTTTATATGTTCGTTGTGAATTTGTAAAAAATATATACACTGAACCGAATTTCTAAACGTCCACCTAATAAATTGTGAGTTTAGGGTAACGGGTCTGTGTATTAGTCCAAATATTGATAGTCTATTGTTATCCACCATACTCTATCAATGTACACTAAGAAAACACGAAGTTATTGTCATGGCTGATCAAGCGGAACGGAAGGTTCGAATCCTAAGTTTTGGCATGAGGACCACGTACACGGCATGGTGAGTGCTCAATTTGATTGCAATTTATTCTATGTGCGACCCGTAACCGAAAAAACTAATATGGCGAGAATGACCATTGAGGAACGCGGGCGAGCCGTCGGTATGCTTGATACAGGCACTTCTATCAGACAGGTATGTTCAGCGTTGTAATTAAATTCGATAGTTCAAGTACATTTTGTAATGAATCATACAATGTCATATTTTAATATCATTCTAAATCATTTCCATCGTGTTTCCATGTTGCACGACTTTTCAACAGACGGCATTCTACTATGGTCTTTACTTGTTGATTGTCTTCAACTGTTATACAACATCAGGTGGACGTTTAGAAATTCGGTTCAGTGTATGCATGAAATTCTCTTCTTTTATGATTAGCATGTTTACATAGACAATATATAAGGGTAACTCAGGTGTAGGTTGTGTTTGTCATTGGTATATCAAGTACATATACATTAACCCTTTCCCTCATAGAAGTACCTCTTGACGCCATTACCAATACGACATACATTAACAATGTAATAGCCAAACCAATGTTCATAATAAAGGCCAGAATCTCATGTAGTCCCAGTAAATATCTATGGAGGTGGGATAAATATGGTCTATATTTATCCACTGCATGATAGCTAAATGGCTGTCGTATCTATGGAGATATAATACAATATTAACCTAAATCGATATGAAGGAAAGAGTTAAAACATTCATCTAATAGATTAGAAGATGTTGATTGTCCCTTTATTTACAGTCGCCACCACCAGAACATTCGCGTGAGCATTCTAAGGCGGTGACAATCCAGACGTGTGTTGTGGTGTTTACATCAACAGGAGGCAGTTCGTTCGTATACAGTTGAACACATCGTGTGTGTTTTGCGTTAATTATCGTCGCTACCGGTTGCCCATATGAGCGACGCCTCCTGAGGAGATTAGTCATTTTAGATTTTTGTAGGATAGTGCAATGATACAGACAGAGACCCACTCTATTGTCTCATCTGGTTCTTTTTACGTGCACGGTGTAAAGCACCGACACGAGACCTCGGTTTAACCTCCCATCTGAAAGACTGTTAATGTTATTAGCTTCAGACGGGGGATCGAACCTGCGATCCCTGGATTACCAGTCCAGCGTGTTACCACTGGACTACAGATCCGTCTGTAAACACATCTTGTGTTAATTCATTTAACATGGCTCCATTTAGGGTCACATCCTTGGTCCGTCGCACTCTACCCCCCCCCATCCATTTCGTGTGAAAGTCGCTATTATGTTGCTTAAGTAATTTTTTTAAATAAAAAACCTTTGATTTGGAGCAAGCTATGCGTTTCTAACTGAACTCAGTAGATCTGATTAATTTCATTTGCTGAATGAGTTTGCAGAATGATACATTTCATGTGTGTACACACAATACAATACTGTATTTGCGTACATGCATTTGGTATACCAGGTTCGTCGCAAGCAACAGCCTTTTCGTATTTACCCAAACTGAAGAGTCACTATTATTGTAAACGGTGACAAGTTAGTTTATGCACATTTATTTGAGCTCGATTACGAAACAAGTTCTTATAACTTATATTAATCACTCTCGAGACATCATTCCTGGTGGAATCCATCGACACGAAGGAGAGAGAAGAGGCATGTGGAATTTAAACGTCTTGCCTAAGGGCATAATCGTAACGGCTCTAGTGGGGCTCGAACTCCGGGCCGTTCGCACCTGAACGATCGCGCCTGAAGCGAACGCTCTACCACTGCGCTATCACGACTACCACAGTGACAAGGTATTTTTGATTTGGAGTAAGATACTTGTTTCTAAACACAACACATATACTCAGTAGAATATAACATTTCATGTTTTGTGCACTATAGAATACAGTATTGCACATTTGTATTTGAGTGCATGCATTTCATATTTTACCTATTCTAGAGGACATAGAAAACGCACACTTCGAATAAATGTGTTTTTACATGAAAAACAATAACTATATAAATACATAATTTTAAACATTTTGGAATATTTTTAGTTAATCAGTTTGTGTTTTGTAATACAGATGTGATATATCTTTGATGGAATCCTTCGTATTTCGTTTTCAAGTTATAATAATCATATAATGTAGGTGTGCGTTTTCTATGTCCTCTAGTATATAATGTAGGTGTGCGTTTTCTATGTCCTCTAGTATATAATGTAGGTGTGCGTTTTCTATGTCCTCTAGTATATAATGTAGGTGTGCGTTTTCTATGTCCTCTAGTATATAATGTAGGTGTGCGTTTTCTATGTCCTCTAGTATATAATGTAGGTGTGCGTTTTCTATGTCCTCTAGTATATAATGTAGGTGTGCGTTTTCTATGTCCTCTAGTATATAATGTAGGTGTGCGTTTTCTATGTCCTCTAGTATATAATGTAGGTGTGCGTTTTCTATGTCCTCTAGTATATAATGTAGGTGTGCGTTTTCTATGTCCTCTAGTATATAATGTAGGTGTGATTTTCTATGTCCTCTAGTATATAATGTAGGTGTGCGTTTTCTGTGTCCTCTAGTATATAATGTAGGTGTGCGTTTTCTGTGTCCTCTAGTATATAATGTAGGTGTGCGTTTTCTATGTCCTCTAGTATATAATGCAGGTGTGCGTTTTCTATGTCCTCTAGTATACTTTAGCTCGAACATGACGCAATTGTCACTCCCATCTGCATTTTTGAACAGTAAAGTAATTTATATTTCTATTACTTCAATAATTTTTTATAACAATATAAGAGCGTATTTTCCATGCACATATCTTTTAGAAATCCGTTTTCGCTAAACGATATAATAAATTATTATCATTAACAAAATACAACCCCAAAAAAGAACACCCCATTTGAATGCAATTTCATTCTGATACAGGCTATGTAAATATATTAAACGACGAGTGTCTTGATCAAAACCTCTTTTGTAAATGTGAACCTATTTAATCGATGTAATTTTAAAACGCACAAAGGTATGATATGAGACTATTTCTCTGCCGTTTACAAGTATCAATTATGTATCAGTTCTCGATTTGTATGAAGCCTATGCTTAGCATGATAAATACCCGGCCGCCCGAGCGATATATGTCGCGGCCACTTTTTTTCCTGCTTTTCAAAGCAGCTGATGAGTCACTTAATATTGTTTAATTTTCTTTAAGTGTTTGTTTTCAATATATTCCAATATTACAGTTTATAGATTCAACGAACTTAGTGTTTGAACCACTACTCGGTGAAATGGAAACGTGTCCAAGTTTCAGAGACATCCTAAAGCCCCGATATGCGTTTTATTTCTTAGAATTATGCACATTGAAATCGTCATCATCATCTCTAGCGAGTGCGTCACTCAAGAATATGACTGGCAATATGTGGGATTCAGCTACACAGTGGTACTTCCACCAATGTAGCACACGACTATTGCTAGTTTATAGTTCTACTTTAAAGCGACATTACATCGAAAAAAGCAAAACAAGACATGCAGCTGTTTCGAATAAATATCACTGCTACACTACAAATTAGTCCAAAATAATTCGAACACTAACTTTCAATCACTAAACAGTGTTTTTGTCTACAAACCTACACAAATGAAAGTAGGATTTCATATAGCGGTCAGTCACGCTCCCGTAATACGGTCGCTTAGAGATTAATTAAATCATTATAGTAAAAAAAATATGCATAGGCACACATGTGAGATAGAGCGGTAAATCTGTACAACAAATGTTGTTATTCAGGATACACGGGTTGTATTATATGACCAGATTGAACTGATGTACCATACCTCGTGTTATTCAGGATACACGGGTTGTATTGTATGACCAGATTGAACTGATGTACCATACCTCGTGTTATTCAGGATACACTAGTTGTATTGTATGACCAGATTGAACTGATGTACCATACCTCGTGTTATTCAGGATACACGGTTGTATTGTATGACCAGATTGAACTGATGTACCATACCTCGTGTTATTCAGGATACACGGGTTGTATTATATGACCAGATTGAACTGATGTACCATACCTCGTGTTATTCAGGATACACGGGTTGTATTGTATGACCAGATTAACTGATGTACCATACCTCGTGTTATTCAGGATACACGGTTGTATTGTATGACCAGATTGAACTGATGTACCATACCTCGTGTTATTCAGGATACAAGTTGTTATATGACCAGATTGAACTGATGTACCATACCTCGTGTTATTCAGGATACACGGGTTGTATGTATGACCAGATTGAACTGATGTACCATACCTCGTGTTATTCAGGAACCACTAGTTGTATTATATGACCAGATGAACTGATGTACCATACCTCTTATTCAGGATACACGGGTTGTATGATGACCAGATTGAACTGATGTACCATACCTCGTGTTATTCAGGATACACTAGTTGTATTGTATGACCAGATTGAACTGATGTACCATACCTCGTGTTATTCAGGATACACAGGTGTATTGTATGACCAGATTGATGTGTTTGACTGATGTACCATACCTCGTGTTATTCAGGATACACTAGTTGTATTGTATGACCAGATTGAACTGATGTACCATACCTCGTGTTATTCAGGATACACGGGTGTATTGTATGACCAGATTGAACTGATGTACCATACCTCGTGTTATTCAGGAGGTTGTATTATATGACCAGATTGAACTGATGTACCATACCTCGTGTTATTCAGGATACACGGGTTGTATTGTATGACCAGATTGAACTGATGTACCATACCTCGTGTTATTCAGGATACACAGGTTGTATTGTATGACCAGATTGAACTGATGTACCATACCTCGTGTTATTCAGGAGGTTGTATTGTATGACCAGATTGAACTGATGTACCATACCTCGTGTTATTCAGGAGGTTGTATTGTATGACCAGATTGAACTGATGTACCATACCTCGTGTTATTCAGGATACACGGGTTGTATTGTATGACCAGATTGAACTGATGTACCATACCTCGTGTTATTCAGGATACACGGGTTGTATTGTATGACCAGATTGAACTGATGTACCATACCTCGTGTTATTCAGGATACACAGGTTGTATTGTATGACCAGATTGAACTGATGTACCATACCTCGTGTTATTCAGGATACACGGGTTGTATTATATGACCAGATTGAACTGATCTACCATACCTCGTGTTATTCAGGATACACGGGTTGTATTGTATGACCAGATTGAACTGATGTATTTGCATATGCTGTTTGTTTCCGTATTCTTTCCGTCGATTTCCGAATCAAACCGATCTCATTGAATGTGAATATAACACTTTAGAAACACAGGCATTACAGTCTCGAGTAGTAGTGTAGTGGATACGTCCGTGATCTTGGAATTTACAGGTTACGGGTTCGAGCCCGGTGAATTACACTTTTTATTTTTTTTATTTTTCTTCAATAAAATATGTAATTAAATATGCGCACACAAATCACGTTTGCAATGTTGAAATGTTGAATTTTGTCAGTAGAAATGAAATAAAAAAGTTAAAAATATACATAAAAAAGAATGAATAAAAATATGAAAATATAAAGCAATTAAATTAAAAGAAATACAGGAAACGACAAAAGAAATAAAAAAAATTAAAAAACAAATGTGAACAATTATGAAATATGAATAAAAATTATTATGCCGTATGCTAGATTCGAACCAGCGATGTCAGATTTACAAGTTCATACTTCATTTCCACTATACCACGGGCCATTTGATAATCTGGTATCGATATTTAATTATTTATATGATTATTTTGTTGACAAAATATACGGAAACGCTCGAAGAAACTTGCCGAAGATTAATTTTTATCAGTTCAATCTGGTCATACAATATTACGCATGCATGCTGGTCATGTTTACATTATTTTGTTATGTCAACAAACGTCGTATACGACGGTTGTTTATTAGTTGAAGTACTCTCATTGTGTGGCAAATATTTGAGGGGGGGGGGGGGTTATACCATATAATAGGGAACTACATTCTGTGGAAATATTTGTCACCGATGTAGTGTCGCTTTAAATAAATGCATAAATCCATCGCACTCTCGGAAGACGACGAGAACTTCTTGAAACACGTAAAACAATCTCACGCGTAATTAATATTTGAACAATGTAAACTTTTTCTCCGACTCCCAATCCGAAAATCAAACAGTATGAAAACGAAGCCACGAAACTAGTTACTGGTGAAATGTTTGCCTTGTATCAAGTTATGAATATAAAACAGCTGCTAAATAGGTCTTAAAAACCTGTCAATATTTCCTTAAGGAGCAAACGTTTGGAAGTATCATAGGACAGTCATGAACAGCTTGATATTCAGTTCACTTCAGTCTAGTGGCGCCATCTAGGATTAACATGGTGGCATATGGTTAGAAACAAATAACAAATACCAATTTTCTTGTTGAGACAAAGCGTTTTGACAATGTTTCGAACACGTACTGGCCACTAATTTAAGCAATTCAAGAGACACATATATTTAGATGTACAGGAAATAGGTCATCTAAGACTATATTTGCCCCTGTTGTAAATGAAACTTTTATAGCAAGATACAAGAACTGATCAATGCAAAGCATGGAGGATCGCAACAGAACTGGTGTTAATTGTATTAAATACTTATCCAGAAGCAATTGCCTCACCTCATGATCAAAATTAATTGAAAACGTTTTATGGTGATCTGTCAACATGTTTTTGGTACGGTGATCGCCATATCGGACAGGTGGGTTTTCTCCGGATCTCCGCAGTGGTTCGCGATCGCTTCTCACCAATGCAACCCGAGTTCGATCCTTGGACCGGGGAAGTATGTGAGATGGTACGCTGGTCGCCATATCGGACATGTGGGTTTTCTCCGGGTACTCCGGTTTCCTCCCACACGAATTATCACATATACGCTTTCATCCGCGCCAACGAGAGTGATTAATATAAGTTGTTAGAACTTTCTTCGCAATCGTTGTACAATAAATAAAGTTTAAACTTTTAACATTGTTTTTCTGGCTTGTGTGTATGTGTGTGTTTACGTTTATTTATCGTCGTTACAGGTTGCCCAGATTAGTCATTTTAGATATTCAAGTTGGAGGATAGTGCAATGATACAGACAGAGACCCATTCCAGAATCTCCTCTGGTTCTTGTACGAGCACAGTGTAAAGCACCGACACGAGACCTCGGTTTAAAGTCCCAACCGAAAAAACTATGATATCGGAGTCATTTTAATACTGCATAGCGGTGGATCGAACCCTCGACCACTGGACTACAGGTCCAATGTGTGAACCACTGGATCATTGGCTACTAATTTGCTTGCTTAAGTAAGTTCATGCTAATAATTCGAGGACCTTAGTGACGGAGTAGTCATTAGAGACATGGAATGCAGTGTCGTGCAACCTAACTGAGATCGGATTAGTTAAGCGATGTTCGGATGGATATCTAGTGTCTACCTCCTTGCGCCGCTTTAGAAATTTTCAAAACAAATTGAAAAATTCTACGAAATCTCTTTTTGACGTACATTTTTGCCGAATAAACCTACACGTTAGTGGAAACATATTTTATTGATAATGTTATTCACAGTTAAAACTCTCCCGTCGAAGATATTTTTTTGTTGCTGACAGAACCCGTGTCCTAGTACGGAAATGTGACCTGCTATGGCCAATGTCTGTGGCAATTGTTTGCAAGTATACATGCACGCAGCTTAAAGTTGTGTTTTATTTGAAGAACAATATAAAGACTCGGGATAGGCGTTATATGTGGACAGATTTGTACACCATTGTTTCAGATTTTACTGATCGATGCGAAATCTGACATCCCACAGAGTAGAATCCCTGTACTTAAATATATATACTAGTACCCCCAAACGTGCCGAATCCCTGTGATCTGAAACACTGATAATTTTATTAGGGTCAGTCGGTGGACCTGCTATCCCTGGATTACCAGTCCAACGTGTTAACCACTGGACTACAGATCCGTCTGTCCTTGAACTGGACACAGTTCTTATTTGTTTTGTTCCGTATTTTGACTGACCTGTTGCCATACACGTGGGTGTTTAAAACCTTTTATTACAAAATATTCCTTTTAAGAGTGACACGTCTGTTTAGACGCCGAGAAATTGCTATTCCCCTAAATTAGCCTTCAGATTTGCTAAAACTGACATATTATTACATGGACTATCAATTTATTCGTACAGACGTTATCGTTTTCTTAAATCTCTCAACAATGTTCATGCAACTAAGTGGCACTCTTTGGACGGTGTCCACTTAATTTGTCAGTTTTATCTGTCTGGTAGATATCAATTGTTTAAAATACGTTAAATCTAAGTACCATTTATGTCAGATGTAGTGGATTGAAAAGCCAAACTTAGGGCCAGAGTAAGTATCAAAATTATTTAAATACGTGAACACTTGAATGGCCGAAGTTATTAGAAATGTCTTAAAGCGACACTACATTAGTGAAAACACAAAGTTCTACAGAATGTATTGTCCTATTATATGGTATAATATTTCCCCAAATATTTGCCTCAAATACTGAGTATAACTAATAAGCAAACGTCGTATACGCGGTTTGTTGGCATAACAAAATAATGTAAATAAGGTCGACTTCCATGCGTAATACAACTTGTGTATCCTGAATAACACGATTTATGGTACAGATTTACCGTTATATCTCACACGTGTACCTATGCATATTTGTTTGTAGACTAGTCTTAGTTAGATTATCTTTAAACGACATCATATCGCATTTAGTATACAGAATGTATTTTCCTATTATATGGTATAATTTCCCCCCAAATATTTGCCTCAAATACTGAGTATTTCAACTAATAAACAAACGTCGTATATGCAGTTTGTTAACATAACAACGTAATGTAAACATCCATGCATAATGCAACTAGTCTATCCTGAATAACACGATTTATGGTACAGATTTACCGTTATATCTCACATTTGTGCCTATTTATTTGTAGACTATTCTTAGTTAAATTATCTCTAACCAAAATTAGTTCGCGTTTAGTATTGACTCCGATGACAAACACACGTCAATTCAGGAGCGTGGATGATCGTTATATAAAATCCCACGTTCACGTTTGAAAGTTTGTAAACCACAAAAACAATGTTTATTGATTCATGGTTAGTGTTCGAGTGTATTCGGAAGAATTTGTAGTAGCAATGCATTTATACGTGAACAAATGTATTTTATTTGCTTTTTGCGATGTAATGTCGC
The DNA here is from genome assembly GCA_014843695.1 of Archivesica marissinica. NCBI lineage: Eukaryota > Metazoa > Mollusca > Bivalvia > Venerida > Vesicomyidae > Archivesica > Archivesica marissinica. Next base: position 55,479,438 of record CM026397.1, on the reverse strand, counting down.
TTTAATGGTGTGTGCATAGAAGGATGTTGCGATGTAATGTCGCTTTAATGGTGTGTGCATAGAAGGATGTTGCGATGTAATGTCGCTTTAATGGTGTGTGCATAGAAGGATGTTGCGATGTAATGTCACTTTAATGGTATGTGCATAGAAGGATGTTGCGATGTAATGTCACTTTAATGGTGTGTGCATAGAAGGATGTTGCGATGTAATGTCGCTTTAATGGTGTGTGCATAGAAGGATGTTGCGATGTAATGTCACTTTAATGGTGTGTGCATAGAAGGATGTTGCGATGTAATGTCGCTTTAATGGTGTGTGCATAGAAGGATTTTGATACACGATAATGTTGACAACATTTGGAAGGATTTGAGTTGAACGTGACACTCGTGTTTTGGAAGGATTTGAGTTGAACGTGACACTCGTGTTTTGGAAGGATTTGAGTTGAACGTGACACTCGTGTTTTGGAAGGATTTGAGTTGAACGTGACACTCGTGTTTTGGAAGGATTTGAGTTGAACGTGACACTCGTGTTTTGACCCCCTGTGAAATGCTACGGTTTTACATATCACGAAGCATACTTTGAAATGTTAGACGTTAATAATATGTGACAATTTTCTCTGATTTGTCTTTCTTTATCAGATACAAAGAAACAACTGATATGGTACATTCGGTCGCGTTGATTGATTGATTGATTGCTTGCTTGCTTGCTTGATTGATTGCTTGCTTGCTTGCTTGCTTGATTGATTGATTGCTTGATTGCTTGATTGATTGATTGATTGATTGATTGATTGATTGATTGATTGATTGATTGATTGATTGATTGATTGATTGATTGATTGATTGATTGATTGATTGATTGATTGATTGATTGATTGATTGATCAATGAACTCGCCAGAATGTATATATGCAAATCAATAGTACACATAAATATAAATCCCCCGCGAATTTACTTTACTTACTTACTTTATTATTATTATTATTATTATATTATCATGCTCTGAGATGCAACCATTTATCGAAGTATAGTTGCAAACTGCTATACCACGATCAGCGCGATGCTTCAATCAGTTCTGCTTCATTGTTTACCGTTTTATGAACTGTGTCGTGGCCTCGGTGACCGAGTATTACGGTCGCTGACTTCAACTCACATACCCTTCGCCTCTGTATGTCCGACTCCCTCTGGGGTGTCGACGTCTTTGATGTTAGGACGTCATACATCTGACTTGCGGAAGGTCGGTGGTACTACCCGGGTTAACTTCCGTCGGAGGAGATGTTCGCTATCATTCATTATTTCATACTTTCTTCTACATAAATTCACGAATTCAACTTCATACGTGACTTCGTGAAGTTGAAAAGGTGAATTCGTGAACTTCAAAAAGTCGTTGTAGTGAAGTTGAAATTGTGAATTCGTAAAGTTGAAATCATGAAATTCGCGAATTCGTGAAGTTAGTTTATACACATTTATTTTAGCTCGATTGCGAAACAAGTTCTTGCAACTTATACTAATCACTCTCGAGACCTTATTCCTGATGGAATCCATCGCCACGAGGGAGGGAGAAGAGGCATGTGGAATTTAAATGCCTTGCCTAAGGACACAATCGTAACGGCTCCAGCGTGGCTCTAACTCCGGGCCTTTCGCACGTGAAGCGAACGCGCTACCACTGAGCTATCACGACTTCGTGAAGTTGAAATCGTGAAATAATGACATATGGAATGTCATCACAGATTGTTTCGTAGCATTTCATTATTTAGTCTTTGGTTAATGTTTATTTGGTTCTCTCCAGTGTGTCAAGATTTGTCAACTATATCGAGGTGAGTAATGAACAGATAGGTGGGAATGCTTTCGTTAACCGAGATAGCAAATCAAAATAAAGTACGAACTACTCACAAAGTGACTTAAATGTTTCCGTAATGTTGGCAATAACGTGCTCGAGACTGACAATTTTGATACTGTTATAGACGACTAAGATAGTGCAAGTGGCTGGATTAGAACACAACAGCGATAACATCAACACTAAACGATGTCAGCACGGAATGTAGCAGATGAAGTCGCGACGTTGTGTAATTAATCTAAGTTATAGCTATTCACTATATAGTAAACGCAATCGCAAGCCCGTAGCCACAATGAAGCAAATGAGGCACTCGCCTCAGTTAGAATTTGGCAAGTAACGACAGGCACAGGAAAACTCCCACACGAATGATCACATTTACGCTTTCATCCGCGCCAACGAGGGTGATTAATATAAGTTGTTAATACTTGCTTCACAATCGTTGTAAAATAACTAAAATTTAAAACGCTTTTTAAAAAGTTTGCCGCCAAGTTTGGTCCCAATCTGTTTAATTGTGTATTAATCACGCTCGTTGGCGCGGATCAAATCGTAAATGTGGTCATTAGTGTGGGAGGAAACCGGAGTGCCCGGAAAAAACCCACCTGTCCGATCTGGCGACAACCGTACCATCTCACATACTCCCCAGTCCGAGGATCGAACTCGGGTTGCATTGGTGAGAAGTGAGCGCGCTAACCACTGCGCTAATCATGAAATACACACGTTTGTAATTGTGCATACATGTCACACCGAAATTACGCTTGCTTGAATTGGCAATGACTTCTGGCCCTTTGTTTATTTCATATAAAACAGACGCTTCTTGAGTTAATTCTTTCATACAGTGCACGTAAAAGAACCAGAGGAGACTCTGGAATGGATCTCTGTCTGTATCATTGCACTATCCGTCAACATTCTAAGATGATTAAGGGGCGTCACTCATATGGGCAACCGGTAGCGACGATAAATACTCGTAAAACACACATAATTCCTTCATTTTGCAACAAATGTGGACCAAACATGCCGAAAAGCACCAATACACGTCATCCAAATATACAGACTATCCATGCAGCATATATGAACCATTGACTTTGTATGGCCATGGCCCTTTTGGGAAAGCATTCTGTTATACTCTAAAGTCGCTACCTCACGGGGTACCGTTCGATCCCCCGCCTGACCATAATACAATTAACAGAATTTCAGATGGGACTTTAAACCGAGGTATTGTGTCGGCGCTTTACACCGTGCACGTAAAAGAACCAGAGGAGACTCTGGAATGGGTCTCTGTATGTATCATTGCACTATCCTTCAACAATCTAAAATGACTACTCTCTTCAGGAGGCGTCGCTCATATGGGCAACCGGTAGCGACGCATAATAAACATAAAATGCACTTCAGATTTCCAGAAATGTAGCAGATTTATATAGAATAAAGTTGTATGAAATCATCATCAATATCTCGTACCATGTATTGTTTCATAATTATCTATAACGAGTTGACACCATCAATATCTCGTATCAGGTATTGTTTCATAATTATCTGTAACGAGTTAACACCATCAATACCTCCTACCAGGTATTGTTTCATAATTATCTGTAACGAGTTGACACCATCAATATCTCGTACCATGTATTGTTTCATAATTATCTGTAACGAGTTGACATCATCAATATCTCGTACCAGGTATTGTTTCATAATTATCTGTAACGAGTTGACATCATCAATATCTCGTACCAGGTATTGTTTCATAATTATCTGTAACGAGTTGACACCATCAATATCTCGTACTATGTATTGTTTAAAATGGAAACATTTGAAGCAGTTACATTGATATAGTTCTACGTTTCAGATCTTTAAACCATTCTTTACAATGTATCTTAATTGCAAAACGTGCAAAACGTGTGAACAAACAGCTGGTGAGAAAATCGTCTTCAAATACTACATATAACTAATAGTATAGTTGCCGAGTACAACGATACAATAATTGGCGCCGATGAGTAAACACTTAAGGAAAATGAAAATTGAACAAGAAAATTAATCAGAACAGGTAATGCTTAGAACAAACACGCTCCTTTTTTTCGACCACACACAACAGAAGGGGAAAACGTGTCATTTTGAAGAGATGTGCAAAGGAGTTTCCTGAAGTACTTGTAAAGCTAGCCCGATGACGTAATAACCATGTTACCTTTTTTAGTCAACATATCAATGCTTATTAAGTACGATACCTTTTCACACCTTCGTTGATTTTAACTTAACTCTTAACATAAATTGGACACTTGAGCACATACGTGGTAGAGGGATTTGTAAAAGAAAGGACACTTCTATTTCTCGCAGGAAGGTCATATAAATTTAAATGACTATATTCAAGACACTTCAACATCCCACATACCTCTATACTGTGCTGGTAAAGATAGGCGTGTACGACGAAGATGAGATCCAAGTGTTCCAGTTAGCCACAGACATACTGAACGAAGTAAAACATACAGTAAAACCTGTCCGTCTGCAAAGACCACCTACGTGGATGACAACATGTGGTATTTGTTGCCAAGATGGTCCATCCTGACTGGTTAACCCTTTCAACACCACATACCTCTAAATAGGCTTACAAAAAGTGTAGATCCAGATGAGACGGCTCGTGACGAGCCGTCTCATCCGTCTCATCAGGATCTGCACTTTTTGCCAGTCATATTACTATTTCTAGACAAAATTGCCCATTTTGATAAATGAACTGGTCCAAATGTAATTTTCTTATTAATTTAACGGTCTAAAAATATCATGCACCAGTCCATGTCAGTTACTTGGTGTTGAATGGGTTAATATCATGCACCAGTCCATGTCAGTTACTTGGTGTTGAATGGGTTAATGATACACTGGTAATGGTCTGATTGCGATCAAGTGTTTATTGTGTAAGCATTACTCGCAAGTCGATCGTACAGGGTTTGAATCTCGGGTATCGGGGAATTGGTAGCTCTGTATCAGTTTTATTTCGAATAGTTATTTTCGTATTTGCATACTGCGTTCAGATTGAGAACAAAACTACCGAGCCAATATAATATACTGTCCTTTTACGCAGATCTCAGAGCAAACAGACGGATCTGTAATTCAGTGGTAACACGCTGGACTGGTAATCCAGGGATCGCAGGTTCGGTCCACCGTCTGACCCTAAGAAAATTAACAGTTTTCAGATGGGACTTTAAACCGAGGTCTCGTGTCGGTGCTTTACACCGTGCACGTAAAAGAACCAGAGGAGATTCTAGAATGGGTCTATGTCTGTATCATCCGTCCGTGGTCACATCCTGGATGTGGTCATTACTAGGGAAAATGACAAAACTGTGTCAGAAGTAGTGGTCACTGACCCAGGTTTTTCAGATAACTCGGGCAAAGTGACAAGAGACCACTTCGCAGTCATATTTCATGCAAGAGCGGCGAAACCGGCTCCTGTACGAAAAACAGTGTCGTATAGAAAATTCCGTTCAATAGATGTAGATACTTTCAAAAGTGACATCATGGCATCAGAAAAACTTCGTAATAGTTTGCAATGCACGGATGCTGACGATCTTGTCAGCATATACAACAGTGAACTTTCTGCATTGGTTGATAAACACGCCCCTTTACGTACAAAAACGATTACATTAAGGCCTTCATGTCCCTGGTTTACAGAGGAACTCCACGATGCCAAACATGTAAAGCGTAAATTTGAACGCAGGTGGAAAAAATCAAGATTAACTGTCGACCATGAAATATACAGGAGTCAGTGTGCCAAGGTTAATAAAATGTTGAAACAAGCACGGCTTGACTACTTTTCTGATAAAGTAATATCTTGCGGTCGTGATCAAAAAAGCATGTTCAAAATCACTAAACACCTGCTTGAAAGCGATAGTGAAATAGCGCTTCCATCAGGCAAAAATCCCAATGAACTAGCACAGGAATTCAGCGACTTCTTCATTTCTAAGGTGGAAGGCATTAGAAATGACATATCTTCAAACTCCCAGTCGGAACTGGGTCCATTGAACATTGAAACAGAGAAACTCCCTCACATAAGCTGCTTGAACAATTTCTGTCCATCACATGAGAAAGAAGTCGAACAGTTCATTAAAAAAGGGCCAAATAAATCTTGTGAAATTGATCCAATTCCGACATGGCTACTGAAATCTTGTCTTAGTGAAATCCTACCAATAGTGACACAAATTGTAAATATTTCATTGGAAACAGGCAATGTACCAAAGTCATTCAAAATCTCCCGGGTAAGACCTTTGCTGAAAAAACCAAGCCTTAATAAAAACACTTTGAAGAACTACAGGCCCGTGTCAAACCTGCCTTATGTCTCGAAGATTCTGGAAAAAGTAGTAAATAGTCGAATTGATGAACATTTGACAAGTAATAACTTACACGAGGTACATCAGTCAGCGTACAGGAAGTTTCGTTCCACAGAAACTGCCTTACTGAAAGTCCAAAACGATATACTCCAATCTCTGGACCAGAACAATGCTACAATCCTTGTGCTTTTGGACCTATCTGCTGCATTTGATAACATCGACCATAGAACACTTTTACAGCGTCTCGAATTTCATTTTGGAATTACTGGAAAACCTCTCCAATGGATATCATCTTATCTTACCGACCGTTATCAAGCAGTATGTATCGATGGAAAACTATCCAACTCAGTGCTCATGAATTTCAGTGTTCCACAGGGGTCTGTTTTAGGCCCGAAATTTTACACTATGTATACCAAGCCTGTAGGAGCCATTTGTAAACACCATGGACTGAACCATCACTTTTATGCTGACGATTCCCAGCTTTACCTTTCATTCAAACCAAGCGTTCAAGCTTCACAAGCAGAGACACTACTTCGAGTGGAAAACTGTCTACAAGACATTGTTGCTTGGATGCATGCCAATATGTTAAAACTCAATACTGATAAAACTGAAATGATTATGTTTTCTAGTCAGCGAAATTTTCAGCACATTGAAAACATAAATGTGAAAGTAGGAGACTCAAATACAGAACCATCAACATGTGTGAGAAATCTAGGAGCTTTCCTAGACTCAAGAATGGATATGGACAAACATGTAAATTCCGTGACAAAATCATGTTATGCGCAGATCCGGCGGATTGGACACATTCGGCAGTATTTAACAACAGACGCCACGAAAACTCTCATAAACTCACTCGTTACATCCATGCTCGACTACTGTAATTCACTGTTGTACGGCGTGCCAAAATACACTTCCAATAAATTACAAACTGTTCAAAACACAGCAGCTCGCATCATAACCAGAACATCCCGTTTCAGTCATGTAACGCCCATTCTAAAAGAACTTCATTGGCTACCAGTTCAAGAAAGAATAAAGTATAAAATACTGACTCACACATATAACGCATTGAATGGAGAAGCACCGATTTATATGAGAAACTTGCTTGAGGTTTATATACCAAGGAGAGACTTACGGTCTAAATATGAAGCAGCTACTCTTGTGTTACCAATAAGTCGGACTGTCACATACGGAGATAGAAGTTTCATGACTGCTGCCCCAACACTTTGGAATTCTCTTCCATCAAATCTTAGAAGTGCAACAACATTGTGTTCTTTCAAAAAGGCTTTGAAGACACACCTTTTTAAATGTTCATATGGAACATAAATATCGAACTGTGTCTGTGCTCAATAAGGATTAAGACTGCAAATGAACACATTTTATTTAATTATTACCTATATTTTAATTGTTATAATTTTAGATCCTAATATTTTATAGCATATTTAGAATCCATTGTAATTGTGTTTGCTAATTTTGTCTTGTTTTATCTCATTGTATGTGGAAGTTTTTATCAATATTTGTGATATTTTAGGCTGAAATTAAAAAAAAAATTAAATGAAAAGAGCGCTATTAAGTTTGGTATATAATAATAATAATAATAATAATAATAATAATCATTGCACTATCCTCCAAAAAACTAAAATGACGAATCTCTTTAGGAGGCGTCGCTCTTATGGGCAACCTGTAGCGACGATAAATAAACGTAAAACACACACGCAGATCTCTTTATTAAATACGGATATAATAATATGCTGTTACGTTCTAGGACATAATGACCACAGACAGCTCGTTAATGTTGGTAACACTACTTGCCCAACCCATTTGCTCCTAGATTTTATTCCCATGACTGGCTGCTTAAGCCAGGTTTGACTGTAGATATATTTAGGCCTAGTGTCTACGACAACCGGTATATGTGATTGCATATATATATTGGACTGTCATGGACATAGTTAAGTGTATTGCCTACAGCAATTTGCATACGGGTTGGCAGCGATAGAGTTAGTTTTAATGTATTAGGCAACCTGCATAGGGGATGACATAGATACAGTTAGTCTTAGTGTATTTGACAACCTGCATAGGGGATGTCATAGATACAGTTAGTCTTAGTGTATTTGACAACCTGCATAGGGGATGTCATAGATACAGTTAGTCTTAGTGTATTTGACAACCTGCATAGGGGATGACATAGATACAGTTAGTCTTAGTGTATTTGACAACCTGCATAGGGGATGCCACATACATAGTTAGTTGTATTGTCCACAGCAACCTGCATATGGGATGACATAGACACAGTTAGGCTTAGTGTATTTGACAACCTGCATAGGGATGTCATAGATACAGATAGTTTTAGTGTATTTGACAACCTGCATAGGGTATGACATAGATACAGTTAGTCTTAGTGTATTTGACAACCTGCATAGGGTATGACATAGATACAGTTAGTCTTAGTGTATTTGACAACCTGCATAGGGATGTCATAGATACAGTTAGTCTTAGTGTATTTGACAACCTGCATAGGGTATGACATAGATACAGTTAGTCTTAGTGTATTTGACAACCTGCATAGGGGATGACATAGATACAGTTAGGCTTAGTGTATTTGACAACCTGCATAGGGTATGACATAGATACAGTTAGTCTTAGTGTATTTGACAACCTGCATAGGGATGTCATAGATACAGTTAGTCTTAGTGTATTTGACAACCTGCATAGGGTATGACATAGATACAGTTAGTCTTAGTGTATTTGACAACCTGCATAGGGGATGACATAGATACAGTTAGGCTTAGTGTATTTGATAAAGTCCGATTATCCCGAAATGTATATTGTCCTTTTAGTTAGAAACATTTAGCTTTACTGTTGTTTTCTAAGTAAATGCGCGGTAGGATAAATGTAATTTTATTCAAAATCAAGTTAACTATTTCAGTAAAGTATACATTGTATATGATATAGTACAAAACAACATTGACGACGTCATCATTGTCATGTGATACTTATTTAAGTCAATTTCATTTTTGAAGATCTATTTTTATTCTTACTCGCCCAAATGCATGTATGCGGTGACGAGTATAAATTTATAAACCTAATGGATTAGAATATGTATTTGATACAATTATATTTATGGCTTTGCCGCATTTCTGTGATTCCAACAGGACTACATTTTATTGAAGCCATATCTCATTATTTACGTTAATGAGATGTAAATAATATATTAAAAAAATTGAGGAAAAAATATTACTATTTAAATAACAAGTTGTGATAAATACAAATTCGACATTAAGAAGACACACTAATTTAACTAATTTATTGCTTTGTTTAATTATCGATATATGACTATCTGATTAGCGCAGTGGTTAGCGCGCTCGCTTCTCACCAATGCAACCCGGGTTCGATCATCGGACCGAGAAGTATGTGAGATGGTACGGTGGTCGCCAGGTCGGCAGGTGGGTTTTCTCCGTGTACTCCGGTTTCCTCCCACACGAATGACCACATATACGCTTTCATCCGCGCCAACGAGAGTGATTAATATAAGTTGTTAAAACTTGCTTCGCAATCGTTGCAAAATAAATAAAGTTTAAACTATCGATATCTGACTTCTCCGGATATCATCGAAAGTTGGTTCGACGTAAAACCCAACTCAACAACAACAAACACAATACTATATTTAGTTTCAAGTTTTCTTATTACGAACGATATAATATATTATGTATAATTTATAGACCTCACAAAGTTGATACAACAATTAATACTGTATTCCCTGTCATCGTAATTTCTTTTTGAAATAGGTGAGCATGTGTAAAAATGAATCGTTTTAGAAGTTCCTGATTACATATGGAAGTTCCGGTCAGTATATTGTGTATTATATATGGAAGTTCCGGTCAGTATATTGCATATTACATATGGAAGTTCCGGTCAGTATTTTGTGCATTACATATGGAAGTTCCGGTCAGTATACTGTGTATTATATATGGAAGTTCCGGTCAGTATGTTGTTCATTACATATGGAAGTTCCGGCCAGTATATTGTGTATTATATATGGAAGTTCCGGTCAGTATGTTGTTCATTACATATGGAAGTTCCGGTCAGTATATTGTGTATTATATATTGAAGTTCCGGTCAGTATGTTGTTCATTACATATGGAAGTTCCGGTCAGTATATTGTGTATTATATATGGAAGTTCCGGTCAGTATGTTGTATATTATATATATGGAAGTTCCGGCCAGTATATTATATTACATATGGAAGTTCCGGCCAGTATATTGTGTATTATATATGGAAGTTCCGGTCAGTATATTGTACATTACATATGGAAGTTCCGGTCAGTATATTGTACATTACATATGGAAGTTCCGGTCAGTATTTTGTGTATTATATATGGAAGTTCTGGTCAGTATGTTGTTCATTACATATGGAAGTTCCGGCCAGTATATTGTGTATTATATATGGAAGTTCCGGTCAGTATGTTGTTCATTACATATGGAAGTTCCGGCCAGTATATTGTGTATTATATATGGAAGTTCCGGTCAGTATGTTGTTCATTACATATGGAAGTTCCGGCCAGTATATTACTGTATTACATATTGTTTGAATAACTACAACATTTAGCAACACTATGACTTCAAATCAATCAAATAATATACAGCACTAGTATATAAGGTGCAACGGCTGTACATAATGTTTCTCAAATGTCATTAAATATTAAATACGCACGCCCATTATATAAACGTAAATAACAAATTAACTGTATTCACGAAATAGTCGTTTGCCTTATTACGAATTTAGTGCTTCTTTTGAATATCCGTTGTCAAATCTCTGTCTGTAATTTTCGTTAAGTCCCTTGCCTCCCCGGTGCGGTAAGGCAGAAGTGAAAATGGTGCTCCAAACAGTCCACTCATAGCACCCGTATATCCGGGAATTCCTGAATATGTTCCATGCGGAAACGGAAGTCCAAGATTGGCTGTTGAGTACTGTCCCGGAGTGAAGTGTGAGGTCAGAGGACTTGCAGACGATAAAGTCGGATATCCTGGTAAAAATGCAGAATGGAGTCCGGATAACACCGGCATATTTGGTAACGGTTTAAACGCTGATTTTAGGTCAAATGTATGTGAATGAGAGGAACCATAATGCGAATTAGAACTCTGGATCCAATGAGACGGGCTTGAATACGGATTAAATCTAAAATTCGGCGCTTTCGATATGTCTGTTTTTCCATGAGCGTCTATTGTGTCTTGCGCCGACAGAAACTGTTCGATAGCTTTAACTAGATCGCCGTTACAACCCTGCAGAACGAGTTCAAGGACGGATTTTCTGTGTAACGGAAACACCCTTTCCAATATTTCCAGGTTATTCAGGCGTCCGGGCGTGAACGCCGCCGGTTTTAAGACGTTTGATTTTATGATGGAATCTCTGTCGTCACAGCGGCCGTCGTGTTTTTCAGGTGTTATAGGTGATGGTAGACGTCTACGCATGTCGTCGGATTTATTTAGATTCGATTCTTCGTCAGAGCAGACACTAATGTCATCTTCATCCTCGGATCTGCTTTCTGTTAAATAAAAATTGAAATTATAGTTTTAGATAATGAAGCATATACATTGATTCTGTTGGTGTCCACCTCCGTGGTCGAGTGGTTGCGGTCGCTGACTTGTATACTGATTAAGGTCGCTGACTTATATACAACTATAACCTGTCATCATTGATGGTCACGGGTTCGAGCCCAGCCCAGACCGTGTCTCTTTATATGAAAAAAAGTTGACAGCTTCTTACGGAGGCTGGTGCGCCAATTACTGGTTAACCGCTGGAGCCTGGCCAGGACAACTATTGTTAGGTAAACTGCCCGTCGCTCAAATGTGGGCAACTGGTAGCGAAGTTAAATAAACTTAAATAATTATAAATAAAAACGATTCTGTATGTTCAGCTTTAAAGCTCTCCATAATGAATCCTGTAATTCTTGGCAACTTTGAAAAAAATACTACTTTATGACATGTACAGTATTATGTACTAAGTCAATATTATGTCTGATTTATTTTGTTTATGGAACGTTTCCTAGAATCCAGCATAGCATCTGGCTATTTTATATAACTGTCCAAACTGCCAGTTTGATTTTGTTTACTCAATATTGTTTTACAAAATGTGGATAAATATGTCACGGACTGGTCTTCAAATATGTTAATCCAAAACGGTATTCACAATAATAATGTTTGTCTATAATAATAATAATAATAATAATAATAATAATAATAATAATAACTACATTTTGTAATTTTAGCAACTAAGAATAGTTGAAATTAATTTTAAATTATACATGTATATATTACGGATGGTCTCCGTGGCTGAGTGGCTAAGGTCGTTGACTTTACATATTTAGTAATTTGCCCCTCACCGCTGTAGGTTCGAATCCCACTGGGGCTGTGGTGACAAATTAGTTCAAGTTAGGAAACTGTCCAGCTGGCTTGGAAGGTTGGTGGTTCTACCCGGTTGTGCGTCCGGATTTACCGATCGGTGGTGCACCCTGGGTCTTCCTCCACCACTCATAGCCGTATTTGTTGACGATCTAAGCTGTTGTTGCGACTTTAAATCAACAACACCAAACAAATAAATACAATTCAATTTAACATTTTATTATATATGTATACATAAAGCACAATGTCGTTGCTTATAGTAAACATATATACTAGAGGACATAGAAAACGCACACTTCGGATAAGTGTGTTTTTACATGAAAAACAATAACTATATAAATACATAGTTTTAAACATTTTGGAATATGTTTAGTTGTTCAGTTTGTGTTTTGTAATAAATATGTGATATATCTTTGATGGAATCCTTCGTATTTCGTTTTCATGTAACAATAATCATATACTGTTGGTGTGCGTTTTCTATGTCCTCTAGTATATATGCATACATTTGGAAACATGATTTACAGAGAAGCAAATGCTATATTATATACACGTGTATCCTACAACATGCACACTAGTACGAAATAGTCCAACTTATTAGAATGAACGTCCATAGTATTTTGTCAACGTACTGGATCCAACAGTACTTCCATCAAGAGCCTACAGTACTTACATGTGTAAAACGTGCGCTTTTGTTAAGAGTATAATACATGTATCATATGGGCAACCGGTAGCGACGATAAATAAACGTAAAACACACTAACAAACAAATCTAACACCATTTAATACCACATACATATGCACATATATGATATAGTGTTAGTTTTCAAAGTGCACAATATAAATTGTTGATATCATAACTGTTCATTTTGTCTAGACGATAAGCATATTTACAATACAGTTCAGTTATATATCCCAAAGGGTTGACGACATAATGTGGTCATACCCTTGATCGATTGATATAATATATATATTTGGAAATATTTAGAATAGTGGCTTTTGATTTTTCACAGAATAGATTTTTCATGCAATACGTGTATGTATTACGGAGCTGAGAATAGAAGACGAACGGCGAAAGTGTTGCTATTATAATTAAGTATTGGTTATAATTAAAATATTTAATAAACAGCTAAGCTACGTTCAACTGTGTTCTATAGACGTACCTGGACTCGACTGCGACATCGTCAGCCGTTCTGTGTGATCCATATCTAATAGAGTTGATGGTGGGGCGACAGTACCCGGCCCCCAAAGTGGGCCCTGTGTCATTATTGGTAGCGAACACTCAGTCCCCGCACATGCTCTGATGCCCAACGCTATAGCGTCTTCCGTCGCCTGTTGCCGCTTGAGCGCCACCTGAGCCGCCATCACGCGCTGTCTCTCGGCAATCAAGTTACACTTGGCGCACGTGCAGTCCTTGAAATCACAGTGCCGTTTGTGGCCCTTTAACCACGACACCATTCCATGGTTCCTGCATCTCGCACATTTAGGTTTCCGAGTCCCCTTTTCTGTTACTGGATACAAATGAGACATAGAATTCATTATTATTATCCCTTTCTGGTGCGTGATTGTCAAATTGTCTTAAAAGATGATATGACAAGTAATTCGGTATGGTTTTTATCCACAATTGTTCAATCTCAATTATTCCATACACTACACTTATCAACCTGTCGAGTGTTCGTCATTTAAATCAAATACTTGTCATACATAATGCGATATTAATTTATATAGTTCATAGATTTTCTAACTTGATAGACAAGGAAATGTAAACAAGGGGCCGCTTCTCAAAGACTCGCGTATTTGCTTAGCTAGCGATCTGATTGACGGTGTTGATTTTCTATTGGTCTAAGCAATATATCGCCAGAAACAAAGGTGGATCTAGAAGCACAAGTGGTTACGTAGGTATATCTATTGGTGTGTCAGATTGATTCAATATGCATCTGTCTATCAAACCGGCATGCGGGCGGCATTTTCATCTTCAAGTAATATTGCTATAGCTAGTTAACTATAGTATTGAGGGCCGAGTTGGTACGGTCGTTGACTTCAAATCACTTGCAGCTCACCACTGTAGGTTCGAATCACACTGTGGGTGAAGCCATCCAGCTGGTGTGTGGAAGGTCAGTGGTTCTACCCGAGTACCCGTTCGTGCCTGAATCCTGCTCGTAGGGGCACCCGAGTCTTCCTCCACCAATAACAGTTGGAGAGTCGCCATATGAACTAAGCTGTCGATGTGACATTAAACCCCAAAGCAAACAACCCAAAGACAAATATATTATTAAATTTAATTATTTATTAAAAATGAATTAAGTGCGCTACTATTTAACCTGCCGTGTGCTTACTTGTTTCCCCATAATATTTTTCAATATATATTAGGGTTGGCAACGAATATGGCTTCATTTGTGAAAACGCCCATGAATGTACAGTTGCCGATAACAATAACTGAATGAGTCGTCGTCATGTTTTATGACGTTTACGCGTAAAATAGAAAGTAGGTTAATTTGACAATTTTTATAAGAGTGAGTGATTTTGAGTTTTTGATAGAATTATATCAAATATTCGAATACCTTCCCGACCGAATATTCGAATAGTAAAATCGCTATTCGTTGCCATCCCTATAAATATATATATGACCTAATATATGGGTTGTTAGCATTGTCAGACAGTAATTATATAAATGGAATATTTCCCGCGGACTTTCTCCATAAGGTGTGCTGCACATGCGCGTATGTCATTTAAACTATTTTGAGTTTAGACTGGTGATACAAAGGTAAGGTGGCTTATATTCCTTGAATGATCAGGACTAAATAAAGGGTTGCCTACAGATAAGGGAAATGGGACATTCTGAGAATCATGAAGGAACATAACACATACGACACTAGTACTTGACATGTATGTTCATATACAGGTCTTTAACCCTTTTAACCCTATCGTGGAAGTCGTGATAGCGCAGTGGATGCGCGTTCGCTTCAGGTGCGAAAGGTCCGGAGTTCGAGCCTCACTGGAGCCGTTACGATTGTGCCCTTAGGCAACGAATTTTAATTCCACATGCCTCTTCTCTCTCCTTCATGGCGATTGATTCCTTCAGGAATGAGGTCTCGAGAGCGATTAATATAAGTTGAAAGAACTTGTTTCGCATTCGAGCTAAAATAAATTTGTATAAACTAACCATTTGCATGCTAGCGGCAGATAAAATCAGGTTTGCAAACAGAATAGAGCCAGATCAGACGGCACAGAACGTATTATATTCTGCTGAAATATCACGTGCATCCTCTATTATTGGTGGAATTAACACATTTGAATATGTACCTAACCAGTCACGTGATGTAAATAAATTATATGATTCTGTATTAGTATATGTTTATGTACTATGTACATATCTGATAATAAAATGTTGTGTGTGTGTTTTACGTTTATTTATCGTCGCTACCGGTTGCCCATATGAGCGACGCCTCCTGAAGAGATTAGTACTTTTAGATTTTGGAGGATAGTGCAATGATACAGACAGAGACCCATTACAGAGTCTCCTCTGGTTCTTTTACGTGCACTGTGTAAAGCACTGACACGAGACCTCGGTTTAACGTCCCATCTGAAAGACTGTTAATTTTATTAGGGTCAGACGGGGGATCGAACCTGCGATCCCTGGATTACATAAAATGTTGTTCTGTTCTGATCTGTTCATATATAACTATAGTATGTATTGGTAAGTATTTAATGAGTATTACTCTGTTTCCTTGAGGGATGAACTGTTTGTTATCAACAGGCATTTATAAAATGACAATGTTTATAAACAGAAGAGGAAATCCATTTGTAAATTAACAAGCGAGAAGGTATATAAATTTAAAACATATGTTTCCAACACATTAAATATAAACAAACGAAATGGATGTGTCAAGCGTTGTGGATTATCCAGCTTATTTGTATTTCCGGGGTGGTCCTGACCGTACAAACGGCCAAATTAGCCATTTTAGTAAACAGAACTTCAGACAAAATGAAATCCATCCAGTTTTATAATATTAGCTTGCATCTGTATCTTCAGAAGTAGTTAGCAAAACGTGTCCACAAGCATCTTGTCAATTAATCCAGGGATCTGTAAACGTTACGTGCTTTGAAATGTTAGAGCAGGCGTGTCATATATAATTATATATTTCAAATCAATGCTTTAAGGAGTCAGTACTTTGCAATAGCATTGTATGATTAATAAGGTAAAGTAAAAGTATTTCTTTATAATAGTAAGTGTAGTTATTGAAATGGCCAGCCTTTTACGACACCTCTTATGAACATCAATACTTCTCGAATACCATCAGTGTACAACACCAACAGGCCATATCTGAATGACCCCTGATGAGGTTCGAACCTTCGACCCCCGGCTGTGTTGGCGGCTGCATTAACCACTAGGCCATGGAGAAGGATAGAGCTCCACCAAACACATTTTTCAACAAACAGGTGAATCATGGGTGGATTTGGATTGCAAGAAAATTATAAAACACGTATAGTAAATAGAACTATGTTTCAATTTAATATATACTAGAGGACATAGAAAACGCACACCTACATTATAAAAGTTTAAACTTTATTTATTTTACAACGATGCAAGTTTTAGCAACTTATATTAATCATTCTCGTTGACGCGGATGAAAGCGTATTTGTGTATCTACAATGCCGCTCTAAATTAAAACAACGGAGGCATTCTATGTTTTACAAATATGAACACATGTAAAATTAAATTTTAATACTTAACATTTAGCAATGAATATGGTTACGAAGGGTTTACTGATCGGCCATGTTATGCAACTTTGCAACAACTTCAATTTTGTATGTTTGGTGTTTTGTTGCGTCTTTTGACCTTCTCCGTGTTAGAAATAAAGAACTGTTTTGCTTTAATTATAAGACACATATCAGATAAATATTACATGTATTTACACATAGAAATATATATACATGGCTATGATTGTGGGAGCTCATTTGTATGAAATGTATGCATTATGTTTGCACTGTTCGCTAACTGTATATAATATGTATGTATGTCCTCATGGGCTTGAAAGCCTACTGGAATTTAATAAAATAAACTATCAAACTATGATTATTATTACATCAAAACGAAATACGAAGTATTCTATCATATCTTTATTACAAAGCACAAACTGTACAATTAAAAATATTCCAAAATGTTTAAAACTATGTATTTATATAGCTATTGTTTTTCATTTAAAACTGAAGTGTGCGTTTTCTATGTCCTCTGGTATATATAATTTTTTCTCAAAATAATGAATATAAATATTTTAATACAATTAATTGAATAGTGATCAATATAAAAAATACAAATATATTAAAAGGGGATCATCTAAAAATCGCAAGATTTCACAAAATAAATTCCCTATAGGACAGATGACAAAAGTTGATTTAAAATATATATAATTTCTCAATACAAAATGAACATTGGATATAAATATTTTAATATTAATATTTGAAATATTTATCAATATAACAACACATACAAACATATTTCAATATAAATAATATAATTATTGTTTAGTATTGTCAACTATGCTGACACCAAAACGAAACTGTGCACTTGTCTTAGAGGTAAAATTGACATCCTTTGGAGAATAAAAAATTGGTAAATTCGGACACGCTTAAAATACTGAGTAAATGAATGCAGTATGTGAAGGATTATGTGAGAAAGGTGGAAGTTGCTTACGGAGGTTGGTGCACCAAGTACTGGTTAACCGCTGGAGCCTGTCCAGGAAATGTGATGTTAGGTAAACTGCCAGTCGCTCAAATGGGTAACCGGTATAGTAACGTTAAATAAACCTAAATAAAACATAGGGATTCTTTTCTTCAGTCATGACAGTAATATCCATAATTCTAAATGTGCAACGTAAATGTAACGCTCAATATAACAGTGCACACATTTTTTATGATATCAGGATATTTTTCAAAATATTAAAGAGAATATTTCTCAATTGCCAATGAATCATGGCTGTCCGATTAGCGCAGTGGTTAGCGAGCTCGCTTCTCATCAATGTAACCCGGGTTCGATCCTCGTACCGCGAAGCATAGATGATACGGTGGTCGCCAGATCGTACAGGGGTACTCCGGTTTCCTCCCACACGAATGACCACACACACGCTTTCATCCGGGCCAACGAGAGTGATTAATATAAGTTGTTAAAACTTGGTTCGCAATCGTTGTATAATAAATAAATTTTAAACTTTAAAAACCAGTGCCAACACTGTAGAGCTGCATGCGGATGAATTTGTTAACAGTTGCGTGATCATTTTGAAGCTCAAACATTTCTATGTAATATGAAAAAGACATGTATGCATTTGCTTTCCTCTGTTTATAATAATAATACTATTTAAACCGAGTTCAACCTCCTTTATTTGGATTTCTACAAGATACGTTAAATCAGAGTCTATATTGTCGTACGCATATACTTAAGCAATGTAATGTCTACAAATAATGAGAATGTAAATTATAATGTATTATATGTATAGTAGGTATTGTCAATACTGTATATGATTTTCTCATATCAACATATTGTGCACGTGAATGTTTTTATGTATATATATATATATGTGTTGTACAATGATGAACTTTTAAGTTCAAATTGGAAAATAAAATGTCTTCTTCTAAAGTCACTGTCATTTCCAGCGGGATTCAAATAATAATCATCAGAAATTATCACAAAGGTTGCCAAATTACCCGGAATAAATATTAACTTTAATGCAAGTCATTCAATTCCTAGGGCATACATGTGGGGATTTCCAATGGAAGCACGTGGATATCGGGCATACATTTGGGGATTTCCAATGGAAGCACGTGGATATCGAGCATACATGTGGGGATTTCCAATGGAAGCACGTGGATATCGGCATACATGTGGGGATTTCCAATGGAAGCACGTGAATATCGAGCATACATGTGGGGATTTCCAATGGTAGCACATGAATATCGTGCATACATGTGGGGATTTCCAATGGAAGCACGTGTATATAGGGCATACATGTGGGGATTTCCAATGGAAGCACGTGAATATCGGGCATACATGTGGGGATTTCCAATGGTAGCACGTGAATATCGGGCATACATGTGGGGATTTCCAATGGAAACACGTGAATATCGGGCGTACATGTGGGGATTTCCAATGGTAGCACGTGGATATCGAGCATACATGTGGGGATTTCCAATGGTAGCACGTGAATATCGGGCATACATTTGGGGATGTCCAATGGAAGCACGTGCATATCGGGCATACATGTGGGGATTTCCAATGGAAGCACGTGATAATCGGGTATACATTTGGGGATTTCCAATGGAAGCACGTGCATCCATTTTGGATTACTCGCAGAAATATATGAGTGTATTTTGGGAGTGCTAACGTAAGCACGTGAATACATTCTGTGAGTGTAGTGGATACACGTGGATACATTCTGGGAGTGTAGTGGATGCACGTGAATGTATGCACGTGGATACATTCTGGGAGTGTAGTGGATGCACGTGGATATATTCTGGGAGTGTAGTGGATGCACGTGGATACATTCTGGGAGTGTAGTGGACGCACGTGAATGCATTTGAGATTGACTGTAAATCTACGTGAATACATTTGGGATCGTCCTCGGAAACAGTCCTACAATCGTCATCATTCCATTAGCGACCTTGCTTGTTTTCCTATTACCTCCCTTGGCAGATTAAGTCCGATTTATCCCGAAATGTATAGTGGTCCGTTAAGTCGGAATCCTTTGTTTTTACTGTTGTTTCATTACCAATGTGTAGCGGTATGATAAATGTGATTTTGTCAAAATCATGGTAATTAATTGATAGAAAATTATTATAACAAAGTATCCATTTGATATTCTGTAGGATGTATGTCAATATTTAACAATTTAATATGCCTATTTATAAGATGACAATACGAAAGGAACCACGATACAAATAGAGGAAACCAATTAAATAGGTCAACATATTTTCCTTAAATAGTAGGGGGCAGCAACTCAGTGACCAATGCCTTGTCATTGTATTTTGGTTGCATCTGGTGGTTTAAACATAACCCGGCATATAAAACTGTTACGCAATAGATTAATATACTGGGTTCGCCTCCTTGGTCGAGTCATTAAGGTCGCTATACCACTGTAACCTAGCATCACTGATGGCAACTGGTTCGAGCCCCGCTCAGGCCGTGTCTCTTTATATAAAACAGTTGGCAGGTTCTTACGGAGTTTGGGGCACCAAATACTGGCTATCCGTCAGAGCCTGCCCAGGAAAGGTGTTGTTAGGTATACTGCCCGTCGCTCAAATGGGCAACCGGTAGCGACGTTAAATAAACTTGAATATACCGGGCTTAGCGAAATACGCTCTCTATATGTGTGGTGGAAACTATCTAGGAACAAGAACAACTGCACACAACTTAAGAGCATAGATTTTGTTTATAGAAGACTTTTATCAAAATGCTAGCATGTAGCTCACGGCCATCCTGTTTTTCTGTTTCCAATATATTAGAAACACATCTTGCAAAGTCTACCCTTCTAGCGTAAACCAGCGATGAATTTGTTTATTCTTTGATAATTTGATAAACCTATGCGTGTGTCGTTTCTAGAGAAATCTGTAATGAAATGATCACCAGATGATACTCGATGGAATGCAGGGGTGGGGATAAAAGAAAAGCAATTGGATCTATACCCTTTAGTCGAGGTAAAGGGGTGTATTGTATTCGTTATACAATGATCGTGGGTGCGATTCCCAACTACTAGAATAATTAATCGTAAATTTAGTCGTGTGAGACCTTCAACCGAGGTGACTTGTCCGAGTACTTTGCACCGTGCATGTAAAAGACCCAGATGAACATCTGGAATGGCGAAATATCTGCATTCATACAATACTCTAAATCACATAACCGCTCATCTCTCATCCTCGCGGCGTACATGTCGCGGTCGGGGACACATCTCGCAGCAGTAGCCTAGGATACTGGGATCGGCTTCTGGTTATCGACCTTGCAACAAGGGACACACGCTTAACCACCGCTGTTTTACGGACTTGATGGAGGTATGGACATATCCTGGAGTGACAGAGATGACTAGATGTCTAACTGCCATATCCGTTTATCTGCTGCTGCGTTATGACCAACAGTGAGGAAGGTGGCCCTAAGAAAAGCCGCTCAGAAAGAAGAAACCACCAGGACTTGCCACACTGAAGAGGATGAACCCGGCAACTCTAGTTGTCTATTTTACTGCACAATTACCGAACTCGTCAAAACCCCCACACTACAAAACTACCTTCTACAAATCTACAGACAACTCTCGACTAACCGAGGATGGTAGGATGGTACATAAATAATAATTTGGATTTGTAGCATTTCTTTTTTAAATGTTGACGTCATTTTAACAGGAATATGATTTTAAAGATTACTCTGCTCTCCGGTATTGGAGGTATATAGTCATCTTCATATTCTACGAAGAGCTTATTATGAAGTATTAGGTTAAATAATATTTATTTCTTTGAATAAACATAGTCAAGTATACATATGCACATACATGTAGGGTTGAGGAGAAAGCAATCTGCTTGTATGGTTACCTCTTTCCTATGTACATACATGTAGGGTTGAGGAGAAAGCAATCTGCTTGTATGGTTACCTCTTTCCTATGTACATACATGTATGATTGAGGAGAAAGCAGTCTGCTTGTATGGTTACCTCTTTCCTATGTACATACATGTATGATTGAGGAGAAAGCAGTCTGCTTGTATGGTTACCTCTTTCCTATGTACATACATGTATGATTGAGGAGAAAGCAGTCTGCTTGTATGGTTACCTCTTTCCTATGTACATACATGTATGATTGAGGAGAAAGCAGTCTGCTTGTATGGTTACCTCTTTCCTATGTACATACATGTATGATTGAGGAGAAAGCAGTCTGCTTGTATGGTTACCTCTTTCCTATGTACATACATGTATGATTGAGGAGAAAGCAGTCTGCTTGTATGGTTACCTCTTTCCTATGTACATACATGTATGATTGAGGAGAAAGCAGTCTGCTTGTATGGTTACCTCTTTCCTATGTACATACATGTATGATTGAGGAGAAAGCAACCTGCTTGTATGGTTACCTCTTTCCTATATACATACATGTATGATTGAGGAGAAAGCAACCTGCTTGTATGGTTACCTCTTTCCTATGTACATACATGTAGGGTTGAGGAGAAAGCAACCTGCTTGTATGGTTACCTCTTTCCTATGTACATACATGTGGGATTGAGGAGAAAGCAACCTGCTTGTATGGTTACCTCTTTCCTATGTACATACATGTAGGGTTGAGGAGAAAGCAACCTGCTTGTATGGTTACCTCTTTCTTAATTTATGAACTATTGCTTGGTGTTCTCGTTCATAATTATTATTTACTATTTATGTTTTCTAAAGTGGATCTAGTCATAACAGTCCCCTCTCATGCTCACAGCAATGAGTATGCTGGTAGAGCATATACCACACACGATGTCCGATTAGCGCAGTGGCTAGCGTGCGCGCTTCTCACCAATGCAACATGGGTTCGATCCTCGGACCGGGAATTAGGCGAGATGGTACGGTGGTCGCCAGATCAGACAGGTGAGTTTTCTCCGGGTACTCCGGTTTCCTCCACACGAATGACCACATGTATGTTTTCATATGCACAACGAGAGTGATTAATATAATTTGTTAAAGCTTGTTTCGCAATCGTTGTCAAAAAAAAAATAAAGTTTAAACTTAGACCACCCCGGCAATTACTAATATTACACGCTTGCACCGAACCCTTGTATTTATGTATGGAATCTGCAACAATAAACATACACCCATACTACTGTGGGTGGTTTACTCTACAACGTCTTAATCTTGCTCTTAGAATTTATAACAAGTTTCTATTCAATAAGATACCCTAGTATCTAATCGTCACATCGCTTATTTTGCTAAACGAATACTTTGTATATAAGTTTTATATCGTTGAATAAATATGCAGACGACATATCAAGATAAAAGTTTCATACCGAGGAACTGTTACACAGCAGGGAATCGTACGCGAAGATCAAGGAATAAATTTATTATTTTCATTTCCATCGCTGCCTTTCGAAAACATCGTAGCACACATTGTTGGTACTTTCCTGGAGACAGACTACAGTATATAAGTGTGTGTGTTTTACGTTTATTTATCGTCGCTACGGGTTGCCCATATGAGCGACGCCTCCTGAAGAGATTAGTCATTTTAGATTTTTGGAGGAAAGTGCAATGATACAGACAGAGATCCATTCCAGAGTCTCCTCTGGTTCTTTTACGTGCACGGTGTACAACACCGACACGAGACCTCGGTTTAAAGTCCCATCTATTATATACAGTTAGTGAACAGTGCAAACATAATGCATACATTATATACAAATCAATGTGAGCTCCCACAATCATAGCCATTTACATTTATATATATGTGTAAATACATGTAATATTTATCAGATATGTGTCTTATAATTAATGCAACAAAACAGTTCTTTATTTCTAACACGGAGAAGGTCAAAAGACGCAACAAAACACACACAAAAACATACAACATTGAAGTTGTAACATATATTGAAAGTTGTTATTAATATCAAAATGTAACTGTACCCACACGTGTGTAAATGTTACAAAGTTGTATAACATGGCCGATCAGTAAACCCTTCGTAACCGTATTCAAATTATAAATTAAATTTTACATGTTGTCATATTTGTAAAACATAGAACGCATCCGTTTATTTAATTTGAAAACTACGATTTTCAATAGATATATAGAGCGGCATTGTAGATTAGTATTACATGACATATACACAGATTTATTAATTAAGTTCCATTCAGCTTTCCAATCCAATAATAACACACATATTTTTATTTTGATATGTGTGTTTTACGTTTATTTATCGTCGCTACCGGTTGCCCATATGAGCGACGCCTCCTGAAGAGATTAGTCGTTTTATATGTTTGTAGGAGAGTGCAATGATACAGACAGATATCCATTCCAGAATCTCCTCTGGTTATTTTACGTGCACGATGTAAAGCACCGACACAAGACCTCGGTTTAAAGTCCCATCTGAAAGACTGTTAATTTTATTAGGGTCAGACGGGGGATCGAACCTGCTTTTGCATATGCCTATTATTGAGACAATTTAGGCATTATATGTTTATTAAATTGAATGTTCGGTTGTTACATAGATTACCATAGTTTTAATAAATAATTGCAACAACTTTCACAGAATCCCCAGATATGAGGTTTTTAAAATAAAAAGTTCTATATTTTCCGAAATTACTTAGGACATCAAAATACTGCTTTATGGGTGGATATTAGCCTGGGTAAACTCAATACGGCCCAATTAATAGTCTCGGTGTTAAACTATATTTATTTGACTGACCAGGCAAACTATATGGACGTTCCCAGGTTAGGTGGATACATTTGAACCCACTATGTTCGTAGATCAGCAATGAAAATACAATATGATGGGACCCTTGTGTAAAAATCTCGTGCAAAAAATAATTTATTCATTGAGGCTCATGAATGAAATTACACAACGACCTACAGACGACATTTTTCATAAAGTTTGATTTTTCATACATATGAATGAGCTAGCATGAGAAATACTCGTATATCATTCATTTATTTGCTTTCAAATTATCCTTTTCAAAGTTCATACGTACACGCTTCTCCGAAACTACTCCATTATAAACCATGTTTTCATGTTTTCACTTTTTCACAATACATGTATATGTATTTTATCTGTATGCTATAAGCATCAGCTGATGTCTTAATGCAATAAATGTTGTTGTTGTACGTATGCCCATCCGGCTATTACCGCATACTATTGTTTGTTTGTTTAATACACAAACTATAATTATGTTTGTATAAAATGTATTTAATTAACAACGATTCCGAAACTACATTTAGTAACTTATATTGATCACTCTCGTTGGATTCTTGCGGGAGAAGACTGGAGTTCCCGGAGAAACCCAACTTGGCGGTCACAGCATACCATCTGACATACTTCACGGTCCGAGGATCGAATCCGGATTGCATTGATGAGAAGCTAGCGTGCTAACTAACAACTGCGCGTATCCGACAAGCCTATGTTTAAGATATATCAGAGAAGTCCGCATCCGCATGTAGCTTTAGGTTACTTACAAATAACCAAATTTAATCCACTTGGCATACAACTATTTACATAAAATTATATACAAATATCGCATTGTTCTTCTTCGAAAAATAGAAGCACTTTTACAAGTATCGCCATCTTCTTTAATCTTGTCTGGCGCCGTTAACACTTGATCGCAGTTCTATTTGGGATTGAAATTGAAAGACAACGCGAATTTCTATTAAATTAATGAAATGTGTGTGTTCCATACACAAAGAAACCATTACAGAAATATTGACTTAATTCATTTTGATATAGAGCCGAATACTTCACGTTTATAATTTGATACGAGGCAAACAATATATCAGTAACTACTTTGTAAATCTAATTTCCATTTTGTTTAAAGTTCGGATAACTGTTTGCAAATGTCTATATATGCTGCATAACTATATCAATTTTCATAGAGCCAAATATATCTGTTTAGGGAGGTGACCATTTTTATTCTTCTTGTATCGGCGTGTTACACACGCGTAAAGAACAGCGGCTGAATCGGTGTGTGTTTTACGTTTATTTATCGTCGCTACCGGTTGCCCATATGAGCGACGTCTCCTGAAGAGATTAGTCGTTTTAGATTTTTGGAGGATAGTGCAATGAAACAGACAGAGTCCCATTCCAGAATCTCCTCTGGTTCTTTTACGTGCACGGTGTAAAGCACCGACACGAGACCTCAGTTTAAAGTCCAATCTGAAAGACTGTTAATTTTCTTAGGATCAGACGGGGGATCGAACCTGAAAGACAAACGTGTGTTAGTGGTCATCTCCACCCAGCAGCGAATCTGTATTAAGCAACCAGTTTCAAATTCCCCAATATGATGTTTTGTTATACATTTGACCTCTATTAGGCAGCCACTTTCTGCGATGTCCTTGGCTGGCTGTTTAACACATGTTTGACTGTACGTAATGATGTAGGCGATTGCAAGCAGCATACGAAATGTACCTACAAACCATTGCATACATTAAAATCCCATCCTAAAATATTGCCACGCTCCCTGGGCAAGGCGCTGTCAACGCTGATGCTAACAAAACAAACAAACTAATTAACAGTGGGTGGGATTCTTTTCAAGATCTTCCAAATGGCAAATGTACTTAGGTTATCCCCCAAAGGGTCTTACTTTCTGCGAGAAAAAGCCACAAGTTATGTTGAATGCAGTTCTATTTCATTGGTACGGTTTGTAAATAAAGGAAGTATGCATGTAGTCGCTATGAGACACACAGACGTACACAAGTACCAGACCTCACGCAATACAAGTTGTAATTCTAAGTTCATTTCTTTGTTTGCTTTTTGTGGCTTAAAGTCTTGTAACAGCTTAGGTATATGGCGGTTCTAGCTAGTTTAATAATGTTATTGTATTTTTTTTCCATACATTACATTACTAGTATACAGTCTACATCCGTTATGTCGAATTCCGTCGGACTGAACAAAATACTTCGACATAACCGAAGTTTGCCTTAACGAAATTCGATATAAAGTGATCCTGTTATATGTAAAATGATAGTGTCTGAAACGGGACTTTTATCCGACTTCGAGATAACCGGATAATTCGACATAACCGACTTTGACATAACGGATGTAGACTGTATATATATATACAATGACATACGTGGAAAACAATTAGAAATTAAATTAGTCGTTTATTCGTGTAGTGTGATGGTCTTGAAGTATTCGATGAAGGTGCGATAAAATCGACAACTGGGGGGGGGCGTTTTCCTCCTCCTCATGGTGGCAAGTCCTGATGGTCTCTTCTTTCTGAACGTCTCGTCTTAGGGCCACCCTCCTCACTGTTGGTCATCCTGCAGCAGCACCTGGCAGTTAGAAATCTGGTCGTCTGTGTCGCTCAATGGTCTGTTCATACCAATACCACCTCCGTAAGACAGCAGTGGTGAAGAGTGTGTCCCTTGTAGCCTGGGTGCCAGTCTGTCGATTTTTCACTTTTTAACTTCTGGCAAAATGACATGATCAGAAACTCAATTAATAGTCTCAGTGTTAAAATATATTTATTTGACTGACCAGGCAAAATAGTCGACGCCTGTTCCCAGGCTATGTCCCATGTTGCAAGGTCGACAATCAGAAGATCCCAGAATCCTACGCTGCTGCTGCGAGATGTGCCCCGACCACACTGTACACGCCGTGAGGAGATCGACAGGTAACATGTATCTAAAAATGCCACCTATATCGGTAACTTATTCACCGCCCGTTAACCAAATATCCATTTCAAAAGTCTAACCATAACCATTGAGTGGACATCATTAACCACAGTTGGAAGTTAATACTCTCATATCGAAAGTCAATAATATCTTGTCACTTTCAAGTAGTCGTTCAGAAAACCGCAGGATGGGTACTCGTTTACCGACTATGACAGTGTTCATTTCAAGTTGACATTTGGTCAATAGAGTGACGGCGCCATGTACGGGGATTAACCCGTCTAGGAAGGCATTAGCCAAGGTATCCAATGCGGATTGTTCAGCAAACATAGACCAGCAAAGAGCGTTGATAACGCAAACATTGGTTTCATTGAAAACCGTTTACTTGTTTATCTTTTACCAAAACAAAATGCGAAAATGAATGCAAGCAAATCTTTAGGTTATTTTATAATAATCATGGAGAAAAATTAGTAACTAAGTAACTGTCATAGGATCAATTATTACTCATTTATGTTTAGTTTATACAGGAACCTAGATCAAATAGATCCTGATTTATACAAATTTAATTTCGCTCGATTGCGAAACACGTTTTTACGCCATTGGGGAGCCTCGGGGAAGAGGCAATCTGGAATTTAAGTGCGTTGTCTACGGTCACAATCGTAACGTCTACAACTGGGAGCCTCTCACACCTAAAATGAACGCGCTACCACTGCGCTATCACAACTACCACTAATTTATGTAGTATGAATATAATTTGATTTATGCTTGTTTTTTAAGGTCGCATCAACAGCTTAAGTGTGTTTTTACGTTTATTTATCGTCGCTACCGGTTGCCCATATGAGCGACGCCTCCTGAAGATATTAGTCATTTTAGATTTTGGAGGATAGTGCAGTGATACAGACAGAGACTCATTTCAAAGTCTCCTCTGGTTCTTTTACGTGCACAGTGTAAAGCACCGACACGAGACCTCGGTTTAACGTCCCATCTGAAAGACTGTTAATTTTATTAGGGTCAGACGGGGGATCGAACCTGCGATCCCTGGATTACCAGTCCAGCGTGTTACCACTGGACTACATATCCGTCTGTAACAGCTTAATATGGCAACTCACCAGCTATTAATGGCGGACATAGAGCGACAACATGTGTCCCGGCCTGAGTCGAGCAGTATTTTAAGCACGGACGGGTACCCGGGAAGAACCACCGACCGTCCACAAGCCAGCTGGATAGCTTCCTCACCTGAAATAATTCGACACCCCATATAGGGGCCTACTTGTTTAAGTTGATCAAATGAATATATTTGTTAAACTAAAAGGAGCCTTTTCAAGAATTATAGAGGACATCAATTATATGCTTTGGTAGAAGAATTGCGCTAAAATAAGTTAGAATAATTGAAAAGAAAACAACACAATCACAGACAGACGTAATGCTAGGGTGCTTTGTAGTATAACGGGCAATGATAACAAATATATAAAACATAAATAAATTCATTTTTTAAAACTTTTTTAGCCCAATTCTTCTCTTTTTTTTATTTAATCATATTGTATTGCAAATCAATGGTACATATGTCATACACAAAGATACAATACATAGCATGAAAATACAAATGGTTAGGGCCACAAGTTTTAGCAACATTAGACATCGGCCAAATTCTTCTATCAAAGGACATAACATAATATATGTCTTTTATAAACAATTTTTTGTATTTTTAAAAATAAAATTGTCAGCACCAATTATACTACCAAACCACTGTTACGTCTGCCTGTGACAATAATAAGAGGATATTTGTTTGTATGTGTGTTTTACGTTTATTTATCGTCGCTAACGGTTGCCCATATGAGCGACGCCTCCTGAAGAGATTAGTCATTTTAGATGTTGGCGGATAGTGCAATGATACAGACAGAGACCCATTCCAGAGTCTCCGCTGGTTCTTTTACGTGTACGGTGTAAAGCACCGACACGAGACCTCGGTTTAACGTCCCATCTGAAAGACTGTTAAGTTCATTAGGGTCAGGCGGGGGATCGAACCTGCGATCCCTGGATTACCAGTCCAGCGTGTTACCACTGGACTACATATCCGTCTGTTTGTTTGTATCAGTGTATGATCGAATTCTATTTCATCGAATGAACATCGAACGCATTATTATCACGAGTGGCGCTAGCCTAAAGCAGGGTTCCCTCTGTCTGAATGTTTGACTGCGCCACATCTGTCGCCAATTGAAAAAACTGGATTCAACTTGAAAAACGTGGAGCCAATTGAGAACCATTCCATTAACAGATAAATTGTTGAAGCCATGTATTTGACAAAGCATGTTGCGCAAAAAAAGCATTGCGTCAATATTTGTTTTGTGGCGCAATTGGTGTAATTGGCAACCGACAGCGGGAGCCCTGGTGAAGGTCATTTATTCCATAATAATGTACTTGTCCATGTGTATAAACATGGAGACATTTTGCAAGGCGGGTAGGGGATGATGCTTTCCTGGGCAGGCTTAGCCGACCTAAGAATTAAACGAGTATTAACTTGAGCAATGTGTGTGAGGTGCCTTGCTCAATGACACTACATACGTGATCTGAGAGAGTACCGAACCCGGGAAACTTCGAGTCCAAATCCGAGGCTCTACCACGGGACCATGGACGCATATATGACGGGGGAGGGGAATAAACGGGGTCACTCCTTATATCTTATTTCCTACCAAAGTTTTACTGGTTACATGTTTCATTATGCTATTTCATGTTTTAATTTCTTGAGGGCCTCGTGGTAGATTGACTTAATTGTTCAAATGAGTTCTCTCGTTAAATAAAGTCTTATTATTATTATTATTATACTCCCTTCTGATGGGGGGAGGGCTCAAACATAACAAAACAAAGAACGATTTGTGACCATGCTTTGTTTTGTATTATTTCTAGCAGCTCACCATAGAGTTTCAAAATTAGAAACAAATGTAAACATTAGCTACCAAAGAAGACGTTTCCATTTAAAACATTTCAAACACTATTAAAACCACATTAATAATTCATGTAGTGTCTTTCCAAATTAGCCATTAGAGTATGGGGTTAAAGGCTAGTGTTTGGACACGGGCGTGCTTATCCTCTGTATGTTATCATAGACATATGTCAGGTATCATACAGTCGGTGTCAGTAAGTCGAAAGGTTTCTTAAATAAACACTGTTCAATACAGGCTTTGACAGTTAATACATTACCTAACCCATTTCATTCTAGATACATTTAAAGGCTTTTGCAAACAACATAGAACCAGGTCAGCCGCAGCGCGACGCTGCGTGTTGATCAGGATCTATGTTGTTTGCTACATTGCCAAGTGTCTTAGCAAGATCATCTGAATAGCAAACAGCATAGAGCCTGTTCAGATCACAGGGATTCGGCACGTTTGGGGGTACTAGTATATATATTTACATAAATATATATACTAGTACCCCCAAACGTGCCGAATCCCTGTGGTTCAGACGGCATGTTCCGTGGTGGCTGATATGGCTCTATTTTCTTTGCAAATACCGTTTGAACGGTATCCAGAATCAAATGAGCTAATTAATAAATATTCAAAACTACAAAGCTGCAGCAAGAGGTATCAATGGTTACTAGTTCATGGATGGGTTCAAACAAATCAAACAGTTTCCAAAACTCCACCAAACCCTAGCATAATATTACATCTGTAACGCGCGATATTGCTCGTATTTTTCTATTACCTCCCTTGGGAGACAAAGTCCAATTTATCCCGATATACTTACATCTCCTTCTAGTTGGAATCCTTTGTTTTTACTGTTGTTCCATAACCTACTGTTGTGGTATGACAACTGTGACCTTCTATAAATAGCAAATGCATTGATTAATAGTATCTCATTTTATGTCTGTTTTCCTGTTTCACGGCCCTTCAACATTATTTACGTCTATATAGAGCCACACCAGAAGGGTAATACAGTCTCCGTGGTTACGGTCGCTGACGTGTATACCACTGTAACCTATCATCACTGATGGTCATAGGTCCGAGCTCAGCTCAGACTGTATCTGTTTATATGAAACAGTTGGCAGTTTCTTACGGAGGTTGGTGCACCAAGTACTAGGTAACAGCTGGAGCCTGCACAGGAAAGGTGTTGTTAGGTAAACTGAGGGTAACCGGTAGCGACGATAAATGAACGTTAAAAAAAGGAACAAGTAAGACAGGTGCTCAGTCATCCGTGTAAGAATACACAAGCCTTGTTGATCACGTTCTCCTACATGCAGCATACGGGGTGTGGCTATGAGAGTGAGGTTATGATCATGGTTTAGCCAAACATAACAGGCTTGAACATAGAAGTATTTAGATATGCTCTGGCTGTGAATCAACACTCAAAACCATTCAAACAGCACACATTCAAGCATCAAATTATTACCCAGTTCATCCATAGTATTTGAATTTAGTTTTAATGTCACGCTAGCAGATTAGGTAGTATGGCGAACCTCTAGCTTTTATTAACCCTTTGCCTGCAGAGTAAATAAAATCAAATTTGCAAACAACATAGATCCATATTAGCCGCGGCGTAACGCCACGTCGGAGATCAGGATCTATGTTGTTTGCTATTCAGCCAAGTGATTTAGCTCCACTGTCTGAATAGCAAACAACATAGAGCTTGATCAGATGACACGTTCCATATCGTCTGATCTGGCTCCATGCTGTTTGGAAACGTGATTTTATCCGTCGCTAGCATGCAGAGTTAATGCAAATACCAATGTTGCCTCTCTGGACAGTATTTCAGGCACGGGCGAATACTAGGAAACGGAAACAGACACCCGATATTGTTCAAACCAACAGGATAGCATTCTCAAATGAAAGCATATTTGATACCCATAACAGTGAGGGTCAAGCCATTCGAAGTCTGTCACAGTACCAGATCAGTCAGAAAGACATAGTCATATGTTACCATACGACAGAGTGCATATAGGATTCTAGTCGAGCACGGGTTGTTTCCATTGCACCATGTATTACAGTGACATTGTGTTAGCTCGCTATTCGAATTCCGAATGTCCGATTAGCGCGCTCGCTTCTCACCAATACAACCCGTGTTCGATCCTCGGACCGGGAAGTATGTGAGATGATACGGTGGTCGCCAGATCGGTTTTCACCGGGTACTCCGGTTTCCTCCCACGCGAATGACCACATAATTATACGCTTTCATCCGCGCAACAAGCAAGAGTGATTAATATAAGTTGTTAAAACTTGCTTTGCAATCGTAAAATAAATAAAGTTTAAAAAAAGAATTCGAATTCATAGTTCGTGTTATCCGTAAATACCTATTAAGTTCAGCCAGGATCATTTGATCGACTTTCTATCTAGGTTGCTGGTTCAGCATTATTGACATTAATTGAATGCCATTATTATCATTACTAAACATTAGACATTTAGCTATTAAAGCCAGCGCCGAAATACATTGTACTAGTATACTATTGTTTGATCAAGGGTCACCTTTGATTTATTTCCTATGCTATATTGTGCGTCTTTGTATTTGGTGAATTCAAATCTTCATCTAAAGTTTGCACACACATATATTAATAGAGTGTAGTCCAGTGGTAGCACGCTGACTAGTAATCCAGGGATCGCATGTTCGATCCCCCGTCTAACCCTAATACAATTAACAGTATTTCAGATGAGACGTTAATCCGAGGTCTCGTGTCGGTAAAAGAACCAGTGTAAATTCTGGAATGGGTCTCTGTCTGTATCAGTGCACTATCCTCCAAAAGTCTAAAATGACTAATCTCTTCAGGAGGCGTCGCTCATATGGGCACCCGGTAGCGACGATAAATAAACGTAAAACCACCGATAGCCCATGTTTGGAACCACTGCCTTACCGTTACACGACCATAAGGAGGCAACTGCACGTGCATATACCAAACCGATGATAAATCCAATACTTACCGTACTTGTAGTGTCAAAATGCCACTAATAGAGTAAGGGAGACAACTCAATTTTTAATAATAAAAATAAGTATCAAATTCAATACGATATCGGATTTATATCTCAGGTTCGATGTTGACAGGGTCCGTTTGATTATCTATCATCACGTACGTTGATAAGTGTTCCTTAACTCTTTCCCTCATAGAAGCACCTCTTGACGCCATTACCAATACGACATACATTGACAATGTAGTAGCCAAACCAATGTTCATAATAAACCCTTTCCCTCATAGAAGCACCTCTTGACGCCATGACCAATACGACATACATTGACAACATAGTAGCCAAACCAATGTTAATAATAAAGGCCAGAATCTCATGTAGTCCCAGTAATATCTATGGAGGTGGGATAGATATGGCGATTACTTATCCACTGCATGATAGCTAAATGGCTGTCGTTTGTATCGAGATATAATAGTATATTAACATAAATCTCTATGAAGGAAAGGGTTAAAGGGTGTCGGAGTGGTGTGATTCTCGCAGGTATAAAAGTTTTCATTTCATTCTCAATATACGAGTCATGCTGCCTAGATTTGCATTTCATGTATTAGCAACATGAACCCTGAGCCCTGTCCCCGAGGGTATAAAACTTTTCCGAGTTCGTACTCAATTTCAACTCAAGTCCTGTGCTCAATTCCAGTCTCAAACTCAGAAACGATTGTTATAAAACGTTTGAGATTGAGAAAAGCTTGATGGATCTGTAGTCCAGTGGTTAACACATTGGACTGTTAGTTCAGGGATCGGAGGTTCGATCCCCCGTTTGACCCTAATAAAATTAGCAGTCTTTCAGATGGGACTTTAAACCGTGGTCTCGTGTCGGTGCTTTACACCGTGCACGTAAAAGAACCAGAGGAGATTCTGGAATGGGACTCTGTCTGTATCACTGCTCTATCCTCCAAAAAATCTAAAATGGCTAATCTCTTCAGGAGGCGTCGCTCATATAGGCAACCGGTAGTGATGATAAATAAACGTAAAACACACACGCTGACACTGCAGATTTGTAGTTTTATATTTCCTTTTTTTTATTTTTCCTTTTTTTTTTCCATTACCGTACAAAAGAGACTTTCATCAAACTATTGCAAGAACAATGAAGGAAAACAGTGAAGCCAAAACAGTAAGCATTCCTTCACAGAGAAGTTTTGGAGAGAACACAGTCCATACAAATAGATGGTAGCGCTGGGACGTGACCACAACACAGTACAACAGTAACGTTGATAGTCTCTCCAGTAGCAAGGCCTGGATACAGTCTAGGAACCCTGTCCTCACACTTCCTTCAATTGGCACGCAACTATCTTCTGATTTTCTGAAATACAGTACAGTATGACACCATTTTCGGATACGTTTACTTAAAAGAATTTGAGACCCCCAGTTGGATTCAAACCTACTGTGGAAGTCGTAATAGCGCAGTGGTAACGTGTTCGCTTCAGGTGCGAAATGCCCGGAGTTCGAGCCCCGCTGGAGCCATTACGATTGTGCCTTTAGGCAAGCCATTTAAATTCCACATTGCCTCTTCTCTCTCCCTCGTGGCGATGGACTCCATCAGAAATGAGATCTTGAGAGTGTTTAATATAAGTCGTAGGAACTTGTTTCGCAATCGATCTCAAATAAATGTGTATAAACTAAACATACAGCGGTGAGAGGCAAGTGGTTTGAAGTCAATGACCGTAACCACTCGGCAACGGAGGTCCTCTAAAAGTAATCTACTCGCATTCATTTCGTGGCAATTATGATTTGCTACGAAGCTATGAAGACAATCAAATGCAAACAAGGCTATCCAAGTTATAATTAGATTCTATATTCTGCAAGTACATTAAAAATGTTAAAAAGGATGGATTTCTTTACTTGATCAATGCAATATATATACAATTGTACGATAGCAACTTTCTTGAAAATTGTGACAGTCAGTTTAAATAGAAAAATGACTTATAAGTGTAAGCAATTGCTAGTTGTAAAAGAATTTACTTCTGGCAAAAGGACTACTTTTTAAAACTATTTATCATTCCGTTGACCCGTAAAAAATGGTGGCCAATTATACAGTTTTATCAACATTGCAGTGCCTCGCTTTCGATTCAAGTACGTCATTAATTAAGTCACATGCTAATAGGTTTAATGATGATCAATAATTACACGGAATACCCCCATGTTTCCCCAGGCGTTGATATTATCAGAAACTGAATACGGCCCAATTAATGGTCTCGGTGTTAAAATATATATTTATATGACTGACCAGGCAAAATATATTAACACCTGTTTGCAGGCTAGATAAACAATAACATATCATCGCTGTCGTTCTGCATAAAAAAGATAAACATTTTTTATGGGGTTTTAATAAAATATATCTTTGTTAACTTACCGATGAACAGGTTTTCTGTCTATTTGTAGAAGCAGTATATATTTAGCAAGCGCCAGGAGCCAATAGATTGGTCCAGCATACGTGGCAAAGAACAACAGCAAACCCACTAGAACAGGCTGGTAGTCCTGAAGCCCTACATAGCCCGCAGATACATCCACTGTCGATATACTGTTTGAATTGCCCTATAAATACACAACATCGTTCTATTACTGTACCCTACAGACGGATCTGTAGTCCAGTGGTTAGATCTGTAGTCCAGTAGTTAGATCTGTAGTCCAGTGGTAACACGCTAGACTGGAAATCCAGGGATCACCGGTTTTATCCCCCGTCTGACGCTAATCAAATTAACAGTCTTTCAAATGGGACTTTAAACCGAGGTCTCGTGTCGGTGCTTTACACCGTGCACGTAAAAGAATCAGAGGAGATTCTGGAATTGGTCTCTGTCTGTATCATTGCACTATCCTCCAAAAATCTAAAAATGACTAATCTCTTCAGGAGGCGTTGCTCATATGGGCAACCGGTAGCGACGATAAATAAACGTAAAACACACATACATTATTGTACAAGGCCGAAGCAAGAGGGAGCTCCATATATTATGGAGATCTAATATTAATACAATCTACTACAATAGATTAGCACAGGCTGTCTGATTAACGCTGTAGTTAGCACGCTCGCTTCTCCCAAATGCAACCCAGATTCGATCCTCGGACCGGGAAGAATACAAGATGGTATGGTTGTCTCCAGATCAGACAGGTCGGTTTTCTCCGGGTACTCTGGTTTCCTCCCACACGAATGACCACATATATGCTTTCATTCTCGCCAACGAAAGTGATTAATATAAGTTGTTAAGCTTGTTTTGTGATCGTTGTAAAATAAATAAAGGTGAAACTATTTGTTGATTACATTAGATTTCAATTTTTCACAATTGTTTATTGTTATACTCTTCTAGAAGTCTGCAATTATTGTAGAAGAAGATGATGATGAAGAAGATGATGATGACGATGATGATGATAAGAAATGTTTCATGGATCAAACCAACCTGTTGGAAGAACACCGACTGCCCCATCCACCAGCACAATATTGCAAGGTATTTAAATGGAATTACGATCTTCTTTATCACAAATCTCCATAGCAACAGCTCCTGTACAATCACCATGGCAACAAGGAATGTATTATGAGTTCTTAACAACAAGGTCATCAATAATATCCAGGAAAGGTGTAACGTTTTCATGGATTTTAGAGCTAGGAACCGCCTGGTTCTCTCATGCTCTCGTAGAACATGGGACTTGTGATTAAGGACAAAGCACCATTTGATCAATGTCACGAGATTCATCGCTAACACGAGAGAGAATACAATCCTTGCTTCAGTGATGCCCTTTGACCTGCAACAGAACAAGAAGTCATACAATGAGCAGTACAGAACATAACCTAGAGCTGTGGGTTAACCTCAAATATTGGTGGCATACAAAGGGCAATTATGGAGACAATCTCAACAAGCTTTAAGCTTTCGATTAAATCCATTTTCATTCTGTATACAATAGATATGTACTGTACATTATGAATGAATAAATATGTTTAAACCAAAGGGCAATAACTCCAACAAAACACTTGATGACCATCATCTCGGGTAAAAATCATTCATGCAAAGTTATTTCAAACTCCATCATTTATATTCAAGTTGAGTGGAAGAAGATAATTTTAGAAACAGAGATCTTGACCTGTTTACTTTCCATTGTATCAGATATGGAGATAATCTCAATAAGCTTTAACCCATTCCCTCATAGAAGCACCTGTTGACGCCATTACCCATACGACATACATTGACAATGTAACAGCCAAACCAATGTTCATAACCCTTTCCCTCATAGAAGTACCTCTTGACGCCATTACCAATATGACATACATTGACAATGTAGTAGCCAAACCAATGCTCATAATAAAGGCCAGAATCTCATGTGGTCTTAGTAATATCTATGGAGGTGGGATAGATATGGCGACTACTTATCCACTGCATGTTAGCTAAAGGGCTGTTGTTTGTATGGAGATATAATAGTATATTAACCTAAATCTCTATGAAGTGTTGTAATTTGTAAATGTTTGTGTCATACTTAATTAAAGAAGCACAGTGAAGTAGATCTTTACATCTTATTTATTTCACTTTGGGTTTCACTACAGATGACCTCTTTGGAGGTAATTAAATGTGTTTATTATTATTTTCAGAAAGCAGTTATGCCCTGTAACTGCATGCGGTTGATCTGCACAAATCATACCTTGACCGGAGGGAACGACATTCTAGCGATATTCTACAGATATTTCAATCAAGCAATCAAATATGACTTAACAAAAACGTACATTATAATATCACTGGTGTATGTATAACCCAGCACACTAGTCACTGCTCCAGTAGCTACTCTGTATGTATAGCAGGTAAACATCCCGGCAACGAAGCAAGCATATTCCATGTCATAGTCAACTCCATTCACCAATACAATTACTATGTTTGAAGTAAACACCAGAAGTGATAATATTCCCTTGTTCTTTGGCCTAAAATAGAAAGACTACATCAACAAAAGCTGTTTGGATTGTGCTCTTAGGCAAGGCACTTAAATTCAACATTTGAAGTCGTGATAGTGCAGTGGTAGAGCATTTGCTACAGGTGCGAAAGGCCACGAGTTCACGAACAGCTGTAGCCGTTGCGGCTGTGCCCTTAGGTAAGGCATTTAAATTCCACATTGCTTCTTCTATCCCTCGTGGCGATGGATTCCACCAGGAATGGGGTCTCAAGAGTGATTAATACAAGTTGTAAGAACTTGTTTCACAATCGAGCTAAAATAAATTTGTATAAACTAAACTTCACATTGCCTCTACTCCCTCCTCATGCTGATGTATTCCATCAGGAAAGAGGTTTCGAAGGCGATTACTCTAATGTTGTAAAAATCTGGTTTTGCAATAGAGTTAAAATAAATTTGTATAAACTAAATTCCACATTGCCTCTCAGGGTTCATTCTAGGTCAGAATTTTTGGGAGAAGTGAGAAAGCGCGTGATCGCTTCCTTAAATGGTGTTCTTTAATATACATCTGCAAAGACAACACAGGACCTGGAACAGCTTACACTACAAATGAACCCCCACACCAATTATCCAACCCCTACAAATCCTTGTTTGACACACTCCTTATCCTATTAACAAATAGAAATGTTAGCAAGCAGAAGCGATCAGCCACTCATTACATCTCTCTCTCTCTCTCCTCTCTCTCTCTCTCTCTCTCCTCTCTCCTCCTCTCTCTCCTCTCTCTCTCTCTCTCTCTTCCTCGTCTCTCTCTCTCTCTCTCTCTTCTCTCTCTCTCTCTCTTTCTCTCTCTCTCTCTCTCTCTCTCCTCTCTCTCTCGCTCTCTCTCCCTCTCTCCTCTCTCTCCCTCTCTCTCTCCTCTCTCTCTATCTCTCTCTCTCTCTCTCTCTCTCTCTCCCTCTCTCTCTCGCTCTCTCTCTCTCGTCCCTCTTCTCTCCCTCTCTCTCCTCTCTCCTCTCTCTCTCTCTCTCTCTCGCTCTCTCTCTCTCTCTCTCTCTCTCTCTCTTCTCTCGCTCTCGCTCTCGCTCTCGCTTTTCGCTTTAACACTCCTTAGTTACCCATTGTTCAATTTTAACTGTTGACAATCTTTGTATACACTCATCCTAAGGGACACACTGTACATATAGATATTCGAACTGAAGTATGTGTATACTATTAAAAACTGTGTATACTATTAAAAACCAATAAAAAAATGTCGAAATATGTATCAACTAAATGTATATGCAATAAAGAAATAAACGAGGTTACCCGGATAGGGGCCTCAAAATGAAAAAAAAAAATACATCTGCAAAATAGGGTTAAAATACACAGTACAACCATTAAATACATTTGAATAGAAGGAGTGCTTTATAATGGGCCAGTGTATCTTACTAGACACAATTTTGTATGAAAATAGTAAAAACCAAAAAAAAAAAATTGTTTTTAAGGACGAAGTCAGGGTCCCTAGGGCGACAATTTCGCCCACATCGCCCTCTAGAATGATCCCTGGCCTCTACTCCCTCCTCATGGTGATGTATTCCATCAGGAAAGAGGTTTCGAAGGCGATTACTCTAATGTTGTAAAAATCTGGTTGTGCAATCGAGTTAAAATAAATTTGTATAAACTAGCGGACATTAATTCTTGGAAAAAACTTACACCATAAGCCAGTCTCCCACGTCTGGTGTATCCATCCATTTATTTCCTGTCTGGTTTATTGCACGTAACCATCTCCCTAGCAACATCACTGTAACAATTCCTGCACACTGTTTCCATGGCAACATATATCTCCAAGGCAGTGTAGTTGTGGACTTGTTTAAATTTGTTTGATCAGGATCATGTAAAGTTTGATCACAATGATTTAGCATCTCAGTAGATTTGATCTGATGGTTGTTCGAGTCCCTTTGTCGAGATTCACCTCTATCACTCCCGATCTGCCCTCCAATTTGCTCATAGATTTCACCATTTATTACGTCTTTATCCCAGTGTTTAGGACTTAGGACAGAGTCAGTAACATCCGATTTCTTTATTTGATACTGTTTCGCACTAAATAAACTTAAATGACCCCTTATTTGGGTTGCTAAGACAACAAGGTTAAAGGTCATTACAAAGAAATACCAGGTTTGATGCTCTTCTTCAACGAAACTACTCGATCCGAAGCTTAAAGTGTGAAATATTGTACCAACACATAATAGTCGTGTTACGCTTGATTTTGGAAACCACTGAAAAGTAAACAAAAGATGCGAAATAAAGCAAGCGGTTGAGAGCTAGAGTTAGAGCTCAGCCAGAACAACAATGGTTATGTCCTTATGCAAGATATTTAAATCCACATTTGCTTCTTCTCTGTTGATAGATTCCATCAGGAATGAGGTCTTGAAAGAGATTACCATAAGTTAGTATAAACTTTTATTTATTTAACAACAATTGCGAAACAAGCTTTAACAACTTATATTAATCACTCTCGTTGGTGCGGATGAAAGCATATATGTGGTCATTCGTGTGGGAGGAAACCGGAGTACCTGGAGAAAACCTACCTGTCCGATCTGGCGACCATCATACCATCTCACATACTTCCCGGTCCGAGGATCAAACACGGGTTGCATTGGTGAGAAGTGAGCATGCTAACCACTGCGCTAATCAGACAACCGATACCATAAGTTGGAATAACTTATAATAATATACTATTGTTAAACAGATATAACAGTCTACATCCGTTATGTCGAATTCCGTCGGACCGAACAAAATACATTGATATAAATGA
Source organism: Archivesica marissinica (assembly GCA_014843695.1). Lineage (NCBI taxonomy): Eukaryota > Metazoa > Mollusca > Bivalvia > Venerida > Vesicomyidae > Archivesica > Archivesica marissinica. Next base: position 55,438,002 of record CM026397.1, on the reverse strand, counting down.
AGTTTGACGTAACGAAATTCTATATAAACTGAGCCAGCTATATGTAAAATGATAGTGTTCCAAATGGGACTTTGATCTGACTTCGAGATAACCGGAGAATTCGACATTACCGACTTTGACATAACAGATGTAGACTGTATTTGGTTTGTTGACTGGGTACACGAGTATAGTGTCGGCCATAATTGATATTCCTCGAGCAGCAGGCAACAGCTTACAAACAATGTTTTCAGTCACATTTATGTCTAGATCATTTTTACCCCGTTGACACCGGCATGTCCAGATTTGGACTCCTGTACAAGTCCAACATATCTTCAGATCATATGTCACTGTAGTTTTACTGTGTGTTAAAGCAGCATTACATCGTAATAAAGGATGTTTTGGGTAAAATATAAATACTAATGTGTGTGTGCTTACAAAAATCGAAATAGTCGCTCAGAAACGATAAAATTCCAATAAATTTAAACCGTTGTATACGCGAATTTGTTTATCAACACACGAAATGTAAACACGTACAGTGCGCATGCGTGAAACAACAGAGGTTGTAGAAAACAACGTATATATTTTGAACATGAAAGACTATCTATCTATCCTCTAATGTCGAACCCCTCGCGGGGATGTAGACATGTCCCTAAAATACAAGTAATTTAATTAAAAAAGACAACGTGGGACAAATGGGGATGATGAATTTCGAATGTAAACAAGTGCGGACGATGTGTTGCGGTTGTAAACAAGTGCATGACCGATCGACTCGGAAAGTCCTACTTTCGGTTTCGAGTTTGTTTTATCGCAAAAAAACACTGTTAACCAAATGAACATAAGCATACAAAGTATAATGTTAGAATGTGTAGCAGCATTGCTACCCATACGTAAAAATTGAATTTTTCAAATATCTTTTATTTCATACGATGTAATGCTTGCTATATATGCATGTATTTAAATGGTGAAAATAGAAAGAATTACCTCCATATTTATTTCGGTGGGGTTATGTACAGATGCTTCTTATTTTAATAATAGTGACAGGCCCGTAGCCACACTGAGGGGAATGAGGCACTCACCTCTGTTAGAATTTAGCAAGTAATGAAAACAAGTATAAGATTCAACAGTAGAAACACTTATTTGTTCATTATTATTATACATCTGAATAGAATTTCGCACGACCCTCGAGCCCCCCTGGAAGTTTAGCCTCGGTTATTTTCGGTTTCTTGCTACGGCACTGAGTGAATACGCATATACCCTGCCTATGTCAGAACTATCACAACATATTTACGCCAAGGTTATACAATCAAAATGCTTGAAACTGCATTGAAGCGTAATAAAGGAATACACTACCTTAGTTTTGGTTTGCCAATGCCGATAAGTTGTAACTGCCGCAACTAAAAACTGAATACTGGTAAATGCAGTCAGTTGCATAGCAACAGAGGTGAATGTCCTTCCACAGAGACTTGTGCTGTGAAATGACTGGCTCGTACAAGATGTCACGTGACCAAAGATGACCAATAGAGTCATAGCTATGGCAGTAAATGGTGACTGAGAGAAGGAGAGCAACTGCTTGTTATCAAATGTACACACGAATAGTGCCACAAGACTCTGAAATAGAAGAACAAGATATTAGGCTTAGAATTGTGTACTATCAAACAAGATATTAGGCTTAGAATTGTGTACTATCAAACAATATATTAGGCTTAGAATTGTGTACTATCAAACAAGATATTAGGTTTAGAAATGTGTACTATCAAATGAGTGCAAATAACATGGGTTCCAGTCTGTTTTACTTCTGGCAAGCTGACACTCAACACGGCTCAAACATGTCAAATCAGACGCACAGTGTACTTTTTAAAAACTATTTATCGTTCTGTTGGCCCGTAAAAAATGGCGGCCAATTATACAGTTTTATCAACATTGCAGTGCCTCGTTTTTGATTCAAGTACACCATTAATTAAGTCACATGCTAATAGGTCTATTAATAGGATTAATAATAATCAATAATTACACGGAATGCCCCCGGGTTTTCCCAGGCGTTGATATTATCAGAAACTCAATATGGCCCAATTAATGGTCTCAGTGTTAAAAATACATTTATATGACTGACCAGGCAAAATATATCAATGCCTGTTCGCAAGCTAGAGTGCAAAAACTATTAACTAAAAATGATTTTGAGAAAAAGTCAGATGTCTCCACCAGCCATTTTATTGCATATGTAACAGATTAGCAGGGTTCATTCTAGGTCCGAATTTTTGGGAGAAGTGAGAAAGCGCGTGATCGCTTCCTTAAATGGTGTTCTTTAATATACTTCTGCAAAATAGCAGGGTTCAAATGCACAGTACAACCATTAAATACAACATTTGAATAGAAGGAGTGCTTTATAATGGGCCAGTGTATCTTACTAGACAAAATTTTGTTTGAAAATCGTAAAAACCAAAAAAAAAAGAGGACGAAGTCATGGTCCCTAGGTCGACAATTTCGCCCACATCGCCCTCTAGAATGATCCCTGGATTAGACAATAAATCTTTACATTTCTGCATGAATCAGATGAGAAATTAGTTTATAACATGCATACAAACATTTGTGTAACATAGCGAAAGAAGTCGGGCCACAAGTTATAATAACCACCATTAGAAAACGACCTTTCCCAATGTTCCAGTAACTAATGACTGTAGTCTACTGAAAACTGGATATTGTTTGATTTTTACGTTTATTTATCGTCGCTACCGGTTGCCCATATGAGTGACGCCTCCTGAAGAGATTAGTCATTTTAGATTACGGAGGATAGTGCATGATACAGACAGAGACCCATTCCAGAGTCTCCTCTGGTTCTTTTACATGCACGGTGTAAAGCACAGACACGAGACCTCGGTTTAACGTCTCATCTGTAAGACTGTTAATTTTATTAGGGTCAGATGGGGGATCGAACCTGCGATCCCTGGATTACCAGTCCAGCGTATTACCGCTGGACTACAGATCCATCTGTGATTCTTGATATTGAATTTGAGGTAAGTTTTTATATCATTTCAAGTAACAGTCCATGGAGTTTGATGTATACCCAATAGTACAAACAATATACAGTCAAACCTGTGTTAAGCAGCCAGCCAAGGGAATCACAGAAAGTGGCTGCTTAGCACAGGTGGCTGTTTAATAGAGGTCAAATGTATAATAAAACAACATATTGGGAATCTGGAAACTGGCTGCTTAATACAGGTTGGCTGCTTAATAGAGGTGACCACTAACACAGGTTTGACTGTACAGTCAAACATGTGTTAGTGGTCACCTCCATTAAGCAGCCAACCTCTATTAAGCAGATAGTTTCCAAATTCCCAATACAGTGTATGTCGTTTTATTATACAGTTGCCCTCTATTAAGCAGCCACCTGTGCTAAGAAGCCACTTTCAGCGATTCCCTTGACTGGCTGCTTAACACAGGTTTGTCTACAGTCTACATGTATAGCCTGACTGCAATACTCAGACAAGTCATTAGATTTCCCATTAACGATTTCTAAGATCACACAACATCCAATTGGGAAGTCGTGATAGCGCAGTGGATGCGCGTTCGCTTCAGGTGCAAAAGGCCTGGAGTTCGAGCCCCGCTGGAGCCGTTACGAATGTGCCCTTAGGCAAGGCATTTAAATTCCATGTTGCCTCTTCTCTCTCCCTAGTGGCGATGGATTCCATCAGGAATGAGGTCTCGAGAGTGATTGATATAAGTTGAAATAACTTGTTTCGCAATCGAGCTAAAATAAATTTGTATAAACCAACACCTACCAAGGCCAACAACAGCATGGCCACGATCATTCCATATAAATCATACGTTGTCAAAGTGCCTGAAATCCTGCTGGACATGGCTTCCATGGTCAACTCATAGCTGCGAAATATCTGTAGTATATCGGTAGTTGAATGTCCTTTCCTCCGGTCAAGGTATGATTTGTGCAGATCAACTGCATGCAGATACAGGTCATAACTGCTTTCTAAAAATAGTAACAAACACATTTAATTACCTCCAAGGAGGTCATCTGTAGTGGAACTCAAAGTGAAATAAATAAAATGCAAAGATCTACTTACTGTGATGCTTTAATTAAGTACTACACAAACATTTACAAATTTGAGAGATTTAGGTTAATATACTATTATATTTACAAATTACGACACTTCATAGAGATTTAGGTTAATATACTATTATATTTACAAATTACGACACTTCATAGAGATTTAGGTTAATATACTATTATATTTACAAATTACGACACTTCATAGAGATTTAGGTTAATATACTATTATATTTACAAATGACGACAAGATAAAACAGATGCATCTCTTTAAGTTAGATCTTCACTATCGAGAGAAGATTTGAGACTACCACCAATTATTTGTTATTATGGCTGTCCGATTAGCGCAGTGGTTAGCATGCTAGCTTCTCACCAATGCAACCCAGGTTCGATCCTTGGACTGGGAAGTAGGTGAGATGGTATGTTGGTCGCCAGCTAGGACAGGTGGATTTTCTCGAGTTACTCTGGTTTGCTCCCACATGAATGACCACACATACGCTATCATCTGCGCCGACTAAGTGATTAATATAAGTTGGTACAGCTTCTTTCGCAATCGTTGTAAAATAAATAAAATTTACATGTATATAAACCGCTCTCTCCCTCGAGATATTGCTCTCAAGTCTCTATATAGGTCTGTATGTGCCATTCCTTTCACCCTTTCCCGTATAGAACCTCATGACATCATTAGCAATACCACCAGTGGATAACACGTTAGTTTATACAAATTTAATTAGCTCAATTGTAAAACAAGTTCTTACAACTTATATTAAACACTCTCGAGACCTCATTCCTGATGGAATCCATCGCCACGAGGTAGATAGAAGAGGCATGTGGAATTTAAATGCCTTGCCTACGGGCACAATCGTAACGACTCCTGCGGGGCTCAAACGCGATACCACTGCGCTATCACGACTTCCACGACAAACATATGCTGATACAGGTGTAAAACCCGAACAAATTGTCACCGTTATGAACTGAGATACGACTTTTAATTGAATGAATCTATCGTTTAACTATAATATTGTATCTGTGAACTATTAGAATAGTTAATAAAGAATTGTTCCGTGCCGCAGAAGAGTATGAAGCATGTGTTTGTTAATCACTCGTGATATAGCCCAAAATGGTGCTGATGCAGGCGTAAAACCCGAAATATAACTCATTCCTGACGGAATCCATCGCCATGTGGAATTTAAATGTCTTGCCTAAGGGTAAACTAATAGGTTAGATATTAACCAGTGATTAAGATACAGTCAAACTTGTGTTAGTGGTCACCTCCATTAAGCAACCCACCTGTATTAAGCAGCCAGTTTCCAAATTCCCAATGTGTAGCTTATTTATACATTTGACCACCATTAAGCAGCCACCTGTGCCAAGCAGCCACTTTCTGTGCTTCTGTTGGCTGGTTGTTTAAGACAGGTTTGACTGTAGTTAAATGGCTGCCTTGTATGGAGATACCAGTATGGGAGACAGAGTAACATTGGTTTGGCTCCATAAACTTGCTTGTTGATTTGTTGATTTGTTGTCTTAATATTTTCTAATTTACCTTGCTCAAAATCTGGAACACATTTCTCGAGGTAGTTCAGAATCTGAATTGTGTTGATGTACATTATGCTCAGTTTCTCAGCATCGTTAAATCTGTCCAAGGCACCTACTAACACCTGTCCCAGATTGTTGCTAGGTATGGGCAGCCCCATCAACACTGATAACGTAGGGGCCACATCGATTTGCAAAGCATCTCTCTGACACTTCCAGCTATTTTCTGGAAAAAACAATACCGGTACTTAAACACCAGTGATGACAACGAATAGCGATGTTGCTATTGAAATATTACGGAAGCCAGTACCACACTTGCAAAGAAATTAATAAAAATACAGTCAAACCTGTCTTAAGCAGCCAGCCAAGGGAGTCAGAGAAAGTGGCTGCTTAGCAAAGGTGGCTGCTTAATAGAGGTCATATATATAATAAAACAACCAATTGGGAATCTGGACACTGGCTGCTTAATACAGGTTGGCTGCTTAATGGAGGTGACCACTAACAGAGGTTTGACTGTATGTACATTTTAATGAGAATGGTGTGAAATGATAATTATTGACTCGCCAAATGTTGCACGTAAACTCATACGTGGTAGAAAGAAGTTCTTCCAGTGATGAAGAAAATTAACGATAAATAAAACTTCATTAAAAAAAGATTGCTAATCGTATATCTTTTCCCATACAAGGTCAAAGTTATATAATATACAATTTTAGTAACACATGACCAGGTTGTTCTCAAAATAAAAAATGTCAAACCTGTCTTAAGCAGCCAGCCAAGGAACTCACAGAAAGTGGCTGCTTATCACAGGTGGCTGCTTAAGAGGTAAAATATATAACAAAGTAACATATTGGGAAGTTAAAAACTGGCTGCTTAATGCAGATTGGCTGCTTAATAGAGGTAACCACTAACACAGGTTTGACTGTAATTTATTAAAAAAATTAATTTTTTAATTTTTGTACGACTCATTTTAGAACACATCTTAGAAGAACAAAAAAACCAGTTGACTTATGGTCGAATATATACAGGGATCATTCTAGAGGGCGTTGTGGGCGTAATTGTCGCCCTAGGGACCCTGACTTCGCCTTCTGGGGCCCCACTTCTCCCTAAAAAAAAAAAAAAAAAATTGTTTTGGGTTTTTAAGATTTCCAAACAAAATTTTGTCTAGTAAGATACACTGGCCCATTATAAAGCACTCCTTCTATTCAAATGTTGTATTTAATGGTTGTACTGTTCATTTTAACCCTATTTTGCAGAAGTATATTAAAGAACAAGAACACCATTTAAGGAAGCGATCACGCGCTTTCTCACTTCTCCCAAATATTTTGACCTAGAATGAACCCTGATATATGGTAGATATTGATTATTGAGTACATTGTACAGTGTGCCTATTGCTTATCAGCAGTTTGGATTCTGTAGATTCATTCAATCACTAATATATTTGTTTTGAGGTTTAAAGTCACACAACAGCTTAGGTTATACGACAACTCTCCAGCTATTGGAGGAGGAAGACCCTGTGTGTACCTCCAAACAATATTTCAGGCTCAGACGGGCACCTGGTTAGAACCACTGACCTTCAATAAGCCAGCTTAATAGCTTCCACATCCTCAGTGGGATTCCAACCTACAATGGTAAATGGGCGTCAATGATCTGATCCACTCGGCCACTAATCACAAATATAACCAGGTACACAGTACCGTTGCAGAAATACATACATCTACATTCACCCCACTTTCATAAATATTTCTCTGTATTGGTATTATTATTTAACCCTTTCAACACTACAGACTTCTAAATAGGCTTACATCATGCCGAGCCGTCTCATCATGATCTGCACTTTTTGCCAGTAATATTACTATTTTTAGACAAAATTACCCATTTTGATAAATGAACTGGTCCAAATATATTTTTCTTAATTAATTTATTGGTCTAAAAATATCATAGACCAGTCCATGTCAGCTACTTGGTGTTGAATGGGTTAATATGCAATCTTAATGTATTTCATTACCTAATAATTATACAGACCTTGACCCCTGTACGATGGACTGAGAAACAGCGCTGGTACAAGCACCTCCCCATCAGAGGCCCCTCCATGACTACCTTGGTCAGACATACCATGATCTCCACAAACCAACAGTAGAAAATCCTCACCCTTAAATATAAAGTTTTGCAAAGCATAACAGATAAAGAGAATTTATGACAACTTTTCATTTCATACAAACATTTTTTGAACAAAGTCAGTTTGTTTTGGGTTTTTTGTGTGGAGGGGGGGGGGAGTTAAGTTGCACCAACAGCTTAGGTCAACTGGCGACTCTCCTGTGATTATTGGTGGAGGAAGTCCCAGGGTAACCTTTCGAGCAGAATTGCAGGCATGGATGGACACCCAGGTTGAACCACCAACCTACCGCAAGCCAGCAAGATAGCTTCCTCACATGAAATATCAATTACAAACTGTGACAACCCCTGATATATTGTTGATTGTAATTAGCTCTACAAGGATTCAGTTTATTTATTCTGGTGGGGTTCGAACTCACAACCTCTTGATTACGATGCGGATACCGTATCCATTTTTAATTTCTTCTTTGACATGATCAACAAATCGTAAATAAAATGTTTTTATATAAGACATAATTATGTGTTTTGATACAAGAATTGAATTAACTGCATTCAACACCAAGTAACGGACATGGACTGGTGTATGATATTTTTAGATCAATAAATTAATAAGAAAAATATATTTGGACCAGTTCATTTATCAAAATGGATAATTTTGTCTAAAAATAGTAATATTACTGGCAAAAAGTGCAGATCCTGATGAGACGGCTCGTCACGAGCAAGCTTTTCTGGATCTACACTATTTGCAAGCCTATTTAGAGGTATGTGGTGTTGAAAGGGTTAGAAAAGAAAAAGAAACAAAATTTGTTTATAGAAAAGATTTCCTATAATTATTTTTATTAAATTTTTTCACCAATTCAAAGCACATATGTCTTCTCAAACACATAAAAAAAATATTTCAACGCCCTTTAAACTATCAAAGGACTTATGTCTACCGGAGATAATAATCAAACATACCTTGCCCAAAAGTGAGTCATAGATTTTTTGTATGACTTGGTCCATTTCATGGAGTTTCGGTGGTACCAATGGACTCCTTGGTCCTACAGTGTGGCCGATGTGGTCCAAGCCCAGGTAGTGCAGGATCATCATGTCCCAGTCAAGGGCAGATAACTCTGCATCAATGTGACGGGTAACATTATCATCTACCTGTAAAACATCGAATAGGTTAAAAACTTGTAAATAATATTTGGCAATAATGTATTTATTTTTCTTGGAATGAGTTAATGAATAGAATTGCCATACATGCATATTGAAACTTATCTCTGCAGTGTGTATCTCTATCAACTAAGTAACAAACAATCAACAGGTATTGTTCATTTTGTACACTTTCAGGGTTCATTCTAGGTCAGAATATTTGGGAGAAGTGAGAAAGCGCGTGATCGCTTCCTTAAATGGTGTTCTTTAATATACTTCTGCAAAATAGGGTTAAAATGCACAGTACAACCATTAAATACAACATTTGAATAGAAGGAGTGCTTTATAATGGGCCAGTGTACCTTACTAGACAAACATTTGTTTGAAAATCGTAAAAACCAACAAAAAAGGGAGAAGTCAGAGTCTTCTCAGATACAACAATGTCCACAGCTTTGATATTTTTATTTAGCATCACCTAGTGGACCATTACTAACTTTGCTCAAATTGTGATCCTTGATTCATAGGTAGGGGTCACATAGTTTACACAGTCCATGTCAATGATTGTTTCCATGTTTTACACAGTGCTTGGTGAGATGTGGGATCTCCCAGACATCCTTAAACTAATAAAGCTAGAAATTCACAACATTTCTTGCAAACTGTTGGTTTATACAAATTTATTTTAGCTCAATTGCGAAAAAAGTTTTTACAACTTATATTAATCACTCTCGAGACCTCTTTCCTGATGGAATCCATGGCCACGAGGGAGAGGAGGCAATGTGGAAATTAAATGCCTTGCCTAAGGGCACAATCATAACCACTCCAGAGGACCAGAGGGGTTCGAACTCCGGAACTTTCGCATCAGAAGCGAACGCTCGTCCACTGCGCTATCACCGCCTCCGTGGTCGAGTGGTTAAGGTCGCTGACTTGTATACCACTGTAACCTATCATCACTGATGGTCACGGGTTCGAGCCCCGCTCAGGCCGTGTCTCATTTATATGAAAAAGTTGGCAGTTTCTTACGGAGGTTGGTGCACCCAAGTACTGGTTAACCGCTGGAGCCTGCCCAGGAAAGGTGTTGTTAGGTAAACTGCCCGCCGGCGATATAGCCCAAAATGGTGCTGATGCAGGCGTAAAACCCAAAATATAACATATAACATCACAACTGTTGAAGATAACACACCCCAAATTTGTCTTAAATTTAATTAAAGTTATTTCTTAACCCTTTCAACCCCACATACCTCTAAATAGGCTTATGAAAAGTGTAGATCCAGATGAGCCGGCTCGTGACGAGCCGTCTCATCAGGATCTGAACTTTTTTGCCAGTAATAATTATTACTATTTTTAGATAAAATTACCCATTTTGATAAATGAACTGGTCCAAAGGTAATTTTCTTATTAATTTATTGGTCTAAAAATAGCATGCACCAGTTCATGTCAGTTACTTGGGGTTGAATGCACCAGTCCATGTCAGTTACTTGGGGTTGAATGCACCAGTCCATGTCAGTTACTTGGTGTTGAATGTACCAGTCCATGTCAGTTACTTGGGTTGAATGCACCAGTCCATGTCAGTTACTGGGGTTGAATGCACCAGTCCATGTCAGTTACTTGGTGTTGAATGCACCAGTCCATGTCAGTTACTTGGTGTTGAATGCACCAGTCCATGTCAGTTACTTGGTGTTGAATGCACCAGTCCATGTCAGTTACTTGGTGTTGAATGTACCAGTCCATGTCAGTTACTTGGGGTTGAATGCACCAGTCCATGTCAGTTACTTGGTGTTGAATGCACCAGTCCATGTCAGTTACTTGGTGTTGAATGTACCAGTCCATGTCAGTTACTTGGGGTTGAATGCACCAGTCCATGTCAGTTACTTGGGGTTGAATGCACCAGTCCATGTCAGTTACTTGGGGTTGAATGTACCAGTCCATGTCAGTTACTTGGTGTTGAATGTACCAGTCCATGTCAGTTACTTGGGGTTGAATGCACCAGTCCATGTCAGTTACTTGGGGTTGAATGCACCAGTCCATGTCAGTTACTTGGGGTTGAATGCACCAGTCCATGTCAGTTACTTGGTGTTGAATGCACCAGTCCATGTCAGTTACTTGGTGTTGAATGCACCAGTCCATGTCAGTTACTTGGGGTTGAATGCACCAGTCCATGTCAGTTACTTGGGGTTGAATGCACCAGTCCATGTCAGTTACTGGGGTTGAATGCACCAGTCCATGTCAGTTACTGGGGTTGAATGCACCAGTCCATGTCAGTTACTTGGGTTGAATGCACCAGTCCATGTCAGTTACTTGGGGTTGAATGCACCAGTCCATGTCAGTTACTTGGGGTTGAATGCACCAGTCCATGTCAGTTACTTGGGGTTGAATGCACCAGTCCATGTCAGTTACTTGGGGTTGAATGCACCAGTCCATGTCAGTTACTTGGGGTTGAATGCACCAGTCCATGTCAGTTACTTGGGGTTGAATGCACCAGTCCATGTCAGTTACTTGGGGTTGGATGCACCAGTCCATGTCAGTTACTTGGGGTTGAATGCACCAGTCCATGTCAGTTACTTGGGGTTGAATGCACCAGTCCATGTCAGTTACTTGGGGTTGAATGCACCAGTTCATGTCAGTTACTTGGGGTTGAATGCACCAGTCCATGTCAGTTACTTGGGGTTGAATGCACCAGTTCATGTCAGTTACTTGGTGTTGAATGCACCAGTCCATGGCAGTTACTTGGGGTTGAATGGGTTAAGCGAATGAAGGTTTTAAAAGATTTTATACATAATTATTAAGCTCCATTTTAATTGTTGTATCAATGAATTTTGGGAAGTTTTCAAATGTCTTTTTATCTACGGTACATATGGCTACTGCCAAAACGTCAATAAGCATGTAAATAAACTCAGGGATCATTCTTGAGGGTGATGTGGGCGAAATTGTCCTCTAGGGGCCCCACTTCTCCCTAAAAAAATTTGGGGACGGCTACATTTCTCCAGTGGGCTCGCAGCCTTTCTTTTCCTGAAATAACAAATGTTTAGCACTGCCGCTTATAAACTTTTAATCAACCACCAGAGATCATTCTAGAGGGCGATGTGGGCGAAATTGTCGCCATAGGGACCCTGACCTCTCCCTTTTTTTGTTGGTTTTTACGATTTTCAAAGAACATTTTGTCTAGTAAGGTACACTGGCCCATTATAAAGCACTCCTTCTATTCAAATGTTGTATTTAATGGTTGTACTGTGCAATGTAACCCTGTTTTGCAGAAGTATATTAAAGAACACCATTTAAGGAAGCAATCACGCGCTTTCTCACTTCTCCCAAAAATTCTGATATGAATGAACCCTGTATTATCATAGTAGAGGTTCGATAGGTGACTCTACATGCAAAACATCAAAGATCTGGACAATGTTTTATCAGAGATGATTTATAAAGAGTTGTACAATAATATAAGTCATACTAAATTATGTAACCCCTACATTTTATGGATAAATTGTTCAAACCTCGGTATAGTCTGTGACAAAGAATGAAGTTGTTCCATCACTGCGGGTAAAGTGATCGGGAAATAATTTGATCCATGTATCATCTCCATAAAACACAACTTCCATGCCAGCTCTAGTGGCCTGTGTAATCAGGTTGTCTTCCGTGAGGGACCGAGAGTCAAGGTTCACCACAACATCAACAAAGCCAGGTATTGTCCCTGAAGTCAATGCCTACAACGATATTAATACGAAAAATTCATAACATTGAAGACTGTGTTGTTTTTAGAGGTCATACAGATATTCATAGAGGTCATACAAATAGCTTATTGTTGAAAATTATATGACCCATTGTTGCAGTGGTTACTTTTAGTAATATATTGTGGTTATTGAGATATGACCTTGATAGTAATTTCAGGGATCATTCTAGAGGGCGATGTGGGCGAAATAGTCACCCTAGGGACCCTGACCTCTCCCTCTTGGTTTTTATGATTTTCAAACCAAATTTTGTCTAGTAAGATTCCCATTATAAAGCACTCCTATTCAAATGTTGTATTTAATGCTGTGCATTTTAACCCTATTTTGCAGAAGTATAGTAATGAACACCATTTAAGGAACTGATCACGCGTTTTCTCACTTCTCCCAAAAATTCTGACCTAGAATGAACCCTGGTAATTTGCATGCAAAACTTTAACAATGCCCCCAGTGAGTAGAATAGCTCTGATTTTTCTTCAAATAGTGGAATTATGAAAGTTAGTTGGCAGATGTCTTCTCACTATTGAAATATTTTGATTACAGTTTCGATAAGATTTGACGAATGTACAACCAATGGATAGCAAGTTATTGAATACAAATGGATTTTGAAACTGAGGTCACCGTGACCTTGATTCTACACACAAAATAATCAGGCTCATATATTGACCATGAAAATTCTCTTTAGTTTAGAGTTACTATGTCAGGGTTGACAGGGGAAATATAAGAATTTATCAAGGATAAGTAGATTGCTTAGGTAACTAATCTTACATACATGAACATAGCGAATAGCTCTGAAACAGCATCAGCCGTGTTCCATTGGTAGAGCGTTGGATTTGGAATTGAGGGACATTGGTTCGATACTTGGCCTGGGCATGTATGTAGTGACGAATTCAGGTGGTTTCGTATAATCCCTTGTTCGTCTAATGGTAGTTTCGTACACTAGTGCATTCGTATAATCACAGGTTTGTATAATTGATTTAATAGTACTGCGCTATACAGGCCCATTATAATAATGCTATTATTAGCTATTTAGACACAATTATGAATGGGACTATGTAGCCATGTGTTTGCCATACCAGGAGTGATTATCTATCTAGGTTTCAGGCCTATATAATCAGCATATGATACACCGGTTCCGCATTTTCAATGATTCCAACGGTGGCACTTATCGCAGCTAAGAGCATGCATACGGCTGGAAACGTGACGGGAGCAAAAAACGCATGGAAATATAGACGCCATGGTTGTAATGAAATTGATGTGAAGAGCATGATATTTATACATGATTCAAGGGCTTGGACATATGGCACGGCTCAGCTCTAAAGCTGATAAAACACGGGCATACAAGCCAGCATCACAAATGTTTGAGCCGACCAATCAAGGTGTGAAAAATAATAAATTCTCCAGTAATTGATTAATTTGTCAACAGCCCATCTCCTAATTGGCGTAGGTGTGATAATATACTACTAGACGAATCCACCACAATGTTTCACACTATATTGCCTTGTATACGAAGAAGTAGTTATACGAAACCACTGACACCCGTAGTGACCATGAGCAAGGCACCTCACACATATTGCTTAATACTGGTTAACTGCTCAGCTTACATATAGTCCGGCTAGGCCTGCCCAGGAAGAAACATACCTGGGTCCTGCAAGGGGTTTGACATAAAATGGAACAACAAATACTTGTGGATGGACACATAAAAGCAAATATTCTTTAGATCTGAACAACAGCTCAACAAAAACTTGCCTTTATCCTGGGCAATGTCACTGTTGGTGGGTGAGCTCGTACTATGTAACCATATGCATGGCCTTGTTTGATTTGTTCGCTCAAAAACGGCATTTGTTCTCGATCATCATAGATGAAGTCTGATCTGAGAGCATCAATCAAGACAATAACAATTCTCTCAAAATGCTTCTTTGGTTGAGAAATAACATGATTGCCAAGTGTAAATTTTTTGATTATTGCAGAATTAGTTAGAGATTGTTTCAAAGGGAAAAATCCCAATAGGAACAGGGTATAAGAGAATAGTTGAACACATAATATTAAAGCCAGGAACACTCTTCTGGATAACGTTATCATATTCAGAAATTATATTGTTACCAGTATTGTAATTTAACATTTTAATTTTCGACTAGTTTTGTTTACAAAATATTGGCCGCTTATAACATATTCTACACTAATGAGCGGTACTTCTACAAACTACCAGAAAGAAGAGTACGAGTTGCCTAAATACACAAATGTGACAACATACAACCTAGGCATGTTTTCCTGGGGCAGGTTTTGCAGACCTAAGCGGGGTTAACCAGTACTAAGCAATGTGTGTGAGGTGCCTTGGCCATTTACACTACATGTATATGTGGCCTGACCGAGTATCGAACCCGGGACCAGGGAGGGGTATCGTAATCAGTATTCATATTCTACTAAGCAATGTGTGTGATATGCCTTGCTCTTTGGCAATACATATATACGTGGCCTGACCGATTATCCGGGACCAGGGAGGGGTATCGTAATCAGTATTTGTATTCATTATTCACGAATACATAATTTTCATGTATTCGCATGTAATCGTTATACATAAATACATGTATTCGAGTACATCTCCAAATGCATACATTTTACAAATACATTTTGAATTCATTTTAATGAATACATTTTGAATACATTTATTATAAATGAGTACATCATGTCAGGGCTCTTAAAAATATTAATCAGGGCTGTTCAAGATATATATACCTCCCCCGTCGTATAGTGGAATATTGTTCTGAAACAACATTTACCTATATTTACCTGTACCCCACATTGATCAATGTGGTCCACTTGTTCCATCGCCGTGGGTTCGGGTGAGCGGTTTGGTTTCAATAACCACCCAGTGTGTTCTCTTCAAGAATTTATCAAATCTGCTCTTGAAGCTGTTGATACTAGGCGCTGATATTACGTCATCTGGAAGCTCATTCCAAGATTGAACCATTCTTTGCGAAAAGAAGTACTTCTTGCAATCCAGCCTACGGTGCTTGACGTTTAATTTGTGCATGTGCCCTCTTAGATTAATGCCATTTCCCTCGTTCTTGGTGAACATATAATCTGCTTTGATTCCTTCTCTACCTGTGAGTATTTTAAATACTTACAACATGTCGCCACCATGTCTATATCGTATTCAATTACTTTAAAATATCGCTGTATTCGTAATCATAGTCAAGCTTTTGGAAAGTATTCGACCCCATACCTGAATTGATGAATAATAGTGTTGATGGTTTGTGACTGGTAATGTGACTTGTTCGACATTATATTTAACCAATCAATTAAGTTTCTTATCATATTGCCAGTCTATTTTAATGTCCACTTGCAGCAAAATACTATATGCATCACTGCATACATGGTCTGGTATGTCATATATTAAGAACAGGTCAGTGCCTATTTTTATTTAGTTTTATTATTTAGTCGCCCAAATGCATTTATGCGGTGGCGACTTTAAATAAATTTAACAGACAGTCAGTCTATTTTCATTTTATGCAGTAATTGTCTGTATTGATTTCTATTTAGAATGATTTGCGATGACGTCGGAGATAATTCCGTACTCAAACAGTAAGACATACACGTCTTCAATAACCTGTCTGATGTGTCCATCAATAGTACGTTAAGTCATTCGCTGTCGGTCAGTAGGGTCTAAAGCTATAACCCCATTCACCCACATTTTTTTCAAGGCTATATCAAGCCAATTAGAACATTATACGTGTGCGCGACGATTCTTCTAGGAACCACTACTACGTTTGCTGTCGGTGAACGGTTCTCCAGACATTGGAGGTAGCTACATACAAGATACAAGATGGCAGCTCTCTATCATTAACTGACAGAATCCAAGCACTGGTCCATTTGAGGCACTGGTCAAATCCCGGCAGCTCTCCTACACGGTCGATGGTGATGCAGTTGCACGGGAGCTATGGAGCATCCTGCATGCTACAGTTAGTACTAGCCGGTGTAGGAGACTAAACATTACTCAGTGTAATAATTCTCAATTCTATTAATTCCCTCTGTGTGAACGTTTCATTCCATTGAGTCCATTAGACGGTTATCTTTTTGCAGATCCAACTTTTTGTCGTATCATTTCGGTTGGGTTCATTTTGGGTACCTGTGGCCTAAGAAAATGTCAACACGTGAAAAATAATAAGTTTATTTAATTTAATATCGAAATGGCAGACGGGTTTAAGATAAATAAAGCATATGCTGATCATTATAATTCGTGGCGACAAAAAGAAGAACTACAGAAGTGTAAGTAATTGACACACTGTTGTGTCTGCATAGTGTACGTAATTTCGTATACTGCGTTTTTGGACAGCATCTAACAGTACCACTAGTAGGTCAGGCTTATGAGGATATTTCCACACGTGACGGTCACAAGATGTTTGGTTATATAATGTTCAATGTTTATTATATTATTAACAAACTTCCAGTTATGCTGGATATTTCAAATATTGTCACATGCCCAATTACGTTAAACTTTATTTATTTTGCTATTGCGAAGCACGTTTTAACAACTTATATTAATCACTCACGTTGGCGAAGATAAAATGTTGTCATTCGTGTGGGAGGAAACCGGATTACCCGGAGAAAACCCACCTGTCCTATCTTGCGACCATCTTATCATCTCGCATACTTCTCAGTCCGAGGATCGAACCCGAGTTGCATTGGTGAGAAGCGAGCGCGCTATTCGGACAGTCAGTTACGTTAACGATAGTAACAGTAATAATAATAGGTTATATGCGTTAACATTCAGCAGTCCGACAAGGCAAATCTTGTTATTCGTCTGAAATTTTAATAAAATAATCATTTATTATAATCATAGTATTAGTGACAAGTATTCAAGTATACAATAGCTATGTACACAATCTAATGTTTGATTATTCTGTTCCATTTTAAAGTGAAAAATAAATATGGTGATGAAGTTGATAGTGAAGATTCAAGTTCCTCGGAATCAGAAGATGATGATGCAGAGGTAAGTGTGCAGTATATAACATGATCATCACAACTTCCACAGCAAATTTTATATTCTTCGAAAGTCTAGGAATAGTTATTAAGATTGATTTAGTTGTTGTAAATTCACTAACCTTACATACGCAATATAGAGAAACTTTTTATGCAAATAATTTGAAATGTCTGAAAATTATTCCAGGCCCTTACAGAACAGTTGGAGAAAGATTGGTTGAAGACTCTTTCTGCCTTGAAGAGCAAAGATCCGAAGATCTACCAGAGAGATGTCAAATTCTACCATGATGGTAAGAGTCCGTGATCTAATCATTATTTGCAGTCAACATTTTCTTGCTGTTTTACGAACATTACCCATATCCATCAACTTGGGAATTTCTGCATGTGAATATTGGGGGAAATGAACTCGTATTTTATGCATTGTAGGGCATAATAAACCCCCCACCCCCAAGATAATTTCACATGTTTTATGACACAGGTGGACATAATTTCCACCCCACCCCATATATAAACCTATGTATGGCATAATCCAATCCCTAATAAAATTAACAGTCTTTCAGATGGGACTTTAAACCGAGGTCTCATGTCGGTGCTGTACACCGTGCACGTAAAATAACCAGAGGAGACTCTGGAATGGGTCTCTGTCTGTATCATTGCACTATCCTCCAAAAATCTAAAATGACTAATCTCTTCAGGAGGCGTCGCTCATATGGGCAACTGGTAGCGACGATAAATAAACTTAACAAACAAACAAATGGTTTGGGCCGCAAGTTTTAACAACATTAGACGACGACCCGCACCAGAATGTATACATGAGCAAGGGAATCTGTTATTGTCCCAACCAAGTCTACTTACTTATATATTCTGTATGAAAACATATCTTTCTGAGCTGGAGAGACTTAATAGTGTGTATTATTGTAGAGGAAGATGCCGGGATCAAGGTGAGCAAGAAGGTTAAGGATAAACCTATGTACCTTAAAGACTATGAACGAAAAGTGATGCTGGAAAAAGGAGGGTACGGTATACGTGTAACCTTAATATTCTTGGAATTTTCCTACTTGGCTTTGATTTATTTACTTGGCTTTGATTTATTTACTTGGCTTTGATTTATTTACTTGGCTTTGATTTATTTACTTGGCTTTGATTTATTTACTTGGCTTTGATTTATTTACTTGGCTTTGATTTATTTACTTGGCTTTAATTTATTTACTTGGCTTTGATTTATTTACTTGGCTTTGATTTACTTACTTGGCGTTGAATTCAGAAATGTGCTCCTTACTACGTACTTACTTGCCTATAAGACGGCTGTCCGATTAGCACAGTGGTTAGCAGGCTGTCCGATTAGCGCAGTGGTTAGCACGCTTGCTTTCTCACCAATGCAACCCAGGTTCGATCCTCGGACCGGGAAGTATGTGAGATGGTACGTGGTCGCCAGATCGGATAGGTGAGTTTTCTCCGGGTAACCCGGTTTCCTCGCACACGAATTACCACATTTACGCTTTCATCTGCGAGAGTTATTAATATAAGTTGTAGTGTGTGCTCTTTAAGGTGAATTGGGAGGCCTTCTCTGCACACATACACATTAAACAGTACAAATGTATTGTATACCCCAATAAACGCAACACACGTTCATTTTATTCCTGACATACATTCCTTGTATATTTCAGTAATGTTTTGTGTCGGGAGTATTGCATATATATCATGTTCTGTGTATATTTCAGGGTTATTAGTGATGACGAGGGACCAGCCGATGAGGAACCGTCGACCTCTTTCAGATCACAACTGGGGTATCACCAGGAACAGGAACAGCTGCGAAAAAGGTTGGTGCAAATTACGACCATGAGAGGTAGAAAATCGGAACTCTGGTTCCCGAGGCCCTGTTAACTGCTGGTACCCATTCCTTTCATGCCATTTGTAAACACTAGTTTAAATTTATTTTAGTTCGATTGCGAAACAAGTCTTTATAACATTAAATTAACCGCTCTCGAGACCTCATTCCTGATGGAATCCATCGCCATGAGGGAGTGAGATGAGGCAATGTGGAACAGCTACAGTTTGGCGCAAACTGACATCTGAAGCGATCGCGCTGCCTGTGCTACCACAGTTGCCCTTCGACCTGCTGTATTGTAAATGTTCTGTTGTCGTTTATTTACCATTTCCGCCATTAATGTTTTAAAACTGCTACATCATTACATCCCAGAATTCTTAAGATTACAGTATTTTCCATTTTCTGAGTTCTTTATAAATGATACTTTTCCCTATAGGGTGGATGGTTAATCTAATGTTATTAATTAAGTGATTTCATATTGACCTTCTTTTAAGAACTGTATCACGGGTTAATAGTTTCCATCGGGGTATGAACTACATTGGGCGTGTGTGGAGACCGAAGGCAATCTCATGGAGGCCATGAGGGCGAGCTCCAACAACCAATCAGATTTCGACAGTTTACTACAGGCCGTGTAATATAGATGGACCAGGTTACCAGAGATATTGCTCCGCTCTATGGTTGTAATGTTCACATGAGGTCATTGTAAATTGTGTTCCGTGTTTTATCAGTATCGTAGCAGCAGCTGGGAGTGACAGCAACGACTGATGATGGTTGTAATGTTCACATGAGGTCATTGTAAATTGTGTTCCGTGTTTTATCAGTATCGTAGCAGCAGCTGGGAGTGACAGCAACGACTGATGATGGTTGTAATGTTCACATGAGGTCATTGTAAATTGTGTTCCGTGTTTTATCAGTATCGTAGCAGCAGCTGGGAGTGACAGCAACGACTGATGATGGTTGTAATGTTCACATGAGGTCATTGTAAATTGTGTTCCGTGTTTTATCAGTATCGTAGCAGCAGCTGGGAGTGACAGCAACGACTGATGATGGTTGTAATGTTCACATGAGGTCACTGTGTACATTTTGCTTGAAACGCTTACTTGAGAACTTGTAGAAATCATTGTAAATTGTGTTCCGTGATTTATCAGTATCGTAGCAGCAGTTGGTAGTGACAGCAACGACTCTGATGATGATGGTAATGATGGATTGTTGACAAGGAGAGAGAAAACACGAGATGAGAAGCAGGGAGAGGATGTAGACTATGTAAAATGGTTGAAGGGACAGAAAGACAACCTGGATACAGAGAAGGCAGTTGGAGTTGAACTGGTATACATTGTACTTCATCTACATACGGAGTTTCCTCGAGCATTTGATATGGTGCTGCATCCTGCCCCTTTTGTCATCCCTCCCCTCCCCATTTGTAAATTTTGTCTCGCCCTGTCACCCACTTTGCACATTTTGTTTTCCCCTCCCACCCCCTTTGCACATTTTGTCTCCCCCTGCCACCCCCTTTGCCCATTTTGTCTCGCCCTGTCACCCCCTTTGCACATTTTGTCTCCCCCTGCCACCCACTTTGCCCATTTTGTCTCCCCCTACCACCCCCTTTGCACATTTTGTCTTGCCCCAGCCACCCCCTTTGCACATTTTGTCTCCCCCTGCCACCACATTGGCACATTTTGTCTTGCCCCAGCCACCCCCTTTGCACATTTTGCCACCACATTGGCACATTTTGTCTCCCCCTGCCACCCCCTTTGCACATTTTGCTCCCCCTGCCACCACATTGGCACATTTTGTCTCCCCCTGTCACCCCTTTGCACATTTTGCTCCCCCTGCCACCACATTGGCACATTTTGTCTCCCCCTGTCACCACCTTTGCACATTTTGCTCCCCCTGCCGCCACATTGGCACATTTTGTCTCCCCCTGTCATCCTGTATTTAACTAGTGCAGAAGTCGTTTGTATAAGTTCGTTCAGTTTGTTGAAGTGTCTTTCTGCATTATAACTGGTGTTTTACTTTATGAAGTTAATATAATATTAATTTATTCCAAATCTTTAATGTAAGATTTTTTTGAAATTGCAAAGAACAAACTGTCCTTGATCTTCCCTACCGCAACATTCATGTCTGAATCACTGTTTAATCACACATTGTTATGTTATAAATGTATGAACCAATGACACTTTAATGCTGCGGTGGTCGTAAAAAGAGTTCTCCCTTTGGTGAATAGTGAAGAGTTTCTATCATACTAACCCTTGTCAATTACAGTCAAACCTGTCTTAAGCAGCCAGCTAAGGGAATCACTGAAAGTGGCTGCTTAGCACAGGTGGCTGCTTAATAGAGGTCAAATGTATAATAAAACAGCACATTGGGAATCAGGAAACTGGCTGCTTAATACAGGTTGGCTGCTTAATGAAGGTCAAATGTATAATAAAACAGCTCATTGGGAATCTGGAAACTGGCTGCTTAATACAGGTTGGCTACTTAATGGAGGTGACCACTAACACAGGTTTTACTGTATCTGCTTTGAGGATCACTCAGCGTTGTTTGCTAGTGCTGTTTTGGGGTTGTTGATGTGGCACAGTGGTTGACTGTCGGATTGGTGATCGCTAGGCAGTGTTACCCTAGTTGTGCAGGTTCGAAACCTTATGCTTGTATAACTGATGATTAATGTATTTGGTGACAGGAACCCTTGAAGAACTATTGGCAGAATAAGAATCTTGATGCTGGCGAAAAGTTTCTCAAGAACTACATCCTCAACAGACAGTATATAGACAAGGATGATGACAGGTGGGTATTCTGCTTGCTTCCCTTGACAGTATATAGACAAGGATGATGACAGGTGGGTATTCTGCTTGCTTCCCTTGACAGTATATAGACAAGGATGATGACAGGTGGGTATTCTGCTTGCTTCCCTTGACAGTATATAGACAAGGATGATGACAGGTGGGTATTCTGCTTGCTTCCCTTGACAGTATATAGACAAGGATGATGACAGGTGGGTATTCTGCTTGCTTCCCTTGACAGTATATAGACAAGGATGATGACAGGTGGGTATTCTGCTTGCTTCCCTTGACAGTATATAGACAAGGATGATGACAGGTGGGTATTCTGCTTGCTTCCCTTGACAGTATATAGACAAGGATGATGACAGGTGGGTATTCTGCTTGCTTCCCTTGACAGTATATAGACAAGGATGATGACAGGTGGGTATTCTGCTTGCTTCCCTTGACAGTATATAGACAAGGATGATGACAGGTGGGTATTCTGCTTGCTTCCCTTGACAGTATATAGACAAGGATGACGACAGGTGGGTATTTGGGTTACTTCCCTTGACAGTATATATACAAGGATGATGACAGGTGGGTATCCTGGTTACTTCCCTTGACAGTATATAGACAAGGATGATGACAGGTGGGTATTTGGGTTACTTCCCTTGACAGTATATATACAAGGATGATGACAGGTGGGTATTTGGGTTACTTCCCTTGACAGTATATAGACAAGGATGACGACAGGTGGGTATTCTGCTTGCTTCCCTTGACAGTATATAGACAAGGATGATGACAGGTGGGTATTCTGCATACTTCCCTTGACAGTATATAGACAAGGATGACGACAGGTGGGTATTCTGCATACTTCCCTTGACAGTATATAGACAAGGATGACGACAGGTGGGTATTTGGGTTACTTCCCTTGACAGTATATAGACAAGGATGATGACAGGTGGGTATTCTGCATACTTCCCTTGACAGTATATAGACAAGGATGACGACAGGTGGGTATTCTGCATACTTCCCTTGACAGTATATAGACAAGGATGACGACAGGTGGGTATTCTGCATACTTCCCTTGACAGTATATAGACAAGGATGACGACAGGTGGGTATTCTGCTTGCTTCCCTTGACAGTATATAGACAAGGATGATGACAGGTGGGTATTCTGCTTGCTTCCCTTGACAGTATATAGACAAGGATGATGACAGGTGGGTATTCTGCTTGCTTCCCTTGACAGTATATAGACAAGGATGATGACAGGTGGGTATTTGGGTTACTTCCCTTGACAGTATATAGACAAGGATGATGACAGGTGGGTATTCTGCTTGCTTCCCTTGACAGTATATAGACAAGGATGATGACAGGTGGGTATTCTGCTTGCTTCCCTTGACAGTATATAGACAAGGATGACGACAGGTGGGTATTCTGCTAGCTTCCCTTGACAGTATATAGACAAGGATGATGACAGGTGGGTATTTGGGTTACTTCCCTTGACAGTATATAGACAAGGATGACGACAGGTGGGTATTCTGCTTGCTTCCCTTGACAGTATATAGACAAGGATGATGTCAGGTGGGTATTTGGGTTACTTCCCTTGACAGTATATAGACAAGGATGACCACAGGTGGGTATTTGGGTTACTTCCCTTGACAGTATATAGACAAGGATGATGACAGGTGGGTATTCTGCATACTTCCCTTGACAGTATATAGACAAGGATGATGACAGGTGGGTATTCTGCATACTTCCCTTGACAGTATATAGACAAGGATGATGACAGGTGGGTATTCTGCATACTTCCCTTGACATTATATAGACAAGGATGATGACAGGTGGGTATTCTGCATACTTCCCTTGACAGTATATAGACAAGGATGATGACAGGTGGGTATTCTGCATACTTCCCTTGACAGTATATAGACAAGGATGATGACAGGTGGGTATTCTGCATACTTCCCTTGACAGTATATAGACAAGGATGACGACAGGTGGGTATTTGGGTTACTTCCCTTGACAGTATATAGACAAGGATGTCGACAGGTGTGTATTCGGGTTACTTCCCTTGACAGTATATAGACAAGGATGACGACAGGTGGGTATTTGGGTTACTTCCCTTGACAGTATATAGACAAGGATGACGACAGGTGGGTATTGGGTTACTTCCCTTGACAGTATATAGACAAGGATGATGACAGGTGGGTATTCTGCATACTTCCCTTGACAGTATATATACAAGGATGATGACAGGTGGGTATTCTGCTTGCTTCCCTTGACAGTATATAGACAAGGATGATGACAGGTGGGTATTCTGCTTGCTTCCCTTGACAGTATATAGACAAGGATGATGACAGGTGGGTATTTGGGTTACTTCCCTTGACAGTATATAGACAATGATGATGACAGGTGGGTATTCTGCATACTTCCCTTGACAGTATATATACAAGGATGATGACAGGTGGGTATTCTGCTTGCTTCCCTTGACAGTATATAGACAAGGATGACGACAGGTATGTATTTGGGTTACTTCCCTTGACAGTATATAGACAAGGATGATGACAGGTGGGTATTTGGGTTACTTCCCTTGACAGTATATAGACAAGGATGACGACAGGTGGGTATTTGGGTTACTTCCCTTGACAGTATATAGGCAAGGATGACGACAGGTGGGTATTTGGGTTACTTCCCTTGACAGTATATAGGCAAGGATGACGACAGGTGGGTATTTGGGTTACTTCCCTTGACAGTATATAGACAAGGATGATGACAGGTGGGTATTTGGGTTACTTCCCTTGACAGTATATAGACAAGGATGATGACAGGTGGGTATTTGGGTTACTTCCCTTGACAGTATATAGGCAAGGATGATGACAGGTGGGTATTTGGGTTTCTTCCCTTGACAGTATATAGACAAGGATGATGACAGGTGGGTATTTGGGTTACTTCCCTTGACAGTATATAGACAAGGATGATGACAGGTGGGTATTTGGGTTACTTCACTTGACAGTATATAGACAAGGATGTCGACAGATGGGTATTCGGGTTACTTCCCTTGACAGTATATAGACAAGGATGATGACATGTGTGTATTTGGATTACTTCCCTTGACAGTATATAGGCAAGGATGATGACAGGTGGGTATTTGGGTTACTTCCCTTGACAGTATATAGACAAGGATGTCGACAGATGGGTATTCGGGTTACTTCCCTTGACAGTATATAGACAAGGATGTCGACAGGTATGTATTTGGGTTACTTCCCTTGACAGTATATATACAAGGATGTCGATAGGTGTGTATCCTGGTTACTTCCCTTGACAGTATATATACAAGGATGATGACAGGTGGGTATTCGGGTTACTTCCCTTGACAGTATATAGACAAGGATGATGACAGGTGTGTATTTGGGTTACTTCCCTTGACAGTATATATACAAGGATGATGACAGGTGTGTATTTGGGTTTCTTCCCTTGACAGTATATAGACAAGGATGATGACAGGTGGGTATTAGGATTACTTCCCTTGACAGTATATAGACAAGGATGATGACAGGTGGGTATCCTGCTTACTTCCCTTGACAGTATATAGACAAGGATGATGACAGGTGGGTATCCTGCTTACTTCCCTTGACAGTATATATACACGAATGATGACAGGTGTGTATTTGGGTTACTTCCCTTGACAGTATATAGACAAGGATGTCGACAGATGGGTATTCGGGTTACTTCCCTTGACAGTATATATACACGAATGATGACAGGTGTGTATTTGGGTTTCTTCCCTTGACAGTATATAGACAAGGATGATGACAGGTGGGTATTTGAGTTACTTCCCTTGACAGTATATATACAAGGATGATGACAGGTGGGTATTTGAGTTACTTCCCTTGACAGTATATAGACCAGGATGATGACAGGTGGGTATTCTGCTTACTTCCCTTGATGAATAAGTTAGGGTTATATGACTGAAATTGTGGTGGGATATATAGTTCAAAGGGTGATGGGATATATCACTCAAACGGTGGTGGGATATAGAGCTCATAATTTATGGTGGTGGGATATATATATATATATATATATATATATATACAGTCTACATGCATTATGTCGAATTCTCTGGTTATCTCGAAGTCGAATCAAAGTCCCGTTTCAGACACTATCATTTTACATATAAATTGCTCCATTTATATCAAATTTCGTTAAGTCAAATTGGATTATTTTCAGTATTTTGTTGGGTCCGACGGAATTCGACATAACGGATGTAGAGTTATATTATAGTTTGTACCTAATCTACCATGGAGCCAGTTTGTACGTAGCCTAGCACACGGGGCTAACTTGACTGCCCGACTCATTTACTGTTCTTCTTGCTATCAGTATGCCCACCTATGATGACATAGTTGATGAAGACGAGGAGGATTTCTCTGATGACGAAGAACTGCTCACTAAACAGGATTCGTTTGAGAGGAAGTATAACTTCCGGTACGAGGAACCCGATGCTGCTGAGGTACAGTGTATACTAGTGCCTTGTGGGTAATACAATATACCATCGACTAGGGCTGTTACGATATACCGGTTTATTACTTAGATAAGAAATGTTTAGCCGTTATTTGTCTACCACAATACTGTCTAGCACCCAGGTTGATGCACTGTGTTTTCCAGTATGCTATAGCGTTTGCTGATTTGATACCACTCTCTGGTTTAATACAGTCACTCGCTTGTATTTAACTAGTTCCTGAGAAAATAACGCATGCACACTCGGTGTTAGTATAACTTCCGGTACGAGGAACCCGATGCTGCTGAGGTACAGTGTATACTAGTGCCATGTGGTTAATACCATCGACTAAGGCTGTCACGATGGTGTTAGTATAACTTCCGGTACGAGGAACCCGATGCTGCTGAGGTACAGTGTATACTAGTGCCTTGTGGGTAATACCATATACCATCAACCAAGTCGGTTGTCATTACTTGTCTATAGACCTTTGATTCAACCGTAGACTCTGTGTATATTAGAGACATGACTTATGCTTATAGTTAATTTTGAGTCATCTAGCTGCCATATGGCTGAGAAATGTGAGTTTCAGTGTGTGGGTGACAGGATTGATAAAGCAGTATTCATTATGTAACAAATGCAGAAATGTAATCATAATGTAATTGATTACATAGCGAAAGCAATCTTAATGTACCGGTAATCGATTACATTTGGAAAATGTGTGTAATCATAATGTAATTGAAGGTTTTACTGATGTAATGGTAATGTATTGAAGGTTTTTTGGTTTTTTTCCCAGCTACGAGGAGTAGCCCGTTTATTTTTATTTTCATATTGTAATTAACAATTACATATGTAAACATATAATATCAATTACAGTTGTTTTACAATAATCTATCGATACTATATATTAGTATAGTATATGTACAAATGCATTTATTAATTGTTATAAAGAGAGAAGATATTATGTTTGAAAGTAAGATAGCAGGAGAAGAGTTGAAAGAATTCCGATCCAGAATACAAACATCTTTTCAATATCAGTTGCTAATACGATTGCTGTTACATGCTTGTGATTTTACTTCCATCAGCCAATTATCAATTTGTTCCACTATCTATTGTGAGCTTCTAGTTTATTTTTCATAAAGGCTATATGTTCTTCGATGTGTTGTCTTTCTTTTAAATATCTGATAAAGGTAATGCAGTTTGGAACACATTTTTCTATTTTGCTTTTAAAAATATAATATTTTGCTGAAAGAATTATGAAATCTATCATAATATGGGGATGCTCTATACTTTGATTACCAAATGAAACCGTTTTATAATCTATATTAAACTCTATTTGTTTGTCTATCAAATATGTTTTTAATCGCGACCAAAAATGTTGAACATGAGAACAGTCCCAGAATAAATGTTTTAATGTCTCTGTATGCATATTGCAAAGTTCACATAGAGTTGAGTTTGTTATTTTTAATTTATAGAGTAGTTCATTAGTTGGTAATATTCGTGTCACATATTTATATTGGAATGTTCGTAATTTTGTATCGATAGTACATACAAATGGCATGTTGTATATTTTCTTCCATTCCAGGTATTCAAATATAGCTTTCCATTTTGTTTCGGCTTTGTTTGGTGGAGTTTTATTGTACGTTTTTAGGAATGTTTTGTATAGGAATTGTGTTGGTCTTTTAATATTTTTTATTTCCTCTAGCAACGTATTTGAATTTCTATCCATTTGATTATTCTCTTTTATTTCTTCGTTCCATTTTTTAGAAATATTTGACACTAGCATGTGGTATTTTAAAAAATCTGAACGGTCTATTCCATAGATGTTTTGTAGTTCTGTAAAAGTATGAAATTTTCTTGTTATTCGATTATATATATGTCCTACATATTTAATTCCCTTTTGAAACCAGTTCTTATAAAATAACGTATTTTCTCCGACCCGTATAAACGAGTTGTTCCATAATATTTCGTTTGCATAACAATCTATTTGTGTCTTGAAATTGACTTTTGTCCAACTGGTAACAACATCTCTTAAAAAGCTATTTTCAATTTTCGAAGCAATGTGCTTAGCAGATATATTTGATTCAAATAGAAGTTGTCCTCCAAATTTATTCAATTGTTTTAGATATGTGTCTTTCCAATGACCTTCATTTTCAGGGTTTATTAATCGTTTTACCCACGCAGCTTTTATAGAATTAACATATGTGTTTATATCAACCATTGATAGTCACGCTTAATAATCGATCTTGCGACTTTATCTGGCTTCCCATCCCATAAGAAAGAGTACATATTTTTAGTAATTTCAGCTAACACATTTTCACTAGGACTTTCGAGTACAGTTAATGGATAGATAATTTTGGGCAATGCAAATGTTTTTATGACTGTGATTTTACCCATTAGTGTCAGTTTGTGCTTTCTCCATTTATTTAAACACGAGTACATTTCTTGTATTTTATTATTTATGTTGATTGAGATTCTGTCTCTTTTATTATTCGTAAACAGTATGCCCAATGCTTTTACTTCGTTCGATGTCCATATAAAAGAATTCATTTTACAGTAAATAAGTCCTAAGGGACCCGGCTCTTAATACCACAGATTTGTTTGTATTTATTTTCAATCCTGATATATTACTGAAATCATCGATAGTTTGTACAAGTTTTTTAAAAAATCTTTCTGATCCGTCAGTTAAAAAAGTTGCGTCGTCTGCAAATAATGAGTTTTGAATTGTATTGAAGGTTTTACTGATGTAATCGTAACATAATTGAAGGTTTTACTGATGTAATCGTAACGTAATTGAAGGTTTTCCTGATATAATCGTAACGTAATTGAAGGTTTTACCGATGTAATTGTAACGTAATTGAAGGTTTTACCGATGTACATGTAATATAATTGAAGGTTTTACCGATGTAATCGTAACGTAATTGAAGGTTTTACCGATGTACATGTAATATAATTGAAGGTTTTACCGATGTAATCGTAACGTAATTGAAGGTTTTACCGATGTACATGTAATATAATTGAAGGTTTTACCGATGTAATCGTAACGTAATTGAAGGTTTTACCGATGTACATGTAATATAATTGAAGGTTTTACCGATGTAATCGTAATGTAATTGAAGGAGGATTCTTTAGGAAAGTGCACTTTATGATGTATTTTATGTCTGTATTGCAGATAAAAACGTTCCCAAGAAATGTGGAGGAGACAGTGAGGCGTAAAGACACTAAAAGATCAGAGAAGAGAAAAGATGTAGAAGAAAGAAAGAAGAGGGTGAGATATATTTGCAGCAATGCAGTCAAGATGAACATCATATGATGACAGAATAGTCAATCATTTGGTGTATGGTAGAATACATTTGAATAATATTACAGTCTATATAATTAAGCTGTTTTTTTCTCCAAAATTGAAAAATACTTCATATGCAATTTTATCGTGTGTGTGTGTTTTACGTTTATTTTTTGTCGCTTTTGTGCCCATATGAGCGACGCCTCCTGAAGAGATTAGTCATTTTAGATTTTTAGGAGGATAGTGCAATGGTACAGACAGAGACCCATTCCAGAGTCTCCTCTGGTTCTTTTACATGCAGGGTGTACAGCACCGACATGAGACCTCGGTTTAAAGTCCCATCTGAAAGACTGTTAATTTTATTAGGGTCAGACGGGGGGATCGAACCTGTGATCCCTGGATTACCAGTCCAGCGTGTTACCACTGGACTACAGATCCGTCTGTACAATTTTATCGTGGTCACATGTTAGCATTAGTAAACCACTATTTACAAATGAATTGGTTGCTTATGACTCAAACTTATTACTGTTAAAGGGAGGTAATTTACACATAGTAATTGCACAAAAACCTGATCGTTAATTTAACTTATTACTGTTAAAGGGAGGTAAGTTACACAGAGTAATTGCACAAAAACCTGATTGTTAATTTAACTTATTACTGTTAAAGGGAGGTAATTTACACAGAGTAATTGCACAAAAACCTGATCATTAATTTTGTAGACAGATCTTCAAGCATTATCTTCAAATCTGAATAATATCTTATTGAAAAATGGAAATATAAGCCTCTAATATCATCCGCTCCTTGGAATATACCAGTGTTCAGTACATTCTAAGTAAACACATAAGGGACTTTAATGAACAAAACCTGGGACTCACTGTTTATGTTTTCAACAGGAAAAAGAGAAAAAGAAGGAGGAATTGAAACAGTTGAAGAAACTAAAGAGACAGGAAATAATGGACAAGATCGAGAAACTGAAGCAGATTACAGGGAACAAAAACCTCGCATTTGATGAAAGAGAGCTGGAGGAAGATTTTGATCCCAGTAAACATGACCAGATGATGCAGGTACACTGTAGGAATGTGCTTCATTTCTTCTCCCATCTCTCATACAACCCATACCAGCATGTTGAATAAAACCTATTATTATTAGATACAAATTTTGGTCTATTTTTAGCTCAGTGCTAGTTTGTTTGCTTCCTGTAGCATCTCTCGTGGTAATATTGCTATCATTTTCGTGTCAGTTTTTGTGATTTATTTGCTGTTAAATATTCAGATTCATTTTTTGGTCTATTTTTAGCTCAGTGCTAGTTTGTTTGCTTCCTGTAGCATCTCTCGTGGTAATATTGCTATCATTTTCGTGTCGGTTTTTGTGATTTATTTGCTATTAAATATTCAGATTCATTCTTTGGTTTCTTTTGCATCAACACAACATGTTGTACATATAGTAGAAACATGTAACATGTAGCACTGTAAATCCATGCATCACAGGTTCAATCCCCACTACAGCCATTATGATACTAACAGTTTTTCAGATGGGACCGTTAACAGGTCCGATGCGCATGTAAATGAACCCGGGATGCTTCTGGCATTTGGGCATCTTCATTTAACTGCACTGTCCTCCAAAGAATGACTAATATATTTCTGGATGTATCTCTCCGAATAACCACCTGTCAATGATAAATACTGTAAAACCTGCATTAAGCAGTCAGTTTCCAGATTCTCAATATGTTGTTTTATTATACGTTTGACCTGTGCCACCTGTGCTAAGCAGTCACATTCTGTGTGCTTAAGACAGGTTTGAGTGTAAACGCCTATTGCGATAATGAATATACAGTTGGGAGCTGTATGACTTAAGCTGTTGTTGCTCCGTTAAACCCTTTGTTTTTCTTTTCTATCAATGCAATGCCAACGTAGTACGTACAAACCCACCATTTTACTCTTACCTTAAATCAGCATTACTTCGTAATAAAGGATGTTTTGGGTAAAATATAAATACTAATGTATGTGTGTTTATAAAAATCGAAATAGTCGCTCAACGATAAAATTCCAATAAATTTAAACCGTCGTATATGCGAATTTGTTTATCAACACACGAAATGTAAACACGTACAGCGCGCATGCGTGAAACAACAGAGGATGTAGAAAACAACGTATATATTTTGAACATGAAAGACTATCTATCTTCCTCTAATGTCGAACCCCTCGCGGGGATGTAGAAATGTCCATAAAAGACTTAGCTAACAGAGGTATGAATCAACAGATCAAGGAATTTAATTAAAAAGACAACGTGGGACAAATGGGGACGATGCATTCCGAATGTAAACAAGGGCGGACGATCGACTCGGAAAGTCCTACTTTCGGTTTTGAGTTTGTTTTATCGCCAAAAAACACTGTTTACCAAATGAACATAAGCATACAAAGTATAATGTTAGAATGTGTAGCAGCATTGCTACCCATACGTAAAATTTGGATTTTTCAAATATCTTTTATTTCATACGATGTAATGCTGCTTTAAGGAAATGAATTCATATACGTCTTCGAAGACTTGTTTTCAGATCCTTATTACTGTGTGACATATATGTAAGTGTATGTACATTAACTATAGAACATATTGTTTGACCGTATTGTATACTGTGTATGAATACCATTGAAGAAAGAAAAAAACTGTTTAAACCAAACCCCAGAAAACAAATAAAACAGTTGGTCGCTGTGGTTTCCAGGGTTCTTGTTCTGATTGGTGTAATTCTCAGGGTCCGTGTAGCTACCCTGGAAGTGTCGCTTGTAGAAGTCATCCATCGGATAAGGCATATTTTGCTTGATCTTAATTGTTCACAGATTTAATCCACACCCCCACCCCCAATCTGACCATAGTAATTTTATTGTCTTTTATATACTATGAATCAAGGTCTTCAGTATCAGTCTATACACCGTGAATGTAAAAGAACCAGAGATGTTTCTGGAATTGCAGCGTCTTCTCTCTCGCCAAAAAAAAGCAAATGACTTGATATACTTATGGAGACGTCATCCCGATTAACGAGGGGATGATGATAAATAAATGTTCAAATAATAAATTAACCTTTTCAATAATAAACGTTCAACTAATAAATTTGCTTTCAATAATAAATGGTCAAATAATAAATTAACCCTTTCAATAATAAACATTCACATAATAAATTAACCCTTTCAATAATAAACATTCACATAATAAATTAGCCTTTTCAATAATAAACGTTCCGATAATAAATTAACCCGTTCAACACTACAGACCTCTAAATAGGTTTGCATAAAGTGTAGATCGATATGAGCCATCTCATCAGGATCTGCATTTTTTGCCAGTAATTTTCCTATTTTTAGTAAAAATTACCTATTTTGATATAAATGAAACAAATTCTCTGATCAATTTATTTGTCTTTAAAAGAATCATGGACCAGTCCATGTCAGTTACTTAGTGTTAAATGGGTTACAAATCTTCTTTTCAGAAATGTTTTAATGATGGTTACTATGGCGATGGTGCTGATGAGGACGTGAAACCTGTGTTTGATATGTCTGATGAAGAAGGAGGTAAGTTTGATAACGTACGTTAATGTATATTTCTGTCCAATTAGCGCAGTGGTTAGCGCGCTCGCTTCTCACAAATGCAACCCAGGTTCGATCCTTGGACCATGCAATTCAGTATATTGCCAAGAGTGACCGGTTTACATTCTGCAACGTCTGAATTTCCGAATTTTTACGTGTTTACCGACCTGTTCCTAGCCATGCGTAGGGAATCTCCCTCATTGGAAAGTCAAATCTCCCTCTTTGGAAAGTCAAATCTCCCTCTTGCAGGCCACCAGAAATGGGCAGGTCTGAATTTCCATGTAATATAATTATATACATATATATTTTTAATGTTGTGTTACAGAGAACTGGGATAAATGGACGGGAGAGGGTGAACATTGTGAGGGAGGTGGAGGGTATGCGGACCAACACTGGAATGGTGAACCCAGTGTAGAAGATCCAGACTTTGTTGTAAGTTTTGTATATCATCATACTGAGTCGCACCGGAGAATACACAAGACAGATAGTGTGGACCTCTCCGAGTGTGTACACTGATCTTGTCAATTAAAGTCTCTTGTCTCTCTATGTGTTTTTTTCTTCAGTTGGAAAGATAATACTATTGTTCATATGCAAATGTATCCTAGTGTTAACATTAATAAACAACCATTTACAGAGTTATTGCTGATTTTGGTAAAAAATATCCATAAAGGGAGGTAATTTACAAATGGTAATTTCACATTAGCAGGTTCGTTCGTGGCCATATTTTCCAAATTTTACTTTTTACCGTAAAAATTTATTATTGAAAAATATAATTATAACAATATTTAATCATCCGCTCCTTACCATGTGGTATGCAGCACAATCTAAGTAAACGCGTGGTGGGACTTTAAACCTTCCAGTATATGTAGCTGGTCTATGAATGTTGCTAAAGATTTATATTTGAAATTCTTGTATAAGCAAACTTGTATTAAGAGACCACCAAAGGAAAGGACAAAAAGCGACCTCTAAGCACGATAGGGGTCTTAACAGCACAAATGGGAACTGATAAGGTGGTCTCTTAATACAAGTGATATCTTAATACAACTGGTCTCTTAATACCAAGTGGTCTCTTAATACCAAGTGATCTCTTAATACAAGTGGTCTTTTGAGCCAGTTTGACTGTATTTTTAAATTTAAATGTATGTTGGATATGTATCTACATGTACATTCAAAATTCACTGTGGGAAATGCTTAAAAATGGCTTTTATATGGAGGTGATTGTTGTTGTTGTTTTGGAATATAGAACAAAGCTACAATTTAGATAGGGGATGTGTTTGTTGATAGATATGATATGTGGTCAAATGGTCCTTGTCCAATCCTAATCCAATGATACCAGGTTCGATCACCCAGTCCACTATGCAAAATATGACGACTAGAAGTTGGCTGGTCCATATGTTGTATACCCGATCGTGTAGAGGGTAACCATGGGCGACGATAAATAAACATACAAGTTTGTTTATGCAAATTAACTTTCGCTTGATTGCGAAACAAGTTCCTACAACTTATATTAATCACTCTCGAGACCTTATTCCGGATGTAATCCAGCGCCATGAGGGAGAGAGAAGAGGCAATGTGGAATTTAAATGCCTTGCCTAAGGGCACAATCATAAAGGCTACAGGTGTGTGCGAACTCGTAGCCTTTTGCACCTGAAACGAACGTGCAACCACTGCTATCACGACTTTATCTGGACAAGTTGGCTGTGCAATGTGTGTTACTGTATGTAATGTGTATGCCCGAGCATGTGGAGGGCAATCGTGTAGCACACAAGTTGGCCATGCAGTGTGTGTTACTATGTGCAATGTATATACCCGATCGTGTGTTACTGTATACAATGTGTATACCCGATCGTGTGGAGGGCAATCGTGTAACACACAAGTTGGCCATGTAGTGTGTGTTACTATATGCAATGTATATACCCGGTCGTGTGTTACTGTATACAATGTGTATACCCGATCGTGTGGAAGGCAATCGTGTAACACACGTGTTGGCCATGCAATATGTGTTACAATATGCAATGTGTATACCCGATCGTGTGGAAGGCAATCGTGTAACACACATGTTGGCCATGCAATATGTGTTACAATATGCAATGTGTATACCCGATCGTGTGGAAGGCAATCGTGTAACACAGTGTATGTTACTATATGCAATTTGTATGCCCGATCATTTGGATGGCAATCGTGTAACACACAAGTTGGCCATGCAATAAGTGTTACTATGTGCAATGTGTATCCCCGGTTGTGTGTTACAGATGGATGCAGACTATGATCCTGACGCTGATCGCGAGAGAAAGAAGAATAAGAAAGAGAAGAAGAGGAAAAACAAGCTTGCCCAAGCTCTCGCTACGAAGAAACCTGTGTTTGATCCTGGTATGTTACTCTAATCTCCCCGCTCTCGCTACGAAGAAACCCGTGTTTGATCCTGGTATGTTACTCTAATCACCCCGCTCTCGCTACGAAGAAACCCGTGTTTGATCCTGGTATGTTACTCTAAGCACCCCGCTCTCGCTACGAAGAAACCCGTGTTTGATCCTGGTATGTTACTCTAATCACTCCGCTCTCGCTACGAAGAAACCCGTGTTTGATCCTGGTATGTTACTCTAAGCACCCCGCTCTCGCTACGAAGAAACCCGTGTTTGATCCGGGTATGTTACTCTAAGCACCCCGCTCTCGCTACGAAGAAACCCGTGTTTGATCCTGGTATGTTACTCTAATCACTCCGCTCTCGTTACGAAGAAACCCGTGTTTGATCCGGGTATGTTACTCTAAGCACACCGCTCTCGCTACGAAGAAACCCGTGTTTGATCCGGGTATGTTACTCTAATCACCCCGCTCTCGCTACGAAGAAACCCGTGTTTGATCCGGGTATGTTACTCTAATCACCCCACTATCGCTACAAAGAAACCCGTGTTTGATCCTGGTATGTTACTCTAAGCACCCCACTCTTGCTACGAAGAAACCCGTGTTTAATCCTGGTATGTTACTCTAATCACCCCGCTCTCGCTACAAAGAAACCCGTGTTTGATCCTGGTATGTTACTCTAAGCACCCCGCTCTCGCTACAAAGAAACCCGTGTTTGATCCGGGTATGTTACTCTAAGCACCCCACTCTTGCTACGAAGAAACCTGTGTTTGATCCTGGTATGTTACTCTTATCTCCCCGCTCTCGCTACAAAGAAACCCGTGTTTGATCCTGGTATGTTACTCTAATCTCCCCGCTCTTGCTACGAGGAAACCCGTGTTTGATCCGGGTATGTTACTCTAAGCACCCTGCTCTTGCTACGAAGAAACCCGTGTTTGATCCTGGTATGTTACTCTAAGCACCCCGCTCTCTCTACGAAGAAACCCGTGTTTGATCCGG
Source organism: Archivesica marissinica (assembly GCA_014843695.1). Taxonomy (NCBI): domain Eukaryota; kingdom Metazoa; phylum Mollusca; class Bivalvia; order Venerida; family Vesicomyidae; genus Archivesica; species Archivesica marissinica. The sequence goes on along the minus strand of CM026397.1, from coordinate 55,401,184 downwards.
GTATGTTACTCTAAGCACCCCGCTCTTGCTACGAAGAAACCCGTGTTTGATCCTGGTATGTTACTCTAATCTCCCCGCTCTTGCTACAAAGAAACCCCTGTTTTGATCCGGGTATTTTACTCTAATCACCCCTGTGTAAAGTTATATCGTGTTGTTAGTGGGAATGGTGTACTGTATGATGCAGGTAGGTTCAATGATTAATATGGACAGAATTTCCCCCACAGACGTATCTGGACTGGTAATCCAGGGTTCGATCCCCCCCATCTGGCCCTAATAAAATTAACAGTCTTTCAGATGGGACTTTAAACCGAGGTCTTGTGTCAGTGCTTTACACCATGCACGTAAAAGAACCAGAGGAGACTCTGGAATGGGTCTCTGTGTCATTGCACTATGCACTATCCTCCAAAATCTAAAATGACTAATCTCTTCAGGTCTAGACGTCGCTCATATAGGCAACCGCTAGCGATGATAAATAAACGTAAAACACACACACCCATTCAACACCAAGTAACTGAAATGGTCCAGGATATTTTTAGACCAATAAATTAATAAGATAATTACATTTGGACCAGTTCATTTATCAAAATGCGTAATTTTGTCTAAACATAATACTATTACTAGCAAAAAATACAGATCGTGATGAGGCGGCTCATCTAGATCTACACTTTTTGTAAGCCTATTTAGAGATCTGTAGTGTTGAATGGGTTAACCCTTTCTCTCATAGAAGCACCTCTTGACGCCATTACCTAACCAATACAACATACATTGACAATGTAGTAGTCAAACCAATGTTCATAATAAAGGCCAGAATCTCATGTAGTCCCAGTAATATCTATGGAGGTGGGATAGATATGGCGACTACTTATCTACTGCATGATAGCTAAATGGCTGTTGTTTTTATGGGAATATAATATGTTAACCTAAATCTCTATGAAGGAAAGAGTTATCTAATTATCGCAACAAGCGAGTAAAGCCATATTAATTGGAGTAATCACTATTACAATTAATATTTGATTGCTACACTTCAGATGAGAAGACGTTTGAGGATTACTTCGATGAGTACTACAAGCTGGATTATGAAGACATAATAGATGACATACCGTGCAGATTTAAGTACAGGAAGGTCACGCCTAACTCATACGGACTTAGTACTGATGAGGTAATCTTAACTTTTTGTTCCTTGATAAGTAAATATTTGAGAAGGGGTATGTCAGAGTCGTCAGTGGTGTAGCTTGACTGAGTTCTAGCGCGATCCGGGTGCATGACACACCAGAAGTCTTTTTCCGCGAGATTGTCGGAGATGCATTCTGGAAAATATTTTGTGCCGGTGTCACAGGAAATCTTCCCCCCAGGGGGGTAAATATCCTAGGAAATATACCCCCGGGGGGGGGGGAATTTCCTAGGAAAAAATACCCCCACCCTGGAAATTTACCCCCCACTACACATTGAAATACGTTTTTTTTTTAAACAAATACATATTACCCAACCAATGAAAACAATAAAACAATAAAATTGACATCAATGTCAGTAAATCTTTATTGCAAAAATGGTCAATTTGTTTATATTTCACACACAAAAATAATTTGGTTAAATGATACTAGTTGTCCAATATCTCACCCTTTTGATCAAAAACCAATCAAATCTATATTTTGTTGTTAACAAATATATTTTAATATGAGGTAAAACAGTAATATATATTATACTCAAATCATCATACCTAAAATAAAGAAATATATTTACAACAAAATTGAGGGGAGGGGGGGTATATTTCCTAGTATATTGGGGGGAGATTTTCAGGAGGGGTAAATTTCCTGTTACACCGGTACACATGGTTACAAGAACATCAATATCGTTACATTTTACCATAAATTCTTTCTTTTGTCTTTAACTATATACCAATTTCTTGGAAAAAAGTGTAGGCTATGGCCTGTGCTGCCTTAACCCTTTCAACACCACAGACCTCTAAATAGGCTTACAAAAAGTGTAGATCCAGATGAGCCGGCTCGTGATAAGCGAGCGTCTCATCAGGATCTGCACTTTTTGCCAGTAATATTACTATTTTTAGACAAAATTACCCATTTTGATAAATGAACTAGTCCAAATGTTATTTTCTTATTCATTTATTGGTCTAAGAATATCATGGACCAGTCCATGTGAGAGTTACTTGGTGTTGAATGGGTTAAGAATACTACGCCCCTCGCCACCACATCGGATGATCTGTGTCAGGGTTCTAAATATAACGCTTGCTTGTTTAAGGTCACTTAATAGTCCTAATTCATTATAAATGTTGCAACGTTTATGCAAGGCATAAGGGGAAGTAGAGAGATATGTAAGGTATATAAGGGAGAAGTTTGCCGGCTCAACCAACTGTCATCTATACATGTATATTCTATATATGAAAACACTTCTCCCTGAGCTCAAAATAGGAAAATGGGAGGCAACTCAGGAAGATATATTTCTCACAAATCGCCCAAATTTGTATTTGCAGCCAGTATTTGAACAGCATCCTCTATCATCGTGATGTTCATTCGTCAGTTGCATTGTTTTCAGATATTGAAATGTAGAGACAAAGAATTGAATGCGTGGGCCTCAATTAAGAAGATGAGTCAATACAGGTAATCTTGCAATAATAACGCTATTGAATCAGAATACCATTTTATCTTGATATGTCCGATGTACAATGAAATAAGATTAAATTTTTTAGGCAGAACAAGTTGGCCTACCTTGAATAAATATGTTACTCTTATTTAAAAGTTACGAATAGTATCATATTAATAAATACAGCAAAATATATTAAGAACACCTTTAAGCTAAGAACAAATATGAAAACCTTACGTGATGAACATTAATGAACGTATATGTATACTATCATATTAATATGTATTATCACACCAAGACGAATTCCGCCTCCGTGGTCGAGTGGTTACGGTCGCTGACTTGTATACCACTGTAACCTATCATCACTGATGGTCACAGGTTCGAGCCCCGCTCAGACCGTGTTTCATTTATATGAAAAAGTTGGCAGTTTCTTACGGAGGTTGGTGCACCCAAGTACTGGTTAACCGCTGGAGCCTGCCCAGGAAAGGTGTTGTTAGGTAAACTGCCCTCTGGCGATATAGCCCAAAAATGGTGCTGATGCAGGCGTAAAACCCGAAATATAAAATATAACAAAGATGAATTGATTTCGCTCTTTGCCAATATAGCTTCTTAGCTGGTTTATCGTTGCTTTAAGTAAAACAATGTCAACCTATTATTAATGTAATGTGTGTATATTACATTTTGTTTCTCATGCCATGTATAATGTAAATGTTCTGTATATATATTGTAATGCCAAAGGCAAGGTCATTGCTGATTATGCCATAAAACATATTCTATAATAATATACAGTCAAACCTGTGGTAGTGGTCACCTGTATTAAGCAGCTGATCTGTATTAAGCAGCCAAATTCCCAGTATGTTGTTTTATTATATAGTTTCCCTCTATTTAGCAACCACCTGTGCTAAGCAGCCACTTTCTGTGATTCCCTTGACTGGCTGCTTAACACAGGTTTGACTGTACAGCAATAAATGTTATCACACACTGAATAGTATTCCAAATAGTTAGGTTTCTATAAATTTTCTCCAATGCCTATTTTCACATATATTGTATGTTATTGTTCCAGTTTAAAAAAAACAACATTTCTTTTAATATAAATTGTCTTAAAAGGTATTTATATATACATATGTACCGTCTCCGTGGCCTAGTGGTTAAGGCGTCCGCCTATGGAGCGGGATGTCGAAGGTTCGAACGTCGTCGGGAGTTCGTTCTGATATGGCCGGTTGGTGAGCCGCCAGCTAGTTAAATAATGGTTACCAATTGCCTATCAGCCTGGCATACAAGCATAGAATTCGGGAAGTACTGATGTTCATAAAAAAAGGTGTCTCATAAGTCAGAAATGGCTGGCCCTTTAAATAGGGGTGACACTATAATAAACAAACACACTATACAATGTTTATGGATAAAACTGTCCTTTATATCTATGTAATGTGATGGCTTGGAGATAACACTATATCTATGTAATGTGATGGCTTGGAGATAACACTATATCTATGTAATGTGATGGCTTGGAGATAACACTATATCTATGTAATGTGATGGCTTGGAGATAACACTATATCTATGTAATGTGATGGCTTGGAGATAACACTATATCTATGTAATGTGATGGCTTGGAGATAACACTATATCTATGTAATGTGATGGCTTGGAGATAACACTATATCTATGTAATGTGATGGCTTGGAGATAACACTATATCTATGTAATGTGATGGCTTGGAGATAACACTATATCTATGTAATGTGATGGCTTGGAGATAACACTATATCTATGTAATGTGATGGCTTGGAGATAACACTATATCTATGTAATGTGATGGCTTGGAGATAACACTATATCTATGTAATGTGATGGAGATAACACTATATCTATGTAATGTGATGGCTTGGAGATAACACTATATCTATGTAATGTGATGGCTTGGAGATAACACTATATCTATGTAATGTGATGGCTTGGAGATAACACTATATCTATGTAATGTGATGGCTTGGAGATAACACTCTATCTATGTAATGTGATGGCTTGGA
>CM026397.1:55256226-55395556 GCA_014843695.1 Archivesica marissinica | reverse complement strand
ATATCTATGTAATGTGATGGCTTGGAGATAACACTATATCTATGTAATGTGATGGCTTGGAGATAACACTATATCTATGTAATGTGATGGCTTGGAGATAACACTATATCTATGTAATGTGATGGCTTGGAGATAACACTATATCTATGTAATGTGATGGCTTGGAGATAACACTATATCTATGTAATGTGATGGCTTGGAGATAACACTATATCTATGTAATGTGATGGCTTGGAGATAACACTATATCTATGTAATGTGATGGCTTGGAGATAACACTATATCTATGTAATGTGATGGCTTGGAGATAACACTATATCTATGTAATGTGATGGCTTGGAGATAACACTATATCTATGTAATGTGATGGCTTGGAGATAACACTATATCTATGTAATGTGATGGCTTGGAGATAACACTATATCTATGTAATGTGATGGCTTGGAGATAACACTATATAGTCAAACCTGTGTTAGTGGTCACCTCTATAAAGCAGCCAACCTGCATTAAGCAGCCAGATTTTAGATTCCCAATGTTACTGTGTTAAAAGATTGACCTTTATTAAGCAGCCACCTGTGCTTAGCAGCCACTTTCTGTGATTCCCTTGGCTGGCTGCTTAAGACAGGTTTGACTGTAGATATGAGCATATATTGTAGATATGAAGTTTTGTAGCACACTTAAAGCAGAATTACATCGTAATAAAGGACTTTTTGTAGCACACTTAAAGCAGAATTACATCGTAATAAAGGATGTTTTGGGTAAAATAGAAATACTAATGTGTGTGTGTGTGTGTTTACAAAAATCGAAATAGTCGCTCAGAAACGATAAAATTCCAATAACTTTAAACCGTCGTATACGCGAATTTGTTTATCAACACACGAAATATAAACACGCACAGTGCGCATGCGTGAAACAACAGAGGATGTAGAAAACAACGTATATATTTTGAACATGAAAGACTATCTATCTATCTTCCTCTAATGTCGAACCCCTTGCGGGGATGTAGAAATGTCCCTAAAAGACTTAGCTAACAGAGATATGAATCAATATATCAAGTAATTTACTTTAAAAAGACAACATGGGACAAATGGGGTCGATGCATTCTGAATGTAAACAAGTGCGGACGATGCGTTCCGGTCGTAAACAAGTGCGTGACTGATCGACTCAGAAAGTCCTACTTTCGGTTTCGAGTTTGTTTTATCGCAAAAAAACACTGTTTACCTGTTTACCAAATGAACATTTGCATACAAAGTATAATGTTAGAATGTGTAGCAGCATTGCTACCCATACGTAAAAATTGATTTTTTCAAATATCTTTTATTTCATACGATGTAATGCTGCTTTAATGAATCATTGCATTTTATTCAAGATTAAATCTGTTTGGGAAGAACAGTTTAGAAAAGGTGAAAAAGATAATGGTCAGTGATTCTACATGGGTACCGGCTCATGCCTGAAATTCTGCATGGAGAGGGGGGCACATGTTGTGGGTTTCCTCCCAATAAAGTCAAATATTCACAATATGACCTAAAGCTGTTTACATTATTAATTTTGCTATTTCAGGACAGAAGATGAGGAAGCGTATGATATTCGAGCTTACACGGCCATGGGAAAGAACTTGAAGAAGAAACAAAACGTCCTTACAAGTCTCTTTGAGAGGTATGCATTCTTGTGATTTAGGTTAATTGAATCTGTATATATTTTAGTATTTAATTGGTATCTCTACCAGGACATGTTTGTTGATATCGACATTGCTAGTTATACCTTCGTAAACATCGCATGCATAATAGGTTTTATTCTTGAGTGGGAAAAAGGACATGGTGGGTCAGAAAAGGGGCAGGGTGAGGTCAGAAAAGGGGCAGGGTTGGTCAGAAAAGGAGCATGGTTGGTCAGAAAATGGGCAGGGTGGGTCAGAAAAGGGGCAGTGGGTCAGAAAAGGGGCAGGGTGAGGTCATAAAAGGGCAGGTGGGTCAAAAAGGGGCAGAGTGGGTCAGAAAAGGGGCCGGTGGGGTCAGAAAAGGGACAGGGTTGGTCAGAAAAGGAGCAGAGTTGGTCAGAAAATGGGCAGGGTGGGTCAGAAAAGGGTCAGAAGAGGGGCAGGGTTGGTCAGAAAAGAGGCAGGATGCATTTGGGCCGGGGTATTGGGAGGGGGTATACCCCCTATAAAATGTTGCTAACTTATGGCGATTGGCAATGTTACATTTAGAACTTAACATTGAAGTGGCTATTCTTGTCTTGTAACTCTTGAACCGGCAGAGGTATTTTAAAATGATTTGACAGAAATGCCAACGATATCGGGAAGATTTGCATAGCACAGGTTTCAGTGGTGTCAGTTCAAGGTCATACTTAGAACTTACACTTTCTGTGCCAGTCAAAAGGCTCTATTTGAAAATGGTGAAATTATATCTACAGCCAAAATTAACCCCAAACAACGACCGCGTGTCATCATCGGTCATCAATCAAAGGTGTGAAAAATATATGGTCGTTAGTGCATCAATTTGTAGACAATTAGCCAAGTGGTATGTCCCCACTGGATTATCGGCCTGTTTGATTAGGCCACTTGATTACATATTTGTTTGTTACCAGTTCTAATCTTAAAAAGATTATGCATCGGCTCTTAATTGAGTAATCACACTTTTGTTAGCTAACAATTTGTAAATGATGAAATAAGGGGAAGACTGTGCTGGTGGAAAGCGCTCCAAAGACTGCATTACAGTTGCGCTATGTGCAAGCATGACTGGTAAATATATTATAATGAATCTACCTATTAGAATTATCCAGATTTGCCAAACATTTATTCGATTAAATCTTTGAAACAAATATAAAGCTCATATCGAGTGTATACTAAGGGACGTAACTCTAACGTAACACGCACACATGGAAAACCACGGCTGTAAAAATCAAATTACAAAATGATATGGTAAAACACTATGATAAAATATTTCTAGTGAATTTTATCTCCGTCTGCAAAAACATATGCTACTTTAAATTGCCGTGTACCGTCGTTGGTTCTATACAGGTCGTGATGGGCTATTATTCATTTCCTCTGTAGTTGCATATTTTCGGATTGAGAAAATTCGGACTAATGCCAAGTCAAACCAGAAGACGCATAAGTCACACAATGAAAACAGACAGTTGTTCTAAACAAACGAAAATCAGTGACTTTTTTCACTAGATAAGATAATCATAAGATACTTCATTAATGATTATGTGCTAATATCAACTGTATAAATTTTAAAGACTACAATAGTGTATCGTTCGACTCCTTATAACGACGCTCACATGAAACGACGCGGCTTATGTTTTGACCTCGTTTTCAATATTCACAATATCCGGTGACGTTATTTTCATCTGCAGTGGTTGTAAACATGATACGGGATTCCCCAGACTAAATGTGGAAAGTGAGAGATTACAAGATAATTTTTATATCAATGTTATTGCAATCAGTCTGTTTTAACAGCAACATTCAAATGCAACTTTGTGCATTACATAGCTATTATTTTGCAATATGCTACTGCAAACATAAAAAATTGTGGTCTGTCTGCTAAGCTCTGCGTATCGGTAGGTCACGTGACAATTCGTCAATTGATTCACTGTTAGGAAAGGTGTATGCGTTATATACGTTATTGCTGTGATCCCTCTGTGATAGTAAAATAGATCTCGAACTAATCAATATATGTGCAGGCTCACAGACGCAAGAATAAACGGTATGCAGCAACTTCTATGACCACTGTTTTTATGCATGTACGGACTACTGGGAGTGCTATAAGGACAACAGCAAGGCATAATTTCTAGTTAAATGTTATTATTTACAAATTGTTCATAGTTATAGTTTATATACAGCAAAACAGGGACACTTTTCCTGTTTATTAGCATAATTAAATAAAGGCATGTTGTACACTCAGTTTTAATGTAATTTAGTGATGCAGAATTAATTTTCAGGCTAGTTTGAGATGACGTATAATACATGTAATGCGCAGAGCAGATACAGGAGAGTGAATTAACTATATTTAGAATGACATTAGTCAACCAATGAAATGCGTCGTAATAGACGTTTCTCGGCTCAGAGGAATTCCCAATAGCGGCATGAGTCGAGGAATTCCCAATAGCGGCATGAGTCGATGTGATATTTTGACACTAAATAAGCGTAATAAGCATAATTTCTCGCGTTTAATATGTAGAAAAGGATCTATTTATACAGATAATACACTATTTACATGAGTTCATTCGTTTTTATGTTAAGTCATTGTTGATTCTTTGCTTAGATACGTCGGAACTCGGTATTCAAGGATACATTATTTATTAAAAATGATAAAATGATACATATAATACCTGCTATTTCTTTCTACACAGTACAGTTTAACATTAGTAAGAAAAGAGAGCCAGTGATTGTATATGAAGATCATGATTGATGACCCTCCGAATAAAGACCACCTCTGAACAAAGACCACTTTGCCTATTTCCCAAGGCCGGTCTTTGTTCACAGATTTGACTGTATATTATAATGTTTGATTCAGGTGACAGTTATAATTAGATTTGTAATCTTCTGACACTGATGTGGAAGTCTATGACATTTTATATACGATATGATAACATTTCACTTGATTTTAGTGAAGAAAAAGATGATGCAATGGAGAAAACTGTGGATAAACCAGATAACTTGAAGGAGAGCAAAAGTAAAAAGAGGCGGAACAGAAGAAAAGCACTGAAGAAATTAGAGGCTGCTGGAAAGGAAAGTGAAATCAAACAGAACGAAGAGGAGAACACTGAACTAACAGGTAGTGAGAAGAGAAAAGAAACTAGTAGAGGTGTCAGTAATACCTCTAACGAGACTGAAACAGTTGGAAATAAGGTTGAATCACAGCATGATGGTAAAAGAAAACAAACCAAGAAAAGAAAAGTTGAAGAAGCATTTGAGGAAAATGGTTGCAAGTCAGAAGTTCCTACAGATGTTACTACAGAAGTTACTACAGAAGGAAAATCAAGAAAGAAGAAGCATAAAACTGAGAAAAATAAGATTTCTGATTTAACAGACTCACAAACAGAAAACATTGGAGACAAAATGGACAATGTTGACGAATCTAATTTAGATAAAAGTGGAGAAGTTGGTGAAAATATACAAACCAATGAGAAAAGAAAGAAAAAGAATAAAAATAAAAAGAAGAACAAGGATGGCCAGAAACTGCAGCTGTCAGAGGAGAGACTGAAGGCGTATGGAATAAATCCAAAAAAGTATAAATACATGAAAAAGGAAGAATTATACCAGGTAAAGGCCAGGAAGAACACAAAACAGTTTTCATAGGATTGATTAAAGACACAGTTGATAGTTCATAGGCAGCAATTTTACTAAATGCAGGGCTCATTCTAGAGGGTGACTTGTGTGAGAGTCACGCTAGGAACCCTCACATCGCCCAACTTCTCCCTTAAAAAAAGTAGTAAAAAAAAGTAGTTAAAAAAATAAAAATTCATACAAGATTTTATCCAGTAAGATACACTGGCCCATTAGAAAGCACTCCTATTCAAATGTTGTATTTATATAATTATGCTGATACTGTGTATACTCGATTTTAACCCTATTTTGCAGATCATTTATAAAGAACACCATTTAAGGATTGCAATTGCACGCTTTCTCACTTCTCCCCAAAAATCTGACCTAGATTGAGCCCTGCTAAATGTCATGTAAATAATTTTATTCTATAACCGTAGAGATTTCTTACAATAACATTACTTATTAAACTGTGAAGGTTCATCCACAAAAAAACACTATAGAAGACGGCCCTTTGAGTTTATGGATGTTTATGACATGGGCATGCACCCAGGTGGATCAAGCTATAGATCTTCCTACCCAGAAGGAATTTGACGCCTCATGTGAGATTCAAACATAGTGTTGAGGGACAAGTGATCCGGGCTTGTGCTAGAGAGCGACATGGGCGTAATTAGTCACCCTCGAGATCATGACTTATTTAACCCATTCAACACCAAGTAACTGACATGGACTGGTGCAGGATAATTAACCCATTCAACACCAAGTAACTGACATGGACTGGTGCAGGATATTTAACCCATTCAACACCAAGTAACTGACATGGACTGGTGCAGGATATTTACCCATTCAACCCCAAGTAACTGACATGGACTGGTCCGTGATATTTTTAGGCCAATAAATTAATAAGAAAATCACATTTGGACCAGTTCATTTATCAAAATGGATAATTTTGTCTAAAAATAGTAATATTACTGGCAAAAAGTGGAGATCCAAATGAGACGGCTCGTCACGAGCCGGCTCATCTGGATCTACACTTTTTGTAAGCCTATTTAGAGGTATGTGGTGTTGAAAGAATTATTAAGAGCAATGATAGAGATTGTAGACTACAGAATGACCTGGTTGTAATACTATATTCATGAAAGCTAGGCGCCGGATTAGCACAGTGGTTAGCGCGCTCGCTTCTCGCCAATGCAACCCGGGTTCAATCCTCGGACCGGGAAGTATGTGAGATAGTATGGTGGTCGCCAGATTGGACAGGTGGGTTTTCTCTGGGTATACCGGTTTCCTACCACATTTACGCTTTCATCCTCGCCAACGAGAATGATTAATATAAGTTGTTAAAGCTTGTTTCCCAATCGGTACTTTAGACACACAGGCACTGTTGTACATTTCTCTAAACCGTAAGTACACATGGACTCGGTTTAGTCTCGTACAATATACAACTCTGAGAAATAACTAAACAGTAATTTGACACATCGCCAGAGACCAAACCAATATTTGGCTAGTATTACCACTAAAAGTTTGAACCTTCAAATATGAAAAGCACTGGCCCAGAAAAAGGATATTCAAACATGAAATGGACTGACCCAGAATAAGGATATTCAGATATGAAATTGACTGACCCGGACGGAATAAGGATATTCAAATATGAAAAGCACTGACCCGGAATAAGGATATTCAGATATGAAATGGACTGACCCGGAATAAGGATATTCAGATACGAAATGGACTGACCCAGAATACAGCCCGTCAAATGTGAAATGGACTGACCCGGAATAAGGATATTCAGATATGAAATGGACTGACCCAGAATAAGGATATTCAAACATGAAATGGACTGACCCAGATACGAAATGGACTGACTCAGAATACAGACCTTCAAATGTAAAATGGACTGACCCAGAATAAGGTTATTCAGATATGAAATGGACTGACCCGGAATAAGGATATTCAGACATGAAATGGACTGACCTGGAAAATGGATCTTCAGATATGAAATTGACTCACCCGGAATAAGGATATTCAGATATGAAATGGACTGACCCGGAATAAGGATATTCAGATATGAAATGGACTGACCCGGAATAAGGATATTCAGATATGAAATGGACTGACCCGGAATAAGGATATTCAGACATGAAATGGACTGACCCAGAATAAAGATATTCAAACATGAAATGGACTGACCCAGATTTTCAGATACGAAATGGACTGACCCAGAATACAGGCCGTCAAATGTGAAATGGACTGACTCGGAATAAGGATATTCAGATATGAAATGGACTGACCCAGAAAACGGATCTTCAAACATGAAATGGACTGACCCGGAATAAGGTTATTCAGACATGAAATGGACTGACCCGGAATAAGGATCTTCAGACATGAAATGGACTGACCCGGAATAAGGTTATTCAGACCTGAAATGGACTGGTCGGGAACAAGGATCTGCACACATGAAATGGACTGACCCAGAATTCATACATGAAATGGACTGACCCGGAATAATGATCTTCACACATGAAATGGACTGGTCGGGAACAAGGATCTTCACACATGAAATGGACTGACCCGGAATAAGGATATTCAGATATGAAATGGACTGACCCGGAATAAGGATATTCAGATATGAAATGGACTGACCCGGAATAAGGATATTCAGATATGAAATGGACTGACCCGGAATAAGGATATTCAGACATGAAATGGACTGACCCAGAATAAAGATATTCAAACATGAAATGGACTGACCCGGATTTTCAGATACGAAATGGACTGACTCGGAATACAGGCCGTCAAATGTGAAATGGACTGACTCGGAATAAGGATATTCAGATATGAAATGGACTGACTCGGAATAAGGATATTCAGACATGAAATGGACTGACCTGGAAAACGGATCTTCAAACATGAAATGGACTGACCCGGAATAAGGTTATTCAGACATGAAATGGACTGACCCGGAATAAGGATCTTCACACATGAAATGGACTGGTCGGGAACAAGCATCTTCACACATGAAATGGACTGACCCAGAATTCATACATGAAATGGACTGACCCGGAATAAGGATCTTCACACATGAAATGGACTGGTCGGGAACAAGGATCTTCACACATGAAATGGACTGACCCGGAATAAGGATATTCAGACATGAAATGGACTGACCGGGAATAAGGATATTCAGATATGAAATGGACTGACCCAGAATAAAGATATTCAAACATGAAATGGACTGACCCAGAATACAGGCCGTCAAATTGACTGACCTGGAATTCAGACATGAAATGGACTGACCCAGAAAACGGATCTTCAAACATGAAATGGACTGACCCGGAATAAGGTTATTCAGACATGAAATGGACTGGTCGGGAACAAGGATCTTCACACATGAAATGGACTGACCCGGAATAAGGAAATTCAGACATGAAATGGACTGACTCGGAATAAGGTTATTCAGACATGAAATGGACTGACCTGGAATAAGGATCTTCACACATGAAATGGACTGGTCGGGAACAAGGATCTTCAGACATGAAATGGACTGACTCGGAATAAGGATCTAAAGACATGAAATGGACTGACCCGGAATAAGGATCTAAAGACATGAAATGGACTGACCCGGAATAAGGATCTTCAGACATGAAATGGACTGGTTGGGAACAAGGAGCTTCAGACATGAAATGGACTGACCCGGAATAAGGATATTCAGACATGAAATGGACTGACCCGGAATAAGCATGCACCGCTCAACAAATCAATAACAAGCAAACAATACAATTAAGCATTAACAATTTATTTTTGAAATAAATTGCAACCAAACCAATGGCATGAACCTAAAAACAATTGTTTTAAATAATTATATAAAAAAATACATTCTCATGTAATACGACAACACTTTACTATTAATAATTATGCATCATTATGAACAACAGTAAACAAAGTAAGAAATATGGGATAAGGAACAGACATACAATAAAAATGAACTTGTTTACATAATTGACTTCCCCCCACACCACTTGACAAACGTATCCAATCTCCCCTGTAGGAGAGCAGAACATAATGCATCAATCTTATTTGCTGCTAAATAATTGACTTCCCCCCCACACATCCTTGACAAACGTATCCAATCTCCCCTGTAGGAGAGCAGAACATAATGCATCAATCTTATTTGCTGCTAAATAATTGACTTCCCCCCCACACATCCTTGACAAACGTATCCAATCTCCCCTGTAGGAGAGCAGAACATAATGCATCAATCTTATTTGCTGCTAAATAATTGACTTCCCCCCCACACATCCTTGACAAACGTATCCAATCTCCCCTGTAGGAGAGCAGAACATAATGCATCAATCTTATTTGCTGCTAAATAATTGACTTTCCCCCCCACACATCCTTGACAAACGTATCCAATCTCCTCTGTAGGAGAGCAGAGCAGAACACATAGCACACCGTATATACTCCAAAATGCATCAATCTTATTTGCTGCTAAATAAATGACTCTCCTGTAGGAGAACAGAATACAATAGCACACCGTATATACTCCAAAATGCACCAATCTTATTTGCTGCTAAAGGGTGCTTAATTCATACACACACAAAAAGAATATAATTATTTTTTATTTGAAAATCATTTGTTATAATATAATACAAGTCAAACAATGTATATAAAGACCACCCTCGGGAAAGTCAAAAAGTGGCCTTTGTTGGCAGGTGGCCTCTCTATAAATACTCATACATACAAATATACTCAATAGTCCCTAGGTTTGGTAGGGAGCGACTTTGTGTGTGTTTTACATTTATTTATCATCACTACCGGTTGCCCATATGAGCCTGAAGAGATTAATTTTGGAGGATAGTGCAATGATACAGAGAGAGACCAGACCCATTCCCGAGTCTGCTCTGGTTCTTTTACGTGCATAGAGTATAGCACCGACACGAGACATCTGTTTAACGTCCCATCTGAAAGACTGGTCATTTTATTATGGTCAGATGGGGGATCAAGTATGCGATCTCTGTACTACAGATCCGTCTGATAGGGATAATTAACAGAGCAGGGCACGTTGCATTAGAGTAAAGTATACACAAACAAACAAAAACCTGGCATAGCTATTGAGCAATGGTATCTTATATCACTATATTGATCACATAACATATATTGACAGTCAAACCTGTGTTAGTGGTAACCTCTATTAAGCAACCAGTTTCCAGATTCCCAATTTGCTGTTTTATTATACATTTGACCTCTATTAAGCAGCCACCTTCTGTGATTCCCTCGACTGCCTGCTTAAGACAGGTTTGACTGTACATGCACATAAATGATAATATTCACTCCAATATGACGTGTACAGAGATACTACAAATGACAAGAGCATCTATTCAGATGTGTACAGAGAGTAAACAAATGCCGAGTGTATCTATTCAGACATATACAGAGATATTACAAATGCCAAGAGCACCTATTCAGACGTGTACAGAGATATTACAAATGCCGAGAGCATCTATTCAGACGTGTACAGAGATATTACAAATGCCGAGAGCATCTATTCAGACGTGTACAGAGATATTACAAATGCCGAGAGCATCTATTCAGACGTGTACAGAGATATTACAAATGCCGAGAGCATCTATTCAGACGTGTACAGAGATATTACAAATGCCGAGAGCATCTATTCAGACATATACAGAGATATTACAAATGCCAAGAGCACCTATTCAGACGTGTACAGAGATATTACAAATGCCGAGAGCACCTATTCAGACGTGTACAGAGATATTACAAATGCCGAGAGCATCTATTCAGACATATACAGAGATATTACAAATGCCAAGAGCACCTATTCAGACGTGTACAGAGATATTACAAATGCCGAGAGCATCTATTCAGACGTGTACAGAGATATTACAAATGCCGAGAGCATCTATTCAGACATATACAGAGATATTACAAATGCCAAGAGCACCTATTCAGACGTGTACAGAGATATTACAAATGCCGAGAGCACCTATTCAGACGTGTACAGAGATATTACAAATGCCGAGAGCATCTATTCAGACATATACAGAGATATTACAAATGCCAAGAGCACCTATTCAGACGTGTACAGAGATATTACAAATGCCGAGAGCATCTATTCAGACGTGTACAGAGATATTACAAATGCCGAGAGCATCTATTCAGACGTGTACAGAGATATTACAAATGCCGAGAGCATCTATTCAGACGTGTACAGAGATATTACAAATGACGAGAGCATCTATTCAGACATATACAGAGATATTACAAATGCCAAGAGCACCTATTCAGACGTGTACAGAGATATTACAAATGACGAGAGCATCTATTCAGACGTGTACAGAGATATTACAAATGCCGAGAGCATCTATTCAGACGTGTACAGAGATATTACAAATGCCGAGAGCATCTATTCAGACGTGTACAGAGATATTACAAATGCCGAGAGCATCTATTCAGACGTGTACAGAGATATTACAAATGACGAGAGCATCTATTCAGACATATACAGAGATATTACAAATGCCAAGAGCACCTATTCAGACGTGTACAGAGATATTACAAATGACGAGAGCATCTATTCAGACGTGTACAGAGATATTACAAATGCCGAGAGCATCTATTCAGATGTGTACAGAGATATTACAAATTCCGAGAGCATCTATTCAGACGTGTACAGTGATTCCCTGGCATACAGTTGCAAGCATAACATGATTCTCATAATTTACAATAACAATATGGCATGGAGGTTATAAAACGATCTCTAACTCAAGCTCCATTAATTTGATTGATTGATTCCGAGTTTTTCACCAGGCTGAACCAATCGGAAGCTTGGGACTGAGATTGGAGAAAGGTTTTATAACCTCCAGCCAGTGTTTTACTGTGTCTGGTTCCCAGTACAAGTATCCAGATTAATAAAATCTATGAGGTTTGATAACATTTCTGGTGTATAAATATAAAAATACTTTGTGCAATATGTATGCGTAAAAAGTATATTTAAAACAATAATTGAACACAATCGGTTTTTCAGTTCATATACATAATTGGGTGAGCAAAAATAACAGTGAACACTGGTTTGATTATAAATATATATATAAAATATAATTAAGGGCCGTCAGGCAGCAATTCTAAGTTCAACATTACCATAAGTGATATATACGATTGGTCGAGTCTTGAGATCAGCCATGTCTCAACCAATCAGAAAGCTGGAGATAAGTGTTATAACCTCCAGGCCATGGGATTGAGTGGATACCATTGTTTCTAATTTTATGGCAGTGACCTGGATATTAACATGCAGGGTTCCCGCTCTCTGTCACCAATGGCGACAAAAAACAAATACTGGCGCTAAATATTCTGAAGTCGTGATAGCGCGTTTGTAATAATAATAAAGACTTCATTTTAAGTCGTGATAGCGCAGTGGATGCGCGTTTGCTTCAGGTGCGAAAGTTCCGGAGCAGTTACGATTGTGCCCTTAGGCAAGGCATTTAAATTCCACGTTGCCTCTTCTCTCTCCCTCGTGGCGATGGATTCCACCAGGAATGAGGTCTCGAGAGTGATTAATACAAGCTGTAATAACTTGTTTCGCAATTGAGCTAAAATAAATTTGTATAAACCAATATTCTGAATTGGCGAAAACATTTTTTGGCGCAACATGTTTTGTCAAATACATGGTTTCAAATATTTATCTGTGAACAGTATGGCTCTTAGTTGGCTCCAAGTTTTTCAAATTGGCTCTAGTTTTTTTCAATTGACGACAGAAGTGGCGCAGACAAAAAATCAGACAGAGGGAACCCTGAACAGGTCATCCATCATAAAGGCCTCTATGTACGACAGTTATTGAGCACAAGGCATTTTCTATTTTTTTTAGGAACAATGACCTAGATTTTGAAACAGTTACTAACTTCATATGGGCTACAACCATTTTTTGTATAAAATGCGAATAAACTTGGTAAAAATTAAAATGAAAGCACGTGTCATGGAAACCATTTTATGATGTTTTGTTTATACTGATTGTGCTGAAATGTGTGCAGTGCAGGTCGACAGCCGTTACTATTTTATGTGCAAGTAAATATCTACTATAAGTGCAGGTTGACAGCAGTCCCCATTTTAAGTGCAGGTTGACAGTAGTCCCCATTATAAGTGCAGGTTGACAGCAGTCTCCATTTTAACTGCAGGTTGACAGCAGTCCCTATTTAAGTGCAGGTTGACAGCATTCCCTATTTAAGTGCAGGTTGACAGCAATCCCTATTTAAGTGCAGATTGACAGCAGTCCCCATTTTAAGTGCAGGTTGACAGCAGTCCCCATTTTAAGTGCAGGTTGACAGCAGTCCCTATTTAAGTGCAGGTTGACAGCAATCCCTATTTAAGTACAGGTTGACAGCAATCCCTATTTAAGTGCAGGTTGACAGCAATCCCCATTTTAAGTGCAGATTGACAGCAGTCCCCATTATAAGTGCAGGTTGACAGCAGTCCCATTATAAGTGCAGGTTGACAGCAGTCCCCATTATAAGTGCATGTTGACAGCAATCCCTATTTAAGTGCAGATTGACAGCAGTCCCCATTATAAGTGCATGTTGACAGCAATCCCTATTTAAGTGCATGTTGACAGCAATCCCTATTTAAGTGCAGGTTGACAGCATTCCCTATTTAAGTGCATGTTGACAGCATTCCCTATTTAAGTGCAGGTTGACAGCAATCCCTATTTTAAGTGCAGGTTGACAGCAATCCCTATTTAAGTGCAGGTTGACAGCAATCTCTATTTAAGTGCAGGTTGACAGCAATCCCTATTTAAGTGCAGGTTGACAGCAGTCCCCATTTAAGTGCAAGTTGACAGTGGTCCTTAAACTTAATTACATGTTTAAGGAAGTAATGACCAAACTTGGCGTGGAATAATCGAAGCAACAGACATATACACGCAACGATGATACCATAATACATGTCGAATACCACGCTGTAGGCGAATTGAGCAGATAACAAATGTGTAATATTTTTCTTAGTTTTGCTAGAAAGTAGGGCTTGTGACATTTCATTCAAATTGTCCCATCATCTCTGTTCATTTCGCCTACAGCATGTTAAAGATTAATGAGATAATTGCTATGTTCTATTTGGTTGAACCATAAGAGGATCTAAAATTCTAAATAATTAAAACACTGCCGTGACGTCATACCTTCAATTATTATTAATATTATATTTATATGTTATATTTCGGGTTTTACGCCTGCATCAGCACCATTTTGGGCTATATCGCCGACGGGCAGTTTACCTAACAACACCTTTCCTGGGCAGGCTCCAGCGGTTAACCAGTACTTGGGTGCACCAACCTCCGTAAGAAACTGCCAACTTTTTCATATAAATGAGACACGGCCTGAGCAGGGCTCGAACCCGTCATCAGTGATGATAGGTTACAGTGGTATACAAGTCAGCGACCGTAACCACTCGACCACGGAGGCGGACATTATTAATATTGGACTGGTGTCAAAAGGCCAAAGTATTATATTAAATATTACGCGTATATGTACCAAATTAACAATTTTACTTAGTAGGATCGTGTTATATAAGTGTGTTTTAAGCAAGATACAAGCCTGAAACGGATCCAATATGTAAAATATTGGTACTGTCTACGGCGCTACGCGCCTCATACAGTCCAATATTT
Organism: Archivesica marissinica; assembly: GCA_014843695.1. NCBI lineage: Eukaryota > Metazoa > Mollusca > Bivalvia > Venerida > Vesicomyidae > Archivesica > Archivesica marissinica. Next base: position 55,380,629 of record CM026397.1, on the reverse strand, counting down.
TACATATTGGATCGTTTTCGGCTTATATCCTATACTTATAAAAATGAAAGGCAATGGTGTCGTGTCAGGAAAAAACTATAACGATGAGAACTATTCACATTTTTACTGCCCTCACAACCTTGCTACACCGCGGTGTCCCTGACCCTAATTCCCCAAATACTGGTCCTATGAATGCCCGTTGTTGGTCGGGAGATACTAGAAAACGGGTACTGATTTACTTCAACCCTGGGCATGTTTGCCTTTAGCACTTTCAATGGATTTTCACGCAGAATTCCATACACTTCAACAGCTAACAATGTCGGAACTTCACTCAGATCTCTGGAAAAAAAACAATACACTCCATCAAAAACAAACTCTAATTCACCTGGATATAATTATTGCAGAGACATGCACATATATATTGGTGTATAGTAGTATACAGTTATTTCATGGGTGTTTGGGGAACAGTCAAAACTATTGTCTCGAGGTATCGGGCAACAGTTCGAAATGTCTTCCCTGATACCGAGGGACAATAGTTTTGACTGTTCCCCAAACACCCATGAAATAACTGTTTTATTACCTAATGCACTATTAACTGTTGTACATACCTTATATTCTATAATATTTGACTAACTCAAAAAACATCCTCAGTCATGTCTTCAAACCTAGCCTGGGCCGTAATTCAAGATAAATTTCTGTTTTCCCCAGTTTGTCGGCTGATGACTAATCTCAATCATCATTTATAAACGCTTGGTTTTGGTCTAAAAGCCGGTACGCCGGTAAGTATGCAATAAAATACGGAAAGGAATTAATGAACGGAAAGGAGGGCTTCACATAATGTATATCGATGACTTCAAGCACAGTCAGAGCTAAAATGTATTCGGGACGTATTTTTGACTTCCACAGTGAAAGCATACTCAGAGTATGATTGGTTCAAAAGTCTAGTATGAAACAGTTCAAACTATTGCCCGGTCAACAGTTCGAACTGTTGCCCAGACCTGAGCGAAGGATAAAAAATGCAATGAACCAGGCAAAAATAACGAATTACAAGTTATATAGAGCATTAGGTAATAATACAAATTGTTTGTATGTGTGTTTTTGGGGTCTTAACGTCGCACCAACAGTGTATGTCATATGGCGTCTCTCCAGTCAGTATTGGATGGGTTCATTATAGATCAGAATTTTTGGGAGAAGTGAGAAAGCGTGTGGGCGCGTTCTTAAATGGTGTTATTTAATCAAGTTTAACAAAATATGGTTAAAATGCACAGTATGACCATTAAATACAACATTTGAATAGAAGGGGTGCTTTATTCTGGCCAGTGTATCTTGCTGGACAAAATTTGGTATGAAAATTGCCAAAACAAATTTTTTTTACGGAAAAGTGGAGCCACCCAGAAGGCACTTGGGTGACTATTTCGCCCTCTAGAATGATCCTGTATTGGTGGAGGAAGAATGAGGGTACATTATTTCAGGCATGGATGGGTAATCCAGGGATCGCAGGTCCGATCCCCCGTCTGACCCTAATAAAATTAACAGTCTTTCAGATGGGACGTTAAACCAAGGTCTCGTGTCGGTGCTTTACACTGTGCACGTAAAAGAACCAAAGGAGATTCTGGAATGGGTCTCTGTCTGTATCATGCACTATCCTCCAAAATCTAAAATGACTAATCTCTTCAGGAGGCGTCGTTCATATGGGCAACCGGTAGCGAAAGAAAGTGGCTGTTTAGCACAGGTTGTTGACTGTACAGAGAAACTTGTATTAAGAGACCACCCAAGGGGCATACAAAATACGGTCTCTAAACAAGACTGGTCAGTTAGTATAATATAATTTGTACCTTAACAAACGAGAATTGCAAAAATGAGCTCAGAGTACAAATTTGAGGGTCGCTCGAGCAAGTTTAATAAAAAGAGAGCTTACGTTATTGAACCTGGAGCAATATGGTAGCATCTACTGAGAGCGATATGTTCAAGGTCAGGGAGGTAGCATATAAGGTGGTTGATGGTGTCATTTGTTAGAGCTGTCGAGTCACTGAGATCTACTTCACGCAGACTTGGACACGTCTTGCACAGCTGTAACACTTCTGAAAACGAAGATCAACATTAGTATTTGTTGTTTTACGCCTTCATCAGCACTATATCGACGACGGGCAGTTTACCCAACACCTTTCCTGGTTGGAAATCGTCTGGGCCGAATCATATTCTGGGGTTTCAGGATTAGCAGAATTATTCTGCTTGGAAACTAAACCTATTTCAGTAGCGGGCATTTCCCGACATGACGTACTTACTTATCTGTATCATCTGAACGCTTTTCGTTGTACATAATTGTAACAAGTAAAAGCGTCTCGTCAATGAACAAGTACTCGATGATCTTATCCCTGTAGAAAGGTGCATATAATCTGATTCAAAATATTGTTGGGTCATAGACCGCCATTTAATCCAATTATCCGTAATTAAAATGTCACCAACACCCCATGCAATCAAGTGCCATTTAACAGCTGATTTCCAATAAACAAACGCTTGTCATCATTGCACGTGTGACCGCACACGTGACCTTCACTTTCATGGATTTTCAGCCGATTGTGTTTCTTAAGCAATGTTATATTGCCGATATTTATGGCATGCGCCATGGATTTTCGCCAACTGAAGATTATTGGAGCCAGACGTAATTTTTATGCGCATTTGACGACAAATGCGACCGACAGCGGGAACCCTGATTAGTATTTATAATTCATGTTTGTAATTACTATTTGTAATCAGTGAATATAATTACATCCACAAAGGAGGTTATGTTTTGCCTCTGTTTATCTATTACGTTATGTCAATTTCATGAAATTTGGTGGAAGGGTTGGTCTTGGTTCAAGGCTGAATCCCTAAGATTTTGGAGGTTATCGATTCAGGGTTAAAAATTATTCTTCACCATTGCGAGATGCGGAGGTCTGCTGTCAGGTTGTTCTTGTTTATATTTGTAATTAGTGTTTGTAGTTAGTGTTTGTAATTAGTGTCTGTAGTTAGTTTTTGTAATTAATGTTTGTAGTTAGTGTTTGTAGATAGTGGCTGTAATTAGTGTCTGTAATTGGAAAATGGGCAAATGAATCTAACTTACAAATCTGGATAGAAGCTACCTTAATAATAGGGAGTTATATATAACAGAGAAAGTTGTACACTCAGCCAATTATTGCTGACATGTATTGTATGAAAACATGTCTTTCAGAGCTCAAAATAGGTACAAGTGAGGCAGAGCTCAGCCAGACATATTTCTCTCAAATTGTCCCCTTTGCTCAGGCCCCACAAATGCTTATTTAGTACCCAATTTGTCTCTCATTACGTGCCTTTCTCTGTATGCCCACAAGTAATGTTTTTATTCCAGGTAAGAATATTTATTCTTTCAAATCCAGTTAGTTATACAAATTGTTTTAGCTCGATTGCGGAACAAGTTCCTACAACTTATATTAATCACTCTCAATACCTCAGTGACATTCCTGATGGAATGATCCATCGCCACAAGGGAGACAGAAAATGCAATGTGGGATGCTAAGTGGGAACTTCCCGATATTGCTACTCACCGTCGTCCGTGATGTTCTCCCGACAACCACTCAGGTTTAACTTGAGCATTCCTGGTGGAAGGCACAAACATATATATACAACACTGTGCCTATGAAGATCCGTCCAACCAACATGTAACGATTCTAATCTGAAATAGATAAATGGAACACAAATTCATTACTTTCTCATCACCTTTGTAACCTTTAGCATGCAATATAAACAAATAACAACAATTACAGTCAAACCTGTGTTAGTGGTCACCTCTATTAAGCAGTCAACTTGTATTAAGCAGCCAATTTCCACATTCCCAATATGTTGTTTTATTAAACATTTGACATCTATTAAGCAGCCACCTGTGCTAAGCAGCCACTTTCTGTGATTCCCTTGGCTGGCTGCTTAATACAGGTTTAACTGTATTCAATTTTTCTTTACTTTCTACAAAAGAATTGGGATGATTTGAATCAAGCCCTATTTTCTAGGGAAAATATTAATTTAAACTTTATTTATTTTTCAACGATTGCGAAACAAGTTTTAACAACTTATATTAATCACTCTTGTTGGCACGGATGAAACCATATAATTATGTGGTCATTCATGTGGGAGGAAACCTGAGTACCTGGAGAAAACCCACCTGTCTGATCTGGCGCCCACCGTACCATCTCACATCCTTCCCGGTCCGAGGATCGAACCCGGGTTGCAATGGTGAGAATCGAGCGCGCTAACCACTGCGCTAATTTGACAGCCAAGATTCATGGCTTTATAGTCATATTCAACTGACTGCTAATATTATTAGTGTGACAGGGGGATCGAACTCACAGCCCCTGGAAATGCAGTCAGACATCTTAAACGCTGCTATTTAGTTACAGTACAACTTCCAATATACAGCCCAACATCTGCACTGAATCAACCAGATAGATCATCATGCAACATGATTTCTGCATACTAACTTACAGATAAACCTGTGTTAAGCAACCAGACAATGGAACAGTCCGATCTACAGAAAGTGTTTGCTTAGTAGAGGTCAAATATGTAATAAAATGGCAGTTAATGATTCTGAATTTGGCTGCTTAATAGTTTAATACAGGTGACCGCTAACACAGGTTAACATGGTCATATGCAATATGTAGACTATTCCACACCTTTAAGTTATTAGTTGAATCGTCTCCGTGGTCGAGTGGTTACGGTAAACTTAGACTTGTAAACCACTGTAACCTATCATCACTGATGGTCACGGGATCGAGCCCCGCTCAGACCGTGTCTCTTTATATGAAAAAGTTGGCAGTTTCTTACGGAGACTGATGCACTAGCACCAAGTACTGGTTAACCGCTGGAGCCTGCCCAGGAAAGGTGTTGTTAGGTAAACTGCCCGTCGCTCAAATGGGCAACCGGTAGCGACGTTAAATAAACTTAAAACAAACAAATCAGTCGATTGCACTGTGGCTGCATTATTGTGTGACCTTCTGGTGTTCCTGCATATCATAATCTATAAGTGACAGCCAACAAACGTATTGATCAATGTTTTTATCTATATGTAGGTGAAAAGATTTGCTATGATGCTGAATCCCCAGTCTTTCTCAAGTAGACTAGGTACAGTCAAACCTGTCTTAATAGAAGTCAAACCTGTCTTAATAGAAGTCAAACCTGTCTTAAGCAGCCAGCCAAGGGAGTCGGAGAAAGTGGTTGCTTAACATAGGTGGTTGCTTAATAGAAGTCAAACCTGTCTTAAGCAGCCAACTAAGGGTGTCAGAGAAAGTGGCTGCTTAGCACAGGTGGCTGCTTAATAGAGGTCAAATGTATAGTAAAGCAACATATATGGAATCTTGAAACTGGCTGCTTAATACAGGTTGGCTGCTTAATGGAGGTGACCACTAACACAGGTTTGACTGTATATATATATATAAATATTTCACTTTGATTTTTTATGTAACTTCATTTATTTTACGATTGCGAAGCAAGTTTTAACAACTTATATTAATCACTCACATCACCCACGTTGGTGCGGATGAAAGCGTAAATGTAGTCATCATTTCATTTTGATGGGGGAGGGGAGAGAGCATGACTAGAAATTGTTTTAACTACATCCAAAACTTTGAATGGAAGTTCACATCACTGATCACTCGACAAACAACGCCGCCAAAAGATAAATTAATATTGATGAAAGATAATATTAAATGGTCGTGTAGATTGATGAGATAATATTAAATAGTCATGTAGATTGATGAAAGATAATATTAAATAGTCGTGTAGATTGATGAAAGATAATATTAAATGGTTGTGTAGATTGATGAAAGATAATATTAAATAGTCGTGTAGATTGATGAAAGATAATATTAAATAGTCGTGTAGATTGATGAAAGATAATATTAAATAGTCGTGTAGATTGATGAAGAACTTACTTTCTACAATTCGTCAGTATTGGCATGAGTCCATTAGCTGTTAACCCCTGACACATGGCCATGTTGAGCTCCGATAAATGTTTGTTCTCGCCGATGTAACTGAAAACAAGAGTACAAAGTGTCAACAGAAATAAATACAACAAAGTACAGTCAGGGAGCCAGTGGTCTACATGGCAGAGTGGTTATGGTCGTTGACTTCAAATCACTAACTGCTGTATGTTCGAATCCCACTTGACTTATGTGCTGAAGTTATCCAGCTGATTTGGGGGAGATTGGTGGTTCTACCCTGAAATACTGTTTTCCTAGGTCTAAGAGCGGTCAGGGTTTTCCTCCGCCAACAATACTTGGAGCCATATCACATACACTGTCAGTGTAAATATATTTACCAGGGCTAAGGGGAGGGGCTAACGGACGAGGGTTAAAGTGGAGCAGGTCGGGGCGTCCTGTCATTCCTCTATAGAAAAACACCATATGAGTCGCCATGTAAGCTTTTGGTGCGACATTAACCACACCACCAAAAGTCATTCACTAAAATAATGATGTGTAATTCAATGGCATCATTTAGGATAATGTAAACAAGAGCATAGTAGTCCGACATTGGCTGTCCGATTGCGCATAATGATAACGAGGAAAACCAATCCTACAGTATAATGTTACCAACATACCTGCATACTCTATCATCCACCTCCAGAGTTTCCAGACTGATTTTACGAAGGTCTTTACAGATGGAGAATATCTCTGCGAGAACTTGAGGAGTCGTTCCCGCCATACTGAGATCTAAATATTGCACTTTAGACAGCCTGTAAGTGTGTAAATATTGCACTTTAGACAACATTGAAGATGGGATCAATTTTATTTTTCAGTCGGCAAGATAGCAACAGTACAGCACAAGCTCTGAATGAGCTTTTGAACCGACTATATAACATAAAATAATGGTAACATCTATAAAATTACAATCACTGATAATAGTATGCATATTTCAAATTGTTTGTATAAATTTCTTAGAAATTACTCGAACACAGTATCGGGTAGTAGAAAATAAATCTGTAGACAAGTTACGTGTTTAAATGTATTCAAATCTTAGAATATTATTGAAACTTTTGCGATTCACGGAGTAGTCGTTCAACAAATTGTTTTTCATTTGGCCAATTCTCAGGATCAACCAGAAACCATTTAATACCGGTACGTCTTAATGAAAACAACCTGTTCTTCCAGCAACTTAAATATGTTAACAAATACTTGTTCATGTTATAGATTATTTCATCCTCAGGGATTTAATCTATTAGATGAATTAAATGTATTTCTTGACATTTTGCTGGCTAACCGAAATAGGGTTTCATCAAAATATAAAACGTGTATATTTTAATTTGACTCAAAATACTCAGAAAGTCACGACAAAATTAAGAAATATATTAAAGAATCGGTCAATATTCTGGGTTTTTTTTGCAATAAATACAACAGCTACCATGCCTGGAGGTTATAAAATCTCAAAACTCAGTCTCAAGCGTCTAATTGGTTCAGCTGACAGTAAAACTCAGAATTAACCAATCAGATCACTTGAGATCCGAGAAATGTTTTATAACCTCGGGGCCATGACTTAAGCGAGAGAAATATCCCCCCGTAACTGCCTCACTTCTCAATATTTGGTAGAACTATCCCCCACGTAACTGCCTCACATCTCAATATTTGGTAGAACTATCCCCCACGTAACTGCCTCACATCTCAATATTTGGTAGAACTATCCCCCACGTAACTGCCTCACATCTCAATATTTGGTAGAACTATCCCCCTGTAACTGCCTCACTTCTCAATATTTGGTAGAACTATCCCCCGTAACTGCTCACTTCTCAATATTTGGTAGAACTATCCCCCGTAACTGCCTCACTTCTCAATATTTGGTAGAACTATCCCCCCGTAACTGCCTCACTTCTCAATATTTGGTAGAACTATCCCCCCGTAACTGCCTCACTTCTCAATATTTGGTAGAACTATCCCCCTGTAACTGCCTCACTTCTCAATATTTGGTAGAACTATCCCCCGTAACTGCCTCACTTCTCGTATATAGTGAGCACAGGGAGAGGTTTTATTACTGTCAATAAAATAATGTTACCTTGTAGATTTGATTGGACTAGTTGGACCAGTAAATATGGGACCTTCAACCTGAAATACATGTCAATCAATAATCATTTCTTTGCATTGTTTGTGTTTGGAGTTTAAAGTAGCCTAAGTGTAGCTATTATTGGTGGAGGAAGACCCCGGATGCTCCCCCTTCCAAGCATTATTTCTGGTACGAACATGCATCTGGGTAGCACAAGCAACCTTCCACAAGCCAGCTGGATAGTTAAATTGATTGCGAAGCAATTTTAAAAACTTATATTAATCACTGTCGTTGGCACGGATGAAAGCGTAAATGTGGTCATTCGTGTGGGAGGAAACCGGAGTACACGGAGAAAACACACCTGTCCGATCTGACATATGTACCATCTCACATACTTCCCGGTCCGAGGATCGAACCGGGGTTGCATTGGTGCTAACCACTGCGCTAATCGGACAGCCATTTTCTCACACATGTTTCAGATTGTACTTCAAAATTTGGGTAGAACATTACTCCTGTCATGTTTATAACGTAGAAAAATATTATTGTATGCAGACATTAAACATGTTATAAAAAATGCTAAAATGACTATGTCTAAATCCACGAAATATTTGCTAAAATGTCCGAATTCACGAAAAATGTGGACATAGGTTCGTTCCCCTGCAATTTCCACATTCCTTTAAGAACATATGGGGGGGGGGGGAAACAGTCTGGGCAAAAGGCAGCGATGGAAAGGGCACGGTGTATGGTATTACATTTATCCTAATGTCATAGCAACTCTTCATAACCTCAATTTAACGGTTGGACTCTACAAGCGACTTGGCTATTAAGCATGCTCCGATTCGCTACATTTAGCTTCAGAGACCCAACATTTACCAATCAGATAGCAATCGCTACATTTAGCTTCGGAGACCCAACATTTACCAATCAGATAGCAATCGCTACATTTAGCTTCGGAGACCCAACATTTACCAATCAGATAGCAATCGCTACATTTAGCTTCGGAGACCCAACATTTACCAATCAGACAGCACGGTATAACTGGGTAACAAACTATAGGCTTAGAGTAGAATACTTCCAGATAACTATACCCGTTAGTTTGGTGGCCCACAAATCAACCAAAATTCTGATAATTTTGACATGAATATAGATAGTTGTGCAGAATATAAAAATACGGTCTTTGATATTTTAGCCATACCCATTCGCCCAATATTGTCTCAACAAATTTACACGAATCACAAAAACAGCCTATTCAGTTTGAGTCGTGCGGAAAAATCACATCCTTGAAAATGAGGCACTGGTTTGCGTCAATTTCAGACAACTTTATAGACATACGGTACATATTGCTAAAAATGCAGATTTTGCCACTAAATGTCAGTTCTGGTCCACAGATCTGATTATGATAGACACATCAACGCATGCACCTTTAATTCTTTCAGCAAATAATCGTCAACAGTTTTCGTTATGTTATTGTTATATTCCTGGTTTTACGCCTGCATCAGCACCATTTCGGGCTACATCGCCGGCGGGCAGTTTTTCTTACCAACACACCTTTCCTGGGCAGGCTCCAGCGGTTAACCAGTAATTGGGTGCACCAACCTCCGTAAGAAACTGCCAATTTTTTCATATAAATGAGACACGGCCTTAGCGGGGCTCGAACCCATGACCATCAGTGATGATAGGTTACTGTGGTATACAAGTCAGCGACCTTATCCACTCGACCACGGACCTCAACAGTTTTCGTGGAAAACTTATTCCAAATTCGAGAGTTTAAATGAGATTATACAGATTTGCACAGTTACAGGTAGTGTAGTAGTGTCTACATGTCTATTTCTTCTTTCAAGTACCTACCTCTGTTTTTGCTAATCTTAATGCCCATACCCCTAGACTGATCACATGACCAAGTACACCAGGACCAAGAGACTTTGTGGACAAATCTATCCGTTTCCATAGCGACTCATCTAGCCTGTTATCAAGAATATAAAAAACATTCAATGAAATTGAAGTGAAAGGCAATCATAGAAATGTATTATATTCTATGCTTGCAGGGTTCCCGCTGGCGGTTGCCATTTCCGGGTTTGAGGAATCCAATCCATATCCAATCATAGCTGTCTCCAAGTTAAGTTCTGTTTTCATACCTGCCAGCAAATCCCCATAAAAACTACCACAAGGTACTGCTTTGATGACCTGACAATGCTCCAACAATTACTGTCTTGTATATTTGAAGTAAATAACCAGTGGGGTGTAGTCTAATTAACACCCCGTCATGGACGTATAGGAATTTTGTGCCATAATTTTTATTAAAACATTTGTGCCATTCCACAAAATTTAGTGCCAGTATTTGTTGTTGTCGCAATTGGCGACCGACAGCGGGAACTCTGCATAATAAAGATGCAGTCGGAGCCAAACAACATGTACCGGTATATATGCATGCGCCTAATTACGCTTTACACAATAATGAAACATTATGAAAATAGTCCCTACTCGCAAATTCATGACACATCAAAGGTTTTCACGGACAATTAACAAAGTTGTCACATCTGTGATCTATACTGACATGTTGCGCTCGAATAACTTTTCCATTTAAATGTGCTCATATTATTTATGTTATATTTCGGGTTTTACGCCTGCATCAGCACCATTTTGGGCTATATCGCCGGCGGGCAGTTTACCTAACAACACCTTTCCTGGGCAGGCTCCAGCGGGGCAGGCTCCAGCGGTTAACCAGTACTTGGGTGCACCAACCTCAGTAAGAAACTGCCAACTTTTTCATATAAATGAGACACGGCCTGAGCGGGGCTCGAACCCGTGACCATCAGTGATGATAGGTTACAGTGGTATACAAGTCAGCGACCTTAACCACTCGACAACGGAGGCGGGCCTAAAATGTGCTCAGAAATTTTCTTTGTACACAAATGTTATCGAATACAATGTTCACCACACAACTTACACCAGTCGGCTCCATTTCTTACACACTCTAGCACATTTAGCAAGCACAAACTTTGGTAACCAGGCAAATATTGCAAGAATCATCTCGTCCGATAACAAGCCAAAGTAATCTGAAATATACAAAATTGAAGCATACATGTAACCACATCCGTAGTTTTCAGAATGCCATGGGGGCACAAACACGAGTCGCACCGTATCACCGATTTATTAATTCAAGAGCGATCACAGACCTTTAACAACACTGTCATATTGTAACAGCATTTTGTACCTTGCTATAGGAGAAGACCTCTGTAAGCTATAGCTTTCGGTTCCTTTTTCATTCATGTATCTATATTTTATGTAAAATTTATATATGTTGTATGGTTTGCAATAAACTATGTTTAAACTAACAATACAATGTCTATTTGACACTCTAATTAAGCCTTGACGATCATACACAATTAATTAGACTACATTTAAAGCGACACTACATCAGTGAAAACGAAAATGTATTTTCCTATTAAATGGTATAATTTTTTCCCAAATATTTGCTTCAAATACTTAGTATTTCAACTAATAAACAAACGTCGTATATTCGGTTTGTTGACATAACAAAATAATGTAAATAGGGTCGATATCCATGCGTAATGCAACTCTATTTATGGTACAGATTTACCGTTATATCTCACATTTGTGCCTACGCATATTTATTTGTAGAATATTCTTAGTTAAATTATCGTTAAACAACATTATCTTGCATTTAGTATTGACTCCAATGACAGACAAACGTCAATTCAGGAGCGTGGATGACCGTTATATGAAATCCTACTTTCAATTTTGAAAGTTTGTAGATCACAAAAACACTGTTTATTGATTCAATGTTAGTGTTCGAATGTATTCGAAAGAATTCGTAGTAGCAACGCATTTATATGTGAAAAAATGCATTTTATTAGCTTTTTGCAATGTAATGTCGCTTTAAATATATAAAGCATTTCCTGCCAATACATATGTACACACGTGTAATACAACATGGAATATATACGGCATTATGTGGTCAACCTGAAGGAATATCTGCTGTGCCATGCTTTCCAATCAATTGAATTGTTGTAGCCAATAAATGCCGATGATTTAACCGTTTGCAAGCTAGCAACAGATAAAACCATTTTTGCAAAACAGCATTGAGCCAAATCAGATGGATTGTCAAGTCGGAATCTGCCGATCGTCTATCTAAAGAATCGGCAATTTGTTCACGGACAAGATTGCTAATTGGTTAATCACTAATATGGACTTGAGGCAAGTGTCCCACAAACTATGCTAAAAATGATGATATATACCAAAAGCAACAGTATCTGTCCTCTGTCGTTTTATCTTTCTGTTAATACTGAGCTGTAGGTGCGGGCGAGGTAGATTATGTACAGATTTGAGACAAGGGGTCAGGCTAGGGTCCAAGGAACCTTCTGATGATTCATCACTGCACGATGTCACATTGTCACGATGACTGTCCAGCAATATCCGTGGCGCCTAAAAATAACAAAACATTACCAGTATAGTTTTGCAATTAACCCATTCAACACCAAGTAACTCACATGGACTGGTCCATGATATTCATAAACCAATCAGAAAATCACATTTGGACAAGTTCATTTATCAAAATGGGTAATTATGTCTAAAAATAGTCATATCACTGGCAAAAAGTGCAGATCCTGATGAGACGGCTCGTCACGAGCCGGCTCATCTGGATCTACACTTTTTGTAAGCCTATTTAGAGGTCTGTGGTGTTGAAAGGGTTAAACGTGCAAATGGCATTTAATTAAAGTTTATACAAATTTATTTTAGCTCGATTGCGAAACAAGTTCTTTCAACTTATATTAATCACTCTCGAGACTCCATTCCTGATGGAATCCATCGCCATGAAGGAGAGAGAAGAGGCAATGTGGAATTTAAATGCCTTGCCTAAGGGCACAATCGTAACGGCTCCAACTCCGGATCTTTCGCACCTGAAGCGAACGCTATCACGACTTCCACATTTAATTAAAGAGAGCTCTGAATCTGCCTAGTCTTGAACTCTTTTACAGAAACTAACAATAAATAATTCAAAGTTACCAACATATAATGCAAGAGAACTATTCTGAAGGAATGAAAATATTGGTATATACAGTCAATGTTTGTTGGGTTCTAAAGTCGCACCAACAGCTTAGGACATATGGCAACTTGAGTTAGCCAGGTAGAACCACCGACCACCCGCAAGCAAGCTGGATAGCTACCTCACATGAAAGAATTGGAAACATCTAAGTGGGATTCGAACCTGCAGTGGCGAGAGATTTAAGGGATTCGAACCTGCAGTGGTGAGAGGCAAGTGATTTGAGGGATTTGAACCTGCAGTGGTGAGAGGCAAGTGTTTTGAGGGATTCGAACCTGCAGTGGTGAGAGGCAAGTGATTTAAGGGATTCGAACCTGCAGTGGTGAGAGGCAAGTGATTTGAAGCCGGAACCTGCAGTGGTCAGAGGCAAGTGATTTGAAGCCAACGACCGTAACCAACATTCCATAATATATGTCTTCTACAGAAAGTTAACACCAGCAATAGTTTCTTGCTTAGAGCTACTCGAGTTACCAATCAGTAGATCTTATCTGAGATGGAGTACCGTGATAGGCGCCGCAACAATCACCCGTCCTCGGGGCTCCACTGTTGTTCGAGTCGTGATTATTAATAGATAAATTACAACAAACTATTTATGTAGGCTTTTCGTTGTTGTGTGCTTTATTGTATTCTGTACATTGTACAGTGGAACCTCCCAAAACCGGACCCTCTCTAAATCGGAATACTCCCAAAACCGGACGTTTTTGAAAGTCCCGAATTGTTGTTTCTTCTTTATTTCTTACATAAAATCACTCTGAAAACCGGAACCTCTCAACTCCGGAAACCGGACAATTTTGTTTGCATAATTTGGGTACAGTTTGATGTAATTTCACCTCCCAAAACCGGAACAACTTTTAGGCGACATAGGTCTTCATCAATAAACTAAAAAGTGTTGAATTTGTTTGTGTATTCCGTCATAAATTGACAGGCTGCTAACACTTTCCAATCTCGTTTTTAACGGTGCGCGTTTGATCTATGAACGTGTGATAATCGCGCAAGATTATAAGATGTCAGGCTGATTGATGACTACTGCAATTAGCACTCATGTACAGTTAATTTGTCGGCTAACTGGGGGATTATGTTATAATCACGTGTAGATTACTATCCTATAGGCAATTATAACACTTGTTTGATAACGAATAAAGGATTTTGTGAATCTCGTAATTTATTGTTTGATGCAACCGTTTGATCACCTGTGAAAGCACAATATAATCCAGTCACACAAGATAATTATGATTTTCGCAACTTTTGACCATTTGTTTTACAAAATAATATTTAAAGAACTGTTTTTCAAAAATATTTCATCACTTTATAAAGGCATATGTACTTTATAAAGGTTATAATTATGCAGTTTTGAAAACACATCAATAAAAAACCTCTGAAAACCGGAAACCTCTGTAAACCAGACATTTTATCCAGTCCCGAAGATGTCCGGTTTAGAGAGGTTCCACTGTATATGCTATAGCTGTTTATTAAGAAGCTTGTTGCTAGAGTATTTTACCCCAGGGACTGGTGGAAGGTGATAGCTTAAAGTACTGCTTTCACTGTTTTCATCATTAAATGCTGCAGGGGTAAAATTTTCCAAGTCGCTTGCACAACTGTCTGTACTATTCTGTGAGATTAATTCAACTCCCATTTCCTGTAGTATATGCCTCGTATGTTCTGTATTCACTGTCCAGGTCGTCTTTATTTGGGGACGGCTACATTTCTCCAGTGGGCTCACAGCCTTTCTTTTCCTGAAATAACAAATTTTTAGCACTGCCGCTTATAAACTTTTAATCAAACACCAGAGATCATTCTAGAGGGCGATGTGGGCGAAATGGTCGAAATAGGGACCCTGACTTCTCCCTCTGGGGGCCCCACTTCTCCCTAAAAAAATTAGTTTTTTGGGTTTTTACGATTTTCAAACAATATTTTGTCTAGTAAGATACACTGGCCCATTATAAAGCACTCCTTCTATTCAAATGTTGTTACTTATTCGAACTATTGTTTTACCAACGCACAATTATTTTTAACAGTACACTTGTAGCTGGTATGCAGAGCCAACTCCAAGCATAACGAGAAAGGATAGGGAGCTGCCATGCATGCTCTATCCACCATAATAATGGGTCGGCACCTAGGTTTAAACTATCCAACATAGTATAGCATTATATGTATGTTCCATTAATGTCAAACCCCAACCAGTACTAAGCAATGTGTGTGAGGTACCTTGTGTTTCCCCCAGGCATTTTTTCATGTTGCCTGTCCTAAAAAGGGCAGAATTAACAAGGTCTTATTTATGTTCACGAGTATGAAATATTTCGAGGACGAATCAATTTGGCAACCTATTGCGTATTACATTTCAAAATATATTACAAGTTGTGACAATGGTGTGGTATCCGAGATAATTATCTAAACAAAACTGTAAGCCAGAAAATTACAACAATAATGCATTTACATTCATTTAAATATAAACGTACATAAATATAATGGCGGCATAATTGACATTCGTTGGTGGAATTTCCGGGCGGCCCCAAAAAGGTGAAACACTTGATGATACTACATACATGGCCTGATAAGAGTATTGAACCGTCACCGTTCAGTTCCAAATCTGACGCTCTACAACTGGACAATATATATATTTTACAACGATTGCGAAGCAAGTTTTAACAACTTATATATTAATCAATCTAGTTGGCTCGGATAAAAGCGTATATGTGGTCATTCATGTGGGAGGAAACCGGAGTACACGGAGAAAACCCACCTGACTGATTTGGCGACCATCTCACATACTTCCCTGTCCGAGGATCGAACCCGGGTCGCATTGGTGAGAAGCGAGCGCACTAACCACTGTGCTAATCTGACAATAGTCTTACATAGGTCGAGCCTTGACATAAATAAATGTAAAAGATATAGAGGAAATAAACACGTCCTCAGGTTTCTTAGAACTCACTTAGAATTCCCAAAATTGGCTCGAGGGGGAAATGACTTTCCTGTACATTTTGGACCTAGACGACTCCCTGGTTTGTATATTGGTATGACCGTCACCATGTGTCGCTCCGAGAAATATTTAATGAACGAGCGGGAAATTGTGTACACTGTGTTGCTGATATGGGCAACCACCATAAATAATTGGGTAGACTGCGTTGCTGACATGGCAAACTGTAAAACACACTGTCACCGCCTTGTGTTGAGAAACACATTGGGGATTATGTCCACGGGGGCAGGGGCATTCCCAGTATGCATTATTGGTGTTAGTTAATTAGTACTACAATGGTTGAACTTTTCAAGATGAAGAAACTGAGAAATAAGATTGCTTTGAAAGCATGCACTGGTCAGTATGGTGCAGCTGAACGTGAAACTCGCACCGACAAAGAGGGCATATTTTTTCTTCAAATGTCTGCCCCAAGTATAAATAAAAAGCATATAACATATCAAATTGCAAGGGAATGTGTTCTTTTTATCGCTTCACCTTGATATACAGATCCTATTTTCTTTCTGGTCGTTGCAAGAGACTGTTCTTTGGACCCGCTTTTTTGGCATTTTTGAATGGAAAGAAGATTGCGCCCACTGACGACCCGGAAGTGATACCGAAATAACGCAATATCTCTGTCTTCAATTCAACACCAATGATGAAAATGGAAGCACATCGATTAATGCGAGCAATATGTTTAACACGACATAATAATCACAATATCGGTGGTGTGATGCCTATTCGTAGGCTGGGCAGTGTTTACTATTAGACCTGGATCTGGATCTGGATCTGGATCTGGATATCTACGTTGCAGGGCCAGTTACGGCATAAGGTGCAACGGGAGAGAATAGTAGAGCGGGTTTAGAGCTGTCCTGAAACCGCCTATTGTCTCTGCACACACAACATTGTCACTGAGTTTATTCCAGTCTAGTAGGGGAGAGTGGGGTAAGTTGATCCCTGGGGTAAGTTGATCCATCCCAATTTTATACATCACAAGCTGCATCAGTGAAAATGCAGCGCCCTCTAGTGAGACCATGCTGCTCAACTTCCTTTCTGATGCAGAAGATCAGCCATTAATTTATATAGGTCATGTGCTAGAACATGAAACATTTTTTCATACGTGGAAAATGAATATCACGGAATCAGGTATGTGGGTTTCTTATACAATTACTCTTCACAGCTATATAAATGTTAGCCTACCATGAGTAACCTTAAACTAGTGCTGTGTATTCAACATATGTAAACATCCACCATTCTAATGCATTTCGTTCCTAAGACCTGAATATGTACTGGTGGTATACATGGGGCAAGATGAGCCATCAACGATGGGGTATGTCGATCCATGGATCAACTTACCCCAATGGTTTCAAATGCCTATAATGATGATGTTTTTCAGTAATGTGTCAATGTTCAATCATTATTTCCAGACCATTTAAAACAGCCTATAATCGTGCTATAGATGGATGGATCCAATCCCGGAAAAACAATAACGATCTATGAGATACCGGAGCTAGTCACTGAGGCACACATGTCTGCTATGTGTCCCCGCAATATCATTTCAGGTTTTAAAAACACTGGGATATATCCATTCAACAGAGATCTGTTCAGTGATCATGACTGCTGCAGCTGCACCAACCGATCGAGCAATAGAAGTCAATCAGGGTGATACATGTAGCATTAAGAATCTGAACACAACAACTGATGAAGTGACAGTATGCACAGATCAAAGTAAAGCCCTAGATGAAGTTTATTCAACTTCATCATCTGAAAGCTCAAAGCAGAACATATCAACAATTGAGAGGGCCAATATCTCAGCTCAGGCACAAGATAATAACAATGAATATTCTGGATATGTGTCTCCTTCGCAATTAGTTCCTCTTCCAAAAGCAGGACCTCGAAAAATTAATTGCACTTTGAGGAGGAAAAAAGGCAAAACAGCGATCCTTACTGACACCCCAGTTCGCAATGAGATTGCTTCAAATATTAAACAAAAGAAAGCCCCAAAGCCTAAACAATTAGCAGCCGCTAAAAAAGTATTATTTTCAGATAAAGACACATATAAGCTTGTTGTGTCAAGTTCAGACTCAGACCTTGAACTTGATGATGACAGTGAGTTATCTGATATCGGTGACATTGAAGTAATGTAGTAAGGGTTGCAGGTAAAGCGCGCGTAGTGAATTACATAGCGCGAATTGATGTGATTGATGGGGAGGAATATGAAGGTATATTTCTTCAAAAAGTTTGTGGCCGTGTTGGATCTGAAGATGTAGGCCTAGTATTTGTACCAAACCAAAATGATGAAGCCTCATTTCCAATTACAGACATAGTATGCAAACTTCCTGACCCAAAACTAGCAGGAGGATCTGCAAGACGACAGGGGCAACTTGTTTTTCCTATAAAGTTGGACAAATACCAATTAAAATGACTTGTAATAAACTTTAAAAGGAGATAAAATCATATTTTGCAACCCATGCTGATACATTATTACTTATTTTATTTCTGTATTGTGTTAATTTGGTTTGTTTCATTACAATTTGATCCAAGTGATACTTGTATTTGATTCTTCTTTTATCGGATAGCTAGCTTTTTCCTTACTAGATCAACTTGCCCCATGCCATGGATCAATTTACCCCACTCATGGGGTAGGTTGTGCCAAAATAAATAGTTTTTTCACCGCTTTGTCATTCTTTGCATCTTCATTTCACAGAGTAATACCTACTGCAGCATGTGTTGTATTAGTTTCACAAAGTATTGGAGTATTCCTTACCTCCCTTTTCCATTTAATGAAGACATCGAGATGCAAAAATGTGAAACTGGCACAACTTACCCCACTCTCCCCTACTGCTTTTGGGAAGAATGATTGTTTGTACTGCTCTTTATTACAAGTGAAAGTTTTGAAGCACTTTGAATTATTTGTAATTTGATTTTCTAGAATGTTTATTGTAGCACAGTCAGTGAATTTATGTATTTTTACGTTTCGCTTAGCCCTTGTGGGTGTAAGTATGTCGTGACAAGGTAAAGCTGGCACCTTCCCCTCGACCACTTTGTATAGGAACGTCAGCCTTTTGGCCTTCCTTCTGGACTGTAGGCTCTCGAGCTCCAGTTTGTGCAGCATGTTTGTGATGCAGCCTTCCTCTCGGGAATGGTAGTCGCCAGTGATGAATCTGGCCGCTTGCCTTTGAACTTTCTCAAGTCGCTCGATGTCTGTTACATAGGTAGGGTCCCAGACTATGGAACTATACTCAAGTGATGAGCGAACAAGAGCTAGATATGCTGTCTTCCTGCAAGTTGCTGGGCAGTGGTTTAGGTTGCGCCTGATGAAGCCGAGCGATGAGTTTGCTTTCTTTGTAAGCTTTAGGATGTGCGAGTTCCATTTCAGATCGGACTGTATGGTGACACCGAGATAAGGATTTTCGTAAATTTGTTGTAGGAACTGCTTGTCTAGTTCGTAGAAATGAGACGATTTGCTGTTGATGCTTAGTATATAGCATTTCTTGGCATTAAAGCGCATCCCCCATGTAGCATCACGTGGTCCCTTACTGATCGGATGCATCTATACAGTAGACAGTCATCGGCAAATAAACGAACTTGAGATTTCACTGTATCTGGCAAGTCGTTTATATGGCACAGGAACAGAAGAGGTACAAGGACAGTGCCTTGTGGTATCGACGTGTACTGGTTTTGACGATTCACCATCAACTACCACTTGCATGTGTCTGTTTGTTAGGAAGTCCCTGAGCCAATTGTTGATTTGACCATCAATGCCGTAGTTTCTCAGCTTGTATAGTAGCTTCTCGTGGGGTACGGTGTCGAACGCTTTAAAGAAATCTAGGATAGCAATGTCAATTTGGGATCCCTTATCGTGGTTTATGAATAGGTCGTGCATCGTTGTGATAAGCTGTGTTTCGCAAGAGTATCCTGATCTGAATCCATGGTTGAGTGATGTTAGAATTTTATGATGATCGAGGTGGTCTAGTATGTGTTTGCAGATAATATGTTCTAATAGCTTGCAGGAGATGGAGGTTAGAGATACTGGTCGATAGTTTTCTGCAAGATGTACATCCCCTTTCTTGAACACAGGAGCGACGTTTGCATTCCTCCAGTCTTTGGGGGAGCATGCCGGAGTTCATTGATCTTTGGAAAATATAGCGCAATGCGGGTGCAAGTTGTGAAGCTCAGTTTTTCAGCATTATATTTGCAATGTCATCCGGTCCTCTAGCTTTAGAAATGTCAATTTTGTTCAGAAATTGTTCAACTCCTTTGGTGGTGATCTGGAGGTCAGGGATTTCTGGTGTCGGTCTCCGATTTATGTCAGGGGGGGTCCAGGGTTTTGAGGATCTTCTTTAGTGAATACGGAGCTAAATTGATCAACGAGTATTTGGGCTTTGTCTTTACTGTTGTTTAGGAGCTGTCCCATTTTCTTTAGTGGAGAGATGCCTGTGTTGTCTTGTCTGCGAGATTTCACGTATCTCCAGAAAGGCTTTGTGTTATTCTCGTCTAGTCCTTTTTGGATGGTGCTGTTGATGTGGTCGATCTCGGCCTTTTTAAAAGTTCGTTTGCACTCTTTCTGGTATTCTTTGTAGGTTTGCCATTGGTGACTTTCCTTTGCATGTTTGTAAAGACGGGCCTTCCTCTTTGTCATCTTCTGGAGCTTTCTGTTGAACCATGGTAGTGACTTCCATAATTTGTCCATAATGTTTGATATGCCAAGTTTGAAAGTTTGCCAAAGTTCTTCTACAGATGTGGAATGGTCTATGCTAGTGGTGGAGACGGATAGTAGACTAGCATCTTGTTGGATCTGCAGCCAATCAGCTTTGGAATAGATGAATATCTTTCTGGGTTTCTGTTTGATGATATGTGGTATAATGTTGATGTCGGGCACTACCATTGCATGGTCACTGATTCCAGGAACTGAAGTTGATGTCTTCACAAGAGAAGGGTTGTTTGTGAACACCACGTCCAGGATATTGTCAAGCCAAGTAGGTTGGTCGTGGATCTGTGAGAGTCCGTGATTGACAGACAAGTCGAGTAGTGCTTGCTGAACATCTCTTTCTGCTGCGCCTTTCATTACGGTATTGGTAGACCAGTCGATGTCCGGGCAGTTACAATCTCCTCCGATGATAATGGTTTTGTCCTTGGAGTGTTCAGAAAGTTTGTTCAAAGAGTCATTTAGTTTCTGGATGTCATTTATATTTCGATGGGGCATGTAGAAGGAACAGAGAAGAATGTCTTTCTTGCTTTGGACTTTTACCTTGGACCACACAATTTCGCAATCAGTTGCCAAGCCGGGTTGGGCGTCCATAACAATCCTGTAACAAAATCCTAACACAGCCATGTGACTTGTATTCTAGCAAAGTCCTAACACAGCCGTGTGGCTTATATGTATGTATGTAGGCTATGTTTCCCCTTGTGGGGACCTAGACATACGTAGCCTGATTGAGTATCGAACCCGGACCGTTCGATTCCAAATCCGACGCTCTACCATTGGACCACAGACGCCACACTTGTACTCTAACAAAAACCTAGCACAGCCATATGTGGCTTGTACTCTAACAAAGACCTAACACAGCCTGTGGCATGTACTCTAACAATGACCTAACACAGCCGTGTGGCTAGTACTCTAACAATGACCTAACATAGCCGTGTGGCTTGTACTCTAACAATGACCTAACATAGCCGTGTAGCTTGTACTCTAACAATGACCTAACACAGCCATGTGGTTTGTACTCTGACACTGACATAACACAGCCATGTGACTTGTACTCTAACAATGACCTAACACAGCCGTGTGGCTTGTACTCTAACAAAGACCTAACACAGCCAAGTGTCTAGTACTCTAACAATGACCTAACACATCCGTGTGGCTTGTACTCTAACAATGACCTAACACAGCCGTGTGGCGAGTACTCTAACAATGATCTAACACAGTCATGTGGCTTGTACTCTAGCAATGACCTAACACAGTCGTTTGGCTAGTATTATAACAATGACCGAACACACTCGTGTGTCTAGTACTGTTACAATGACCTAACACAGCCTTAATGTCTAGTACTGTTACAATGACCTAACACAGCCTTGTGTCTAATATTGTTGCAATGGCCTAACACAGCTGTGTGGCTTGTACTGTTACAATGACCTAACATAGCTGTGTGTCTAGTACTGTTACAATGACCTAACACAGCTGTGTGGCTTGTACTGTTACAATGACCTAACACAGCTGTGTGTCTAGTACTGTTACAACGACCTAACACAGATTTGTGGCTAGTACTGTAACAAAGACCTAACACAGTCATGTGGCTAGTACTGTAACACTGACATAACACAGTCGTGTGGCTAGTACTGTTACAAAGATCTAACACAGCATTGTGGCTAGTACTGTTACAAAGATCTAACACAGATGTGTGGCTAGTACTGTTACAAAGATCTAATACAGCATGGTGGCTAGTACTATAACAATGACCTAACACAGCCGTGTGTCTAGTACTGTTACAAAGACCTAACACAGATGTGTGGCTAGTACTGTTACAAAGATCTAACACAGCATTGTGGCTAGTACTATAACAATGACCTAACACAGTCGTGTGGCTAGTACTGTTACAAAGATCTAACACAGTCGTGTGTCTAGTACTGTTACAAAGATCTAACACAATCGTGTGTCTAGTACAGTTACAAAGATCTAACACAGCCGTGTGGCTAGTACTGTTACAAAGATCTAACACAGCCGTGTGGCTAGTACTGTTACAAAGATCTAACACAGTTCGTGTGGTTAGTACTGTTACAAAGATCTAACACAGTCGTGTGTCTAGTACTGTTACAAAGATCTAACACAATCGTGTGTCTAGTACAGTTACAAAGATCTAACACAGCCGTGTGTCTAGTGCTGTTACAATGACCTAACACAGCCGTGTGTCTAGTATTGTTGCAATGGCCTAACACAGCTGTGTGGCTTGTACTGTTACAAAGATCTAACACAGCATTGTGTCTAGTACTGTTACAAAGATCTAACACAGATGTGTGGCTAGTACTGTTACAAAGATCTAACACAGCATGGTGGCTAGTACTATAACAATGACCTAACACAGCCGTGTGTCTAGTACTATAACAATGACCTAACACAGTCGTGTGGCTAGTACTGTTACAAAGATCTAAGACAGTCGTGTGGCTAGTACTGTTACAAAGATCTAACACAGTCGTGTGGCTAGTACTGTAACAATGACCTAACACAGTCGTGTGGCTAGTACTATAACAATGACCTAACACAGTCGTGTGTCTAGTACTGTTACAAAGATCTAAGACAGTCGTGGGGCTAGTACTGTTACAATGACCTAACACAGTCGTGTGTCTAGTACTGTAACAATGACCTAACACAGTCGTGTGTCTAGTACTGTAACAATGACCTAACACAGTCGTGTGGCTAGTACTATAACAATGACCTAACACAGTCGTGTGTCTAGTACTATAACAATGACCTAACACAGTCGTGTGGCTAGTACTGTTACAAAGACCTAACACAGTCGTGTGGCTAGTACTGTTACAAAGATCTAACACAGCCGTGTGGCTAGTACTGTTACAAAGATCTAACACAGCCGTGTGGTTAGTACTGTTACAAAGATCTAACACAGTTCGTGTGGTTAGTACTGTTACAAAGACCTAACACAGTCGTGTGGCTAGTACTGTTACAAAGACCTAACACAGTCGTGTGTCTAGTACTGTTACAAAGACCTAACACAGTCGTGTGTCTAGTACTGTTACAAAGACCTAACACAGTCGTGTGGCTAGTACTGTTACAAAGATCTAACACAGTCGTGTGGCTAGTACTGTTACAATGACCTAACACAGTCGTGTGTCTAGTACTGTTACAAAGATCTAACACAGTCGTGTGGCTAGTACTGTTACAAAGATCTAACATAGTCGTGTGTCTAGTACTATAACAATGACCTAACATAGTCGTGTGTCTAGTACTAAAACAATGACCTAACGCAGTCGTGTGTCTAGTACTGTTACAAAGACCTAACACAGTCGTGTGTCTAGTACTGTTACAATGACCTAACACAGCCTTGTGTCTAGTACTGTTACAAAGATCTAACACAGTCGTGTGTCTAGTACTGTTACAAAGACCTAACACAGTCGTGTGTCTAGTACTGTTACACTGACATAACACAGTCGTGTGGCTAGTACTGTTACAAAGACCTAACACAGCCTTGTGTCTAGTACTGTTACAAAGACCTAACACAGTCGTGTGTCTAGTACTGTTACAATGACCTAACACAGCCGTGTGGCTAGTACTGTTACAATGACCTAACACAGTCGTGTGTCTAGTACTGTTACAATGACCTAACACAGTCGTGTGTCTAGTACTGTTACAATGACCTAACACAGTCGTGTGTCTAGTACTGTTACAATGACCTAACACAGTCGTGTGTCTACTACTGTTACAAAGACCTAACACAGTCGTGTGTCTAGTACTGTTACAATGACCTAACACAGTCGTGTGTCTAGTACTGTTACAATGACCTAACACAGTCGTGTGTCTAGTACTATTACAATGACCTAACACAGCCGTGTAGCTAGTCTGTTACAATGACCTAACACAGTCGTGTGTCTAGTACTGTTACAAAGACCTAACATAGTCGTGTGTCTAGTACTATAACAATGACCTAACATAGTCGTGTGTCTAGTACTAAAACAATGACCTAACGCAGTCGTGTGTCTAGTACTGTTACAAAGACCTAACACAGCCGTGTGGCTAGTACTGTTACAAAGATCTAACACAGTCGTGTGGCTAGTACTGTTACAAAGATCTAACACAGTCGTGTGGCTAGTACTGTTACAATGACCTAACACAGCCTTGTGTCTAGTACTGTTACAAAGACCTAACACAGTCGTGTGACTAGTACTGTTACAATGACCTAACACAGTCGTGTGACTAGTACTGTTACAATGACCTAACACAGTCGTGTGGCTAGTACTGTTACAATTACCTAACACAGTCGTGTGGGTAGTACTGTTACAATGACCTAACACAGTCGTGTGTCTAGTACTGTTACAATGGCATAACACAGTCGTGTGTCTAGTACTGTAACAATGACCTAACACAGTCGTGTGGCTAGTACTATAACAATGACCTAACACAGTCGTGTGTCTAGTACTATAACAATGACCTAGCACAGTCGTGTGGCTAGTACTGTTACAAAGACCTAACACAGTCGTGTGGCTAGTACTGTTACAAAGATCTAACACAGCCGTGTGGCTAGTACTGTTACAATGATCTAACACAGCCGTGTGGCTAGTACTGTTACAAAGATCTAACACAGCATTGTGTCTAGTACTGTTACAAAGATCTAACACAGCATTGTGTCTAGTACTGTTACAAAGATCTAACACAGTCGTGTGGCTAGTATTGTTGCAATGACCTAACACAGTCGTGTGGCTAGTACTGTTACAATGACCTAACACAGTCGTGTGTCTAGTACTGTTACAAAAACCTAACATAGTCGTGTGTCTAGTACTATAACAATGACCTAACATAGTCGTGTGTCTAGTACTAAACAATGACCTAACGCAGTCGTGTGTCTAGTACTGTTACAAAGACCTAACACAGCCGTGTGGCTAGTACTGTTACAAAGATCTAACACAGCATTGTGTCTAGTACTGTTACAAAGATCTAACACAGTCGTGTGGCTAGTACTGTTACAAAGATCTAACACAGCATTGTGTCTAGTACTGTTACAATGACCTAACACAGTCGTGTGTCTAGTACTATAACAATGACCTAACACAGTCGTGTGGCTAGTACTGTTACAAAGACCTAACACAGTCGTGTGTCTTGTACTGTTACAATGACCTAACACAGTCGTGTGGCTAGTACTGTTACAAAGATCTAACACAGCCGTGTGGCTAGTACTGTTACAATGACCTAACACAGTCGTGTGTCTAGTACTGTTACAAAGATCTAACACAGTCGTGTGGCTAGTACTGTTACAAAGATCTAACACAGTCGTGCGGCTAGTACTGTTACAATGACCTAACACAGTCGTGTGTCTAGTACTGTTACAAAGATCTAACACAGTCGTGTGTCTAGTACTGTTACAAAGACCTAACACAGCCGTGTGGCTAGTACTGTTACACAGATCTAACACAGTCGTGTGGCTAGTACTGTTACAAAGACCTAACACAGCCGTGTGGCTAGTACTGTTACACAGATCTAACACAGTCGTGTGTCTAGTACTGTTACAAAGATCTAACACAGTCGTGTGTCTAGTACTGTTACAAAGACCTAACACAGTCGTGTGGCTAGTACTGTTACAAAGATCTAACACAGTCGTGTGGCTAGTACTGTTACAAAGACCTAACACAGTCGTGTGGCTAGTACTGTTACAAAGATCTAACACAGTCGTGTGGCTAGTACTGTTACAAAGATCTAACACAGTTCGTGTGGTTAGTACTGTTACAAAGACCTAACACAGTCGTGTGTCTAGTACTGTTACAAAGATCTAACACAGTCGTGTGTCTAGTATTGTTGCAATGACCTAACACAGTCGTGTGGCTAGTACTGTTACAAAGATCTAACACAGCCGTGTGGCTAGTACTGTTACAATGATCTAACACAGCCGTGTGGCTAGTACTGTTACAAAGATCTAACACAGCATTGTGTCTAGTACTGTTACAAAGATCTAACACAGCATTGTGTCTAGTACTGTTACAAAGATCTAACACAGTCGTGTGGCTAGTATTGTTGCAATGACCTAACACAGTCGTGTGGCTAGTACTGTTACAATGACCTAACACAGTCGTGTGTCTAGTACTGTTACAAAAACCTAACATAGTCGTGTGTCTAGTACTATAACAATGACCTAACATAGTCGTGTGTCTAGTACTAAACAATGACCTAACGCAGTCGTGTGTCTAGTACTGTTACAAAGACCTAACACAGCCGTGTGGCTAGTACTGTTACAAAGATCTAACACAGCATTGTGTCTAGTACTGTTACAAAGATCTAACACAGTCGTGTGGCTAGTACTGTTACAAAGATCTAACACAGCATTGTGTCTAGTACTGTTACAATGACCTAACACAGTCGTGTGTCTAGTACTATAACAATGACCTAACACAGTCGTGTGGCTAGTACTGTTACAAAGACCTAACACAGTCGTGTGTCTTGTACTGTTACAATGACCTAACACAGTCGTGTGGCTAGTACTGTTACAAAGATCTAACACAGCCGTGGGGCTAGTACTGTTACAATGACCTAACACAGCTGTGTGGCTTGTACTGTTACAATGACCTAACACAGCTGTGTGTCTAGTACTGTTACAACGACCTAACACAGATTTGTGGCTAGTACTGTAACAAAGACCTAACACAGTCGTGTGGCTAGTACTGTTACACTGACATAACACAGTCGTGTGGCTAGTACTGTTACAAAGATCTAACACAGCGTGTGTCTAGTACTGTTACAAAGATCTAACACAGCCGTGTGGCTAGTACTGTTACACAGATCTAACACAGCGTGTGGCTAGTACTGTTACAAAGACCTAACACAGCCGTGTGCTAGTACTGTTACAAAGATCTAACACAGTCGTGTGTCTAGTACTGTTACAAAGATCTAACACAGCTTGTGGCTAGTACTGTTACAATGACCTAACACAGTCGTGTGGCTAGTACTGTTACAAAGATCTAACACAGTCGTGTGTCTAGTACTGTTACAAAGATCTAACACAGTCGTGTGTCTAGTACTGTTACAAAGATCTAACACAGCCGTGTGGCTAGTACTGTTACAAAGATCTAACACAGCCGTGTGGCTAGTACTGTTACAAAGACCTAACACAGTCGTGTGTCTAGTACTGTTACAAAGATCTAACACAGTCGTGTGTCTAGTACTGTTACAAAGATCTAACACAGTCTTGTGTCTAGTACTGTTACAATGATCTAACACAGCCGTGTGTCTAGTACTGTTACAATGGCCTAACACAGCTGTGTGGCTTGTACTGTTACAATGACCTAACACAGCTGTGTGGCTAGTACTGTTACAATGACCTAACACAGCCGTGTGTCTAGTACTGTTACAAAGACCTAACACAGTCGTGTGGCTAGTACTGTTACAAAGACCTAACACAGTCTTGTGGCTAGTACTGTTACAAAGATCTAACACAGTCGTGTGGCTAGTACTGTAACAATGACATAACACAGTCCTGTGGCTAGTACTGTTACAAAGATCTAACACAGATTGTGGCTAGTACTGTTACAAAGATATAACACAGCATTGTGGCTAGTACTATAACAATGACCTAACACAGTCGTGTGGCTAGTACTGTTACAAAGACCTAACACAGTCGTGTGTCTAGTACTGTTACAATGACCTAACACAGTCGTGTGTCTAGTACTGTTACAAAGATCTAACACAGTCGTGTGTCTAGTACTGTTACAAAGACCTAACACAGCCGTGTGTCTAGTACTGTTCAATGACCTAACACAGCCGTGTGTCTAGTATTGTTGCAATGGCCTAACACAGCTGTGTGGCTTGTACTGTTACAAAGATCTAACACAGCATTGTGTCTAGTACTGTTACAAAGATCTAACACAGATGTGTGGCTAGTACTGTTACAAAGATCTAACACAGCATGGTGGCTAGTACTATAACAATGACCTAACACAGCCGTGTGTCTAGTACTATAACAATGACCTAACACAGTCGTGTGGCTAGTACTGTTACAAAGACCTAACACAGTCGTGTGGCTAGTACTGTTACAAAGATCTAACACAGTCGTGTGGCTAGTACTGTTACAAAGACCTAACACAGCCGTGTGGCTAGTACTGTTACAAAGATCTAACACAGTCGTGTGTCTAGTACTGTTACAAAGATCTAAACAGTCGTGTGGCTAGTACTGTTACAATGACCTAACACAGTCGTGTGGCTAGTACTGTTACAAAGACCTAACACAGTCGTGTGTCTAGTACTGTTACAAAGACCTAACACAGTCGTGTGTCTAGTACTGTTACAAAGACCTAACACAGTCGTGTGGCTAGTACTGTTACAAAGATCTAACACAGTCGTGTGGCTAGTACTGTTACAATGACCTAACACAGTCGTGTGTCTAGTACTGTTACAAAGATCTAACACAGCCGTGTGGCTAGTACTGTTACAAGACTAACACAGTCGTGTGGCTAGTACTGTTACAAAGATCTAACATAGTCGTGTGTCTAGTACTATAACAATGACCTAACATAGTCGTGTGTCTAGTACTAAAACAATGACCTAACGCAGTCGTGTGTCTAGTACTGTTACAAAGACCTAACACAGTCGTGTGTCTAGTACTGTTACAAAGACTAACACAGCGTGTGCTAGTACTGTTCAAGACTAACACAGTCGTGTGGTAGTACTGTTACAAAGACTAACACAGTCGTGTGGCTAGTACTGTTACAAGACTAACACAGTCGTGTGTCTAGTACTGTTACAAAGACTAACACAGTCGTGTGGCTAGTACTGTTACAAAGACCTAACACAGTCGTGTGCTAGTACTGTTACAAAGACTAACACAGTCGTGTGTCTAGTACTTTACAATGACCTAACACAGCCTTGTGTCTAGTACTGTTACAAAGATCTAACACAGTCGTGTGTCTAGTACTGTTACAAAGACCTAACACAGTCGTGTGTCTAGTACTGTTACACTGACATAACACAGTCGTGTGGCTAGTACTGTTACAAAGACCTAACACAGCCTTGTGTCTAGTACTGTTACAAAGACCTAACACAGTCGTGTGTCTAGTACTGTTACAATGACCTAACACAGTCGTGTGTCTAGTACTGTTACAATGACCTAACACAGTCGTGTGTCTAGTACTGTTACAAAGACCTAACACAGTCGTGTGTCTAGTACTGTTACAATGACCTAACACAGTCGTGTGTCTAGTACTGTTACAATGACCTAACACAGTCGTGTGTCTAGTACTATTACAATGACCTAACACAGCCGTGTGGCTAGTACTGTTACAAAGATCTAACACAGCATTGTGTCTAGTACTGTTACAAAGAACTAACACAGTCGTGTGGCTAGTACTGTTACAAAGATCTAACACAGCATTGTGTCTAGTACTGTTACACAGATCTAACACAGTCGTGTGTCTAGTACTGTTACAAAGATCTAACACAGCCGTGTGGCTAGTACTGTTACAAAGATCTAACACAGCCGTGTGTCCAGTACTGTTACAAAGATCTAACACAGTCGTGTGGCTAGTACTAAAACAATGACATAACACAGTCGTGTGTCTAGTGCTGTTACACTGACCTAACACAGCCGTGTAGCTAGTCTGTTACAATGACCTAACACAGTCGTGTGTCTAGTACTGTTACAAAGACCTAACATAGTCGTGTGTCTAGTACTATAACAATGACCTAACATAGTCGTGTGTCTAGTACTAAAACAATGACCTAACGCAGTCGTGTGGCTAGTACTGTTACAAAGACCTAACACAGCCGTGTGGCTAGTACTGTTACAAAGATCTAACACAGTCGTGTGGCTAGTACTGTTACAATGACCTAACACAGTCGTGTGGCTAGTACTGTTACAATGACCTAACACAGTCGTGTGACTAGTACTGTTACAAAGACCTAACACAGTCGTGTGTCTAGTACTGTTACAATGACCTAACACAGTCGTGTGTCTAGTATTGTTACAAAGATCTAACACAGTCGTGTGTCTAGTACTAAAACAATGATCTAACACAGCCGTGTGGCTAGTACTGTTACAAAGATCTAACACAGCCGTGTGGCTAGTACTGTTACAAAGATCTAACACAGCCGTGTGGCTAGTACTGTTACAAAGATCTAACACAGCCGTGTGGCTAGTACTGTTACAAAGATCTAACACAGTCGTGTGTCTAGTACTGTTACAATGGCATAACACAGTCGTGTGTCTAGTACTGTAACAATGACCTAACACAGTCGTGTGGCTAGTACTATAACAATGACCTAACACAGTCGTGTGTCTAGTACTATAACAATGACCTAGCACAGTCGTGTGGCTAGTACTGTTACAAAGACCTAACACAGTCCTGTGGCTAGTACTGTTACAAAGATCTAACACAGCCGTGTGGCTAGTACTGTTACAATGATCTAACACAGCCGTGTGGCTAGTACTGTTACAAAGATCTAACACAGCATTGTGTCTAGTACTGTTACAAAGATCTAACACAGTCGTGTGGCTAGTATTGTTGCAATGACCTAACACAGTCGTGTGGCTAGTACTGTTACAATGACCTAACATAGTCGTGTGATTAGTACTGTTACAATGACCTAACATAGTCGTGTGGCTAGTACTGTTACAACGACCTAACACAGTCGTGTGTCTAGTACTGTTACAAAAACCTAACATAGTCGTGTGTCTAGTACTATAACAATGACCTAACATAGTCGTGTGTCTAGTACTAAAACAATGACCTAACGCAGTCGTGTGTCTAGTACTGTTACAAAGACCTAACACAGCCGTGTGGCTAGTACTGTTACAAAGATCTAACAAAGCATTGTGTCTAGTACTGTTACAAAGATCTAACACAGCATTGTGTCTAGTACTGTTACAAAGATCTAACATAGTCGTGTGTCTAGTACTATAACAATGACCTAACACAGTCGTGTGGCTAGTACTGTTACAAAGACCTAACACAGTCGTGTGTCTTGTACTGTTACAATGACCTAACATAGTCGTGTGGCTAGTACTGTTACAAAGATCTAACACAGCCGTGTGGCTAGTACTGTTACAATGACCTAACACAGTCGTGTGTCTAGTACTGTTACAAAGATCTAACACAGTCGTGTGGCTAGTACTGTTACAAAGATCTAACACAGTCGTGCGGCTAGTACTGTTACAATGACCTAACACAGTCGTGTGTCTAGTACTGTTACAAAGATCTAACACAGTCGTGTGTCTAGTACTGTTACAAAGACCTAACACAGCCGTGTGGCTAGTACTGTTGCACAGATCTAACACAGTCGTGTGGCTAGTACTGTTACAAAGACCTAACACAGCCGTGTGGCTAGTACTGTTACAAAGATCTAACACAGTCGTGTGTCTAGTACTGTTACAAAGACCTAACACAGTCGTGTGGCTAGTACTGTTACAAAGATCTAACACAGTCGTGTGGCTAGTACTGTTACAAAGACCTAACACAGTCGTGTGGCTAGTACTGTTACAAAGATCTAACACAGTCGTGTGTCTAGTACTGTTACAAAGACCTAACACAGTCGTGTGGCTAGTACTGTTACAAAGACCTAACACAGCCGTGTGGCTAGTACTGTTACAAAGACCTAACACAGTCGTGTGTCTAGTACTGTTACAAAGATCTAACACAGCCGTGTGGCTAGTACTGTTACAATGACCTAACACAGTCGTGTGGCTAGTACTGTTACAAAGACCTAACATAGTCGTGTGTCTAGTACTATAACAATGACCTAACATAGTCGTGTGTCTAGTACTAAAACAATGACCTAACGCAGTCGTGTGTCTAGTACTGTTACAAAGACCTAACATAGTCGTGTGTCTAGTACTGTTACAATGACCTAACACAGCATTGTGCCTAGTACTGTTACAAAGACCTAACACAGCCGTGTGGCTAGTACTGTTACAAAGACCTAACACAGCTGTGTGTCTAGTACTGTTACAAAGATCTAACACAGCCGTGTGGCTAGTACTGTTACAAAGATCTAACACAGCCGCGTGGCTAGTACTGTTACAAAGATCTAACACAGCCGTGTGGCTAGTACTGTTACAAAGATCTAACACAGTCGTGTGGCTAGTACTGTTACAAAGATCTAACACAGCCGTGTGGCTAGTACTGTTACAAAGATCTAACACAGTCGTGTGTCTAGTACTGTTACAAAGATCTAACACAGTCGTGTGTCTAGTACTGTTACAAAGATCTAACACAGCCGTGTGGCTAGTAATGTTACAAAGACCTAACACAGCCGTGTGGCTAGTACTGTATTTGCATATAGTCAACAGCTAGCACATTTGAGAAGCTATACCCCCTTAATATGCTCTCAGACAATCAAACCCTTCAAATTGTCTCTCCTCAGTGAAAGGTGAGAGAAAGTGGAGGGTCTCTGATATTTTCATACAATGAGTTGTCTTAACGCGATCAATAACTGCGTAGAACATTCATGACATAATTTCATCTTTCCGGGCCCATAGCTACTATTAGGTTGTCCCAGAAAATAAAAAATCTAAAAACCCGAAAATGCAATAAAAAGTATAAAGGATTTGATTGGGGTACATTTCTGAAAAATGTTAACTTCTCCCAAAGACGTAAGTTACAACGCAGCAGAGTGCGCCATTGGCGTTCTATGATTCAAAATGTGCATAGATGAGCATGCCCCCACACTCCTCTAGCAACATCGTATCTTCGATGCTCAATTTATTAGTCAAGCCTGCAAATTAAAAATCGCTAGCTACGCCCCTGCTTTCGTATGATCTTGTATAGTTATATAGCGTACGTGATATGATATACATGATATACGCATAGATGGCAGCCTATCCAGTCGACCATGCCGTGATAAATTATTATGCAGTATCCACACAACTCATGTATTAACCCCAATCTATTATCGCACACTATATATATATATGTATGTATGTATGTATGTATGTATGTAATCTATGTATGTATGTATGTATACATGTGTGTGTGTGTGTGTGTGTGTGTGATAATAGCTTGGATTTAATACATGCTTAGTATGTGGATACTGCATAATAATTTATCACGGCGTGGTCGACTGGATAGGCTACGATCTCTGCGTTACTGAACAATTTATTGATTTGAATATTTTTCTGGGTCAGGATCAGCCAAGTAGTACAAGTGAACAGTATATATATATAGCATCACACACGTTGCTCGGAGGTTTAGCGTGTGCTAAAGCCTATGATATATGTGTCTAGGTTTATTAATTATCGTGTCGTATCGTAAAATACACAAATCACTTTTCGGAGCCTTATCAATTTACGACAAGTACAAAATGTACATGTGTTCCTGTTATACAAACATAGAGTAGGGCACTCGACATTGGACCAGCAGTCGGACACTTGGTACGAGAGAAGTGTGGGATAAAATAGTATACTATATAGTGTGTGTGTTGGGGGCGGGATACGTATAACCTGGACTACCGTTGAAGAGCTATATGTATTGATTCTTGTAAGGGATTGCAAGAGGTGACAGTGGTGAAAAGGGGCCGCGTTGAGGTATTGGAAGGGGACACGCGGACTTATTGTGGACTCACTGAGCAACTGGTGATTGGAAGAGCCCGTACGGGTTTTTTGCAAGGCGACACGCGCGGATTGATTTAAAGGGGACTAGGGTTGATCAGCTATGGCGTCTCTGCTCAGTAAAGATATACCGGACATTGAGGTGAGAACATGTTCTATAAGGTAACGCCGGGTAAGTTTTGCCATACGCAAAGGTGTTGATATCATCGATAGTGTTGCAAATGAATGATGAGATAATGCTACAATGCTATCATAGTTAGCTGTACTGTACTATCGGTGTGTGTGGGGGGTGACGGGGGGGGGGGTGACGGGGGTGGGGGTGACGGGGGGGGGCGACGCACATCCCATAAGAATTCCCGATGCCATTGTATTACTTGTAGATCCAATAATTAACCAGTAAAATCCAGTCTGATTCTGTATTTTTCGAAAATAATGAATATTTACTAAGTGTTTTATAAGGTGGGTCATGTGTACCTGTGAAATTGTCCAAAACAGTCTTTCGCTCATTCTAATTTGATTACCTGGAACCGTCCGTGAGTTGTAATCGTCTAACCCACAAAAATCGCCTAATTACAAAAGTCTATTCCCTAAATTAAAACCAACCAACGCCTTTCTAGTAATATACACTCAACCTATGCATGTATTTGGGCAAAATGAGGTCCGATTCATTGATTCGAATCGATACTTGCTCGGATCAAAGGACACCGTTCCGTTTGCATGGGTCTAGGGCTTTACTCAGCCACGCAATCGGACATCTGTTACCCAAATCATTATGGAAGCATGAACTGAATGAAACGGATCAATATTAACAGATTAATGTTCGCATGCTGGACTGGGTCAGTTGATACATAACATGACATTATGTTGTGTATGCTTTTCCGTTATCTGGCATATTGATTACAAAGTCAGTTATATTTAAGGGGGTATGACTTCTAAGATGTGCTTGTTATTGACCATAAATGAACACTGAAACTAACTAAATAAACATTCTGTTCAAGCTGAACAATTTTATTTACTTGACCCAAATACTAAGTTGGAAAATAGACTATTGAGTTTGACACTGTTTTGTTAACTACTGAAGTTCTGCCTAGAGCAACAGTTCAGTTTATGTAAATCACATTCACCATAATTAGTAGTTTTTTTAATTAATAAATGTTGTAAATGTTGTTGAGTGTGTGTGTTTTACGTTTATTTATCGTCGCTACCGGTTGCCCATATGAGCGACGCCTCCTGAAGATATTAGTCATTTTAGATTTTTGGAGGATAGTGCAATGATACAGAGTGAGACCCATTCCAGAGTCTCCTCTGGTTCTTTTACGTGCACGGTGTAAAGCACCGACACGAGACCTCGGTTTAACGTCCCATCTGAAAGACTGTTAATATTATTAGGGTCAGACGGGGGACCGTTTAGTTTAATCATATTTTATTGCTTATTTATATACAATACAATTACAAATATAAACATGGTAAATATATAAGCAAACTGATACAACTGCAATGCTATGCTTATACTTGCACAGTGCACGAATACAATCTAGAAGCAAATGGGTTGGGCAACACGTTTTACCAACATTAGCTAGTGCCCTCCCCAGACGGGGGATCGAACCTGCGATCCCTGGATTACCAGTCCAGCGTGTTACCACTGGACTACATATCCGTCTGCTTGTTGAGTGTATACTACATCTAGTTATTATAACATAGATTCAGAACGTTTCTATTGGAAACCCTGTGCAAGTAAATTACTATAGTACCCCAGTACACATTGGCAAGCGCCGTCTCTAATGTTGTAAGAACTTGTGGCTCGACCCAGTTTTGCTTTCTTTGCATATAGTGTATGTAAATTCTGTGTCATAATAGAGCAAAATAAATTATGATTAAACTAAGCTAAGTATACCAGTTACCAAAATGGGCACCGAGTATTTACACAACATAAATAATTAAAGCAGTCAAGCAAGATACATTTATAATTTATTCACGTAGGGTTCCGTGACTGTTCATATAATTGTAAATTACATACATTATATCTACGAACCTCGATTCATGCATAACAAATAGTTAACTTTCGTCGTATTTACACATAAGCATTTTAATTGACATAAGTATAAGCGTTTTAATTTACATATACACTCAAACCTGTGTTAAGCAGCCAGCCAAGGGAATCACAAACAGTGGTTGCTTAGCACAGGTGGTTGCTTAATAGAGGGCAAACGTATAATAAAACAATATATTGGGAATCAGACAACTTGCTGCTTAATACAGATTGGCTGCTTAATGGAGGTGACCACTAACACAAGTTTAACTGTAAGCATTTTAATTTACATATACGGGTTTTCTTTTCAGAATATCTTAGCGCTGAATCCACGAATCACGAAGCACGCGAATCTCGTGCCCAGCGTTCGTACAAAGGAAAACAAGAAACACTGGAAACGCAATGGTAGCAAGGGATGTTCAGTAAGTCACTGTTGGATAAATAGAATAATTGAACCACAGGAACTTGAAATCTTATCCATAAGACACCATATCCCTGTACCTCTATCATAGGACACCCCTAACTAGTTCATAACGACACTATATCCCTGCACCTCTATCATAGGACACCCCTAACTAGTTTATAACGACACTATATCCCTGTACCGCTATCATAGGACACCCCTAACTAGTTCATAACGACACTATATCCCTGTACCTCTATCATAGGACACCCCTAACTAGTTTATAACGACACTATATCCCTGTACCGCTATCATAGGACACGCCTAACTAGTTTATAACGACACTATATCCCTGTATCGCTATCATAGGACACCCCTAACTAGTTTATAACGACACTATATCCCTGTATCGCTATCATAGGACACCCCTAACTAGTTTATAACGACACTATATCCCTGTACCGCTATCATAGGACACGCCTAACTAGTTCATAACGACACTATATCCCTGTATCGCTATCATAGGACACCCCTAACTAGTTTATAACGACACTATATCCCTGTACCGCTATCATAGGACACCCCTAACTAGTTTATAACGACACTATATCTTGTACCGCTATCATAGGATACCCCTAACTAGTTTATAACGACACTATATCCCTGTACCTCTATCATAGGACACCCCTAACTAGTTTATAACGACACTATATCCCTGTACCGCTATCACAGGACACCCCTAACTAGTTTATAGCGACACTATATCCTGTACCTCTATCATAGGACACCCCTAACTAGTTTATAACGATACTATATCCTGTACCTCTATCATAGGACACCCCTAACTAGTTTATAATGACACTATATCCCTGTACCTCTATCATAGGACACCCCTAACTAGTTTATAACGACACTATATCCTGTACCTCTATCATAGGACACCCCTAACTAGTTTATAATGACACTATATCCCGTACCTCTATCATAGGACACCCCTAACTAGTTTATAACGACACTATATCATGTACCTCTATCATAGGACACCCCTAACTAGTTTATAATGACACTATATCCCTGTACCTCTATCATAGGACACCCCTAACTAGTTTATAACGACACTATATCCCTGTACCGCTATCATAGGACACGCCTAACTAGCTTATAACGACACTATATCCCTGCACCTCTATCATAGGACACCCCTAACTAGTTTATAACGACACTATATCCCTGTACCTCTATCATAGGACACCCTAACTAGTTTATAACGACACTATCCCTGTACCTCTATCATAGGACACCCCTAACTAGTTTATAACGACACTATATCCCTGTACCGCTATCATAGGACACCCCTAACTAGTTTATAACGACACTATATCCCTGTACCTCTATCATAGGACACCCCTAACTAGTTTATAACGACACTATATCCCTGTACCTCTATCATAGGACACCCCTAACTAGTTTATAACGACACTATATCCTGTGCCGCTATCATAGGACACCCCTAACTAGTTTATAACGACACTATATCCCTGTACCGCTATCATAGGACACGCCTAACTAGTTTATAACGACACTATATCCCTGTACCGCTATCATAGGACACGCCTAACTAGTTTATAACGACACTATATCCCTGTACCGCTATCATAGGACACCCCTAACTAGTTTATAACGACACTATATCCCTGTACCTCTATCATAGGACACCCCTAACTAGTTTATAACGACACTATATCCCTGTACCGCTATCATAGGACACCCCTAACTAGTTTATAACGACACTATATCCCTGTACCTCTATCATAGGACACCCCTAACTAGTTTATAACGACACTATATCCCTGTACCTCTATCATAGGACACCCCTAACTAGTTTATAACGACACTATATCCTGTGCCGCTATCATAGGACACCCCTAACTAGTTTATAACGACACTATATCCCTGTACCGCTATCATAGGACACGCCTAACTAGTTTATAACGACACTATATCCCTGTACCGCTATCATAGGACACGCCTAACTAGTTTATAACGACACTATATCCCTGTACCGCTATCATAGGACACGCCTAACTAGCTTATAACGACACAATATCCCTGCACCTCTATCATAGGACACCCCTAACTAGTTTATATGAACACTCTACCTCTATACTAGGACACCCCATGTATATATAAACTAGTTATGTGGTGTTCTAGGATAGAGGTACAGGGTTATTTGTGCCTAAATCTTGTTTTGTTTGTGCCTTATGGATACAATCTCAAGTTCCTGTGATTGAACTTCCCCGTCGAAAGGTACAGACACACCTGTGTTAAGCAGCCATCCAAGGGAGTCGCAGAAAGTGGCTGCTTAGCACAGGTGGCTGCTTAGCACAGGTGGCTGCTTAATAGAGGTCAACTGTATAATACAACAACATATTGGGAATCTGGAAACATGCTGCTTAATACAAGATGGCTGCGTAATAGAGGTGACCACAAACACAGGTTTAACTGTAGATCTACTATCGAGCTGTTTTCTTTCTTCATATCAGTAGTATGTGTGTATATGGGAAATGTTATCAGATAACATAACCACTTGTGAATGGTAGAGTCAATGACCCACTTGAATTTAATGACATTTAGCAATGAAAAAGTCGGTCATAATTTTGGCAGCCTTTTTTGTCTTGTTAAGGGACAGACACAGTGTAAAATGACTGAACATATTACATTCTGTGTACATGTACCGTCTCCGTGGCCCATGGTAGAAGGCGTCCGCCTACGGAGCAGGAGGTCGAAGGTTCGAATCTCGTCAGGGGTTCGTTCTGATATGGCCGATTGGTGAGCCGCCGGCTAGTTAAATAATGGCTACCGATTGCTTATCAATCAGGTGCCTGGCTTTCAATGATATGATTCGGGAAGTACTGATGTTCATAAGAGGTGTCTCATAAGTCAGAAATGGCTGGCCTTTTAAATAGGGGTTACACTATAATAAACAAACACTTTTTAACACACTTTTGGACTCCTAGGCGGCAATAACTGAGAACACATACTGGCAAAATACAATGCTGTAGGAGCCACCCCTCGTCACAGACGCTTGGCGTCTGGACAAATGGTTTTGGGTTCAAAACTAAATATTTTTTAAGAACATTATGATACACCATATACGCTTGTGACTATACATACAAACTGTTTAAGCCACACCCAAGCATGTTTAAACATGACACCCCGTTGCTATCAGATCACCTATGCAGAAGATGCTTTACTCGTAGCGGATTCTCTACAATGAAACGGAACATTAAAAAATGTGCACATAGAGTCTAATCATAGCATAATGTTCTAAAAATAATATTATGTGTTTGGGTTTTGAACCCGAAACAATTTACATAGACCCAACGAGCCTGTGCTCCTCGTAAGAGAGTATCGCATAGCCCACCAGGATTCCCACAGGTTTGAAATATGTCATATTGCTTTTGTATACAGTCAATTCTGTCTTAAGCAGCCATTCAAGGGAATCACAGAAGTTGTTGCTTAGCACAGGTGGCTGCTTAATGCAAGGCAAATGTATAATTAAAAAAAACCCAAAACAATATACAATGTATTGAGAATCTGGAAACGAGCTTAATACCGGTTAGCTGCTTAATAGAGGTGACCACTAACACAGGGTTGACTGTAGTTTAAAATTGT
This sequence comes from Archivesica marissinica, assembly GCA_014843695.1. Classification (NCBI taxonomy): domain Eukaryota; kingdom Metazoa; phylum Mollusca; class Bivalvia; order Venerida; family Vesicomyidae; genus Archivesica; species Archivesica marissinica. Next base: position 55,340,240 of record CM026397.1, on the reverse strand, counting down.
AATTTGTACATTTTCAGTCATGTCCCCCACTACAGAACAACTTTGACGATATAAAACACACAACACTGAGCGAGAGAGCTGCCCTACGAGAATCTGCAAGGTCAGTAAAAGAAAACGTCCAAGTCACATCAATTGTTTAATAATTGTAAAGTATGCCCGGAATGGATGTTCCGAACCGAAGCCCAATCTACAAATACCAAATTAGATGTTGTTGCAGCACTTACGATTGCTTCATTTGGAATTTTCAATTGAATATTTCAAACCTTGGACTATTCATGTATACTAGAGGACATAGAAAACGCACATATAAATACATAGTTTTAAACATTTTGGAATATTTTTAGTTGTTTAGTTTGTGTTTTGTAATAAAGATGTGATATATCTTTGATGGAATCCTTCGTATTTCGTGTTCATGTAATAATAATCATATAATGTAGGTGTGCGTTTTCTATGTCCTCTAGTATATATATAATGTAGGTGTGTGTTTTCTATGTCCTCTAGTATATAATGTAGGTGTGCGTTTTCTATGTCCTCTAGTATGTAATGTAGGTGTACATTTTCTATGTCCTCTAGTATATAATGTAGGTGTGCGTTTTCTATGTCCTCTAGTATATAATGTAGGTGTGCGTTTTCTATGTCCTCTAGTATATAATGTAGGTGTGCGTTTTCTATGTCCTCTAGTATATAATGTAGGTGTGCGTTTTCTATGTCCTCTAGTATATAATGTAGGTGTGCGTTTTCTATGTCCTCTAGTATATAATGTAGGTGTGCGTTTTCTATGTCCTCTAGTATATAATGTAGGTGTGCGTTTTCTATGTCCTCTAGTATATAATGTAGGTGTGCGTTTTCTATGTCCTCTAGTATATAATGTAGGTGTGCGTTTTCTATGTCCTCTAGTATATAATGTAGGTGTGCGTTTTCTATGTCCTCTAGTATATAATGTAGGTGTGCGTTTTCTATGTCCTCTAGTATATAATGTAGGTGTGCGTTTTCTATGTCCTCTAGTATATAATGTAGGTGTGCGTTTTCTATGTCCTCTAGTATATAATGTAGGTGTGCGTTTTCTATGTCCTCTAGTATATAATGTAGGTGTGCGTTTTCTATGTCCTCTAGTATATAATGTAGGTGTGCGTTTTCTATGTCCTCTAGTATATAATGTAGGTGTGCGTTTTCTATGTCCTCTAGTATATAATGTAGGTGTGCGTTTTCTATGTCCTCTAGTATATAATGTAGGTGTGCGTTTTCTATGTCCTCTAGTATATAATGTAGGTGTGCGTTTTCTATGTCCTCTAGTATATAATGTAGGTGTGCGTTTTCTATGTCCTCTAGTATATAATGTAGGTGTGCGTTTTCTATGTCCTCTAGTATATAATGTAGGTGTGCGTTTTCTATGTCCTCTAGTATATAATGTAGGTGTGCGTTTTCTATGTCCTCTAGTATATAATGTAGGTGTGCGTTTTCTATGTCCTCTAGTATATAATGTAGGTGTGCGTTTGCTATGTCCTCTATTATATAATGTAGGTGTGCGTTTTCTATGTCCTCTAGTATATAATGTAGGTGTGCGTTTTCTATGTCCTCTAGTATATATATAATGTAGGTGTGTGTTTTCTATGTCCTCTAGTATATAATGTAGGTGTGCGTTTTCTATGTCCTCTAGTAGTAATGTAGGTGTACATTTTCTATGTCCTCTAGTGTATAATGTAGGTGTACGTTTTCTATGTCCTCTAGTGTATAATGTAGGTGTGCGTTTTCTATGTCCTCTAGTATATAATGTAGGTGTGCGTTTTCTATGTCCTCTAGTATATAATGTAGGTGTGCGTTTTCTATGTCCTCTAGTATATAATGTAGGTGTGCGTTTTCTATGTCCTCTAGTATATAATGTAGGTGTGCGTTTTCTATGTCCTCTAGTATATAATGTAGGTGTGCGTTTTCTATGTCCTCTAGTATATAATGTAGGTGTGCGTTTTCTATGTCCTCTAGTATATAATGTAGGTGTGCGTTTTCTATGTCCTCTAGTATATAATGTAGGTGTGCGTTTTCTATGTCCTCTAGTATATAATGTAGGTGTGCGTTTTCTATGTCCTCTAGTATATAATGTAGGTGTGCGTTTTCTATGTCCTCTAGTATATAATGTAGGTGTGCGTTTTCTATGTCCTCTAGTATATAATGTAGGCGTTTTCTATGTCCTCTAGTATATAATGTAGGTGTGCGTTTTCTATGTCCTCTAGTATATAATGTAGGTGTGCGTTTTCTATGTCCTCTAGTATATAATGTAGGTGTGCGTTTTCTATGTCCTCTAGTATATAATGTAGGTGTGCGTTTTCTATGTCCTCTAGTATATAATGTAGGTGTGCGTTTTCTATGTCCTCTAGTATATAATGTAGGTGTGCGTTTTCTATGTCCTCTAGTATATAATGTAGGTGTGCGTTTTCTATGTCCTCTAGTATATAATGTAGGTGTGCGTTTTCTATGTCCTCTAGTATATAATGTAGGTGTGCGTTTTCTATGTCCTCTAGTATATAATGTAGGTGTGCGTTTTCTATGTCCTCTAGTATATAATGTAGGTGTGCGTTTTCTATGTCCTCTAGTATATAATGTAGGTGTGCGTTTTCTATGTCCTCTAGTATATAATGTAGGTGTGCGTTTTCTATGTCCTCTAGTATATAATGTAGGTGTGCGTTTTCTATGTCCTCTAGTATATAATGTAGGTGTGCGTTTTCTATGTCCTCTAGTATATAATGTAGGTGTGCGTTTTCTATGTCCTCTAGTATATAATGTAGGTGTGCGTTTTCTATGTCCTCTAGTATATAATGTAGGTGTGCTTCTATGTCCTCTAGTATATAATGTAGGTGTGCGTTTTCTATGTCCTCTAGTATATAATGTAGGTGTGCGTTTTCTATGTCCTCTAGTATATAATGTAGGTGTACGTTTTCTATGTCCTCTAGTATATAATGTAGGTGTACGTTTTCTATGTCCTCTAGTATATATTAACTGACAATATTGCATTTGTTGTAATAATTCTTCAAATTGTTTGTCTTTGTAATTATTTCACTGTTGATTCGCTCGCTGTAGGTTCATCAACAATTTAGGGGCCTCTGTGGCCGAGTTGTTAGGTCGTTGACGTCAAATTACTTGCCCCTCACCACTGCAGGTCCGAATCCCACTTTGAGATGTTGAATTATTTCAAGTGAGGAAGCTGGCTTGTGGATGATCGGTGGTGCTACCTGGGTTCCGCCCATGCATTAAATACTGCACGGAGTGGCACCGGGGGTCCTACTCTGGTGGTGGTGCTACTTTAAACCCACAAAAAGCAAACAAACAAAATCAATAGAAGTGACGAACTATACCACAATTTAAAGCGACATTGCATCGCGAAAAGCAAATAAAATGCTTTTTTTCACGTATAAATGCATTGCTAACACAAATTCGTTCGAACACGTAACATTGAATCAGTAAACAGATTTTTTTTTCAAAATTGAAAGTAGGATTTCATATAACGATAAATCGGTACAATATATCGTGTTTTTTCAGGATACACGCGTTGTATTACGCATGGATATCGACCCTATTTACATTATTTTGTTATGTAAACAAACCGCGTATACGACGTTAGTTTATTAGTTGAAATAACTCAGTTTTTGAGGCAAATATTTGGAAAATATTTAATTATACCATATAATATGTATATATATAATTACATTCTGCAGAAATCCGCATTTTGATTGATGTAGTGTCCCTTTAATACTCCTCTGATAACAAGTGTGAACAAAAATCAACACTATTTAATAAACTTATTATGGGATAACATATTGATCTCATGTTACATATATACCTACCCACTTTTGGGCCTGGGGTTCCCCCTATACTACTTATTCCACAATTTTATTTTAATTTTAACTTAACGTCAAGTCTGTTTTATGTATTGTTCCCGTTACCATGTACCTATCTTATACAGCACCAGTTGACATTTCTACAACACTTCAAAATGTCAAATCTAACGTAGGATAGAGCAACATAGTCTGTTTTACAAAACTAATACAGACGGATCTGTAGACCAGTTGTTAACACGTTAGTTAATACGTTTGGAAGTCGCGATAGCGTAGTGGATGCGCGTTCGCTTCAGGTGCGAAAGGTCCTGAGTTCGAACCCCGCTGGAGCTGTTACGATTGTGCCCTTTAGGCAAGGCATTTAAATCCCACATTGTCTCTTCTCTCCTTCAAGGCGATGGATTCCACCAGGAATGAGGTCTCGAGAGTGATTAATATAAGTTGACAGAACTTGTTTCGCAATCGAGCTCAAATAAATTTGTATAAATTAACACGTTTGACTGGTAATCCAGGGATCGCAATTATAATAACATGTTGTATGCACTCAACAAAATTCCTACCAGTCGCTACCGGTTGCTTATGTAGTCCAGTGGTTTACACGTTGGACTTGTAATCGCAGGTTCGATCCCACGCCTGGCCCTATTAAAATTAACAGTCTTTCAGATGGGACACTAAACCGTTGTCTCGTGTCGGTGCTTTACACTGTGCACGTAAAAAACCAAGAGGAGACTCTGGAATGGGTCTCTCTCTGTATCATTGCACTATCCTCCAAACATCTAAAGTGACTAATCTCTTCAGAAAGCATCGCTCATATGGACAACCGGTAGCGACGATAAATAAACGTAAAACAATAATACAAAACTCTAACTACTAACGTCACACTACCGACAGCGATGGCGTTGACTACTGACGTCACACTACCGATAGCGATGGCGTTGACTACTGACGTCACACTACCGACAGCGATGGCGTTGACTACTGACGTCACACTACCGATAGCGATGGCGTTGACTACTGACGTCACACTACCGACAGCGATGGCGTTGACTACTGACATCACACTACCGATAGCGATGGCGTTGACTACTGACGTCACACTACCGATAGCGATGGCGTTGACTACTGACGTCACACTACCGATAGCGATGGCGTTGACTACTGACGTCACACTACCGATAGCGATGGCGTTGACTACTGACGTCACACTACCGACAGCGATGGCGTTGACTACTGACGTCACACTACCGATAGCGATGGCGTTGACTACTGACGTCACACTACCGACAGCGATGGCGTTGACTACTGACGTCACACTACCGATAGCGATGGCGTTGACTACTGACGTCAGCCTCCTTATAGCGATGGCGTTGACTACTGACATCACACTACCAACAGCGATGGCGTTGACTACTGACGTCACACTCCCTATAGCGATGGCGTTGACTACTGACGTCATACTACCGATATTGATGATGTTAACTACTGACGTCACACTTCCTATATAGATGACGTTAACCACTGACGTCACACTACCGATAGAGATTACGTTGACTACTGACGTCACACTCCCTATATAGATGAGGTTAACTACTGACGTCATACTTCTATAGAGATGAGGTTGACAACTGACGTCACACTCTCTATATAGATGATGTTAACTACTGGCGTTACACTACCGATATAGATGGCGTTAACTACTGACGTCACACTCCCTATAGCGATGACGTTAACCACTGACGTCACACTACCGATAGAGATTACGTTGACTACTGACGTCACACTCCCTATATAGATGAGGTTAACTACTGACGTCATACTTCTATAGAGATGAGGTTGACTACTGGCGTCACACTACCGATATAGATGGCGTTAACTACTAACGTCACACTCCCTATAGAGATGAGGGTAACTACTGACGTCACACTCCCTATAGAGATGAGGGTAACTACTGACGTCACACTCCCTATAGAGATGAGGGTAACTACTGACGTCACACTCCCTATAGAGATGATGTTAACTACTGACGTCACACTCCCTATAGAGATGATGTTAACTACTGACGTCACACTACCGATACAGATGACGTTGACTACTGACTTCACACTACCGATAGAGATGAGGGTAACTACTGACGCCACACTCCCTATATAGATGAGATATAAACTACTGACGTCACACTCCCTATAGAGATTATGTCAACTACTGACGTCACACTCCCTATAGAGATTAAGTCAACTACTGACGTCACACTCCCGATATAGATGAGGCTAACTGCTAACTACTACTTTATCTTGTCTTGCCTAAGGACATCAGCGCCGTAGATCTGGTGTGCTGGACCACTCTGCTAGAAGTTTTTGTCTTTTAAAGTTCACATATGTTTTGTATTCAGGTGTCTCAAATGTGCCGATGCGCCTTGTCAAAAGAGTTGTCCTACACAGCTTGACATCAAGTCCTTCATCACAAGCATTTCAAATAAGGTATGTCTTACCCAATTTGTGTTTTACGTTTATTTATCGTCGCTACCGGTTGCCAATATGAGCGACGCCTCCTGAAGAGATTAGTCATTTTAGAGTTTTGGAGGATAGTGCATGATACAGACAGAGACGCATTCCGGGGTCTCCTCTGGTTCTGTTACGTGCACGGTGTAAAATACCGACACGAGACCTCGGCTTAACGTCCCATCTGAAAGACTGTTAATTTTATTAGGGTCAGACGGGGGATCGAACGTCGTACCTAATCGTCCAAGTACCTGTTTGATTCATATTTCTACACCCAACAACATTCCTAATAGGTCACCTGTGGCCCCGAGGTTATAACACTATTCTCAAATCTCCAGCTCAAGTAATTTGATTGGTTGAGTCTGAGTTTTACACTCAGCAGAACCAATCACAAGCTTGAGACTGAGTTTGAAATTGGAGAAAAGTGTTATAACCTCGAGGCCAGGTGTTTCGCAGTATCCAGGTATCGCAGGTTCGATCCCCCGTTTGACCCTAATAAAATTAACAGTCGTTCAGATGGGTCGTTAAACCGAGGTCTCGTGTCGGTGTTTTACACTGTGCTCGTACAAGAACCAGAGGAGATTCTGGAATGGTTCTCTGTCTGTATCATTGCACTATCCTCCAAAAATCTAAAATGACTAATCTCTTCAGGAGGCGTCGTTCATATGGGCAACTGTTAGCGACGATAAATAAGCGTACAACACACACACACATTGGACAGTATTTGGAGCACACTAATAATATCAATGTTCATATCGTCTTATTTGATACATTTTATTATAGATCTTTCTGCACTGAATTGCTGTAATAAAGTGCATTAAATGGCAATATGAAAATATTTATATTGTATGATTATTAGTTGACTCCAAATATTATAAAATTCCACGAGACCGATTAGGAATTGTGTTGGGTGTAGTGCGACACATGCCACGAATAGTCAATAAAATATACCTGGTTTTAATGCACAATGACGCAACGTCAAAATCACCGGTTTTTAAGTTACTTCATAGTCCGTAATTGAGACGTCACGTCATTTTACAATCAAGATTTATGGGAATATTAATAAAATAACGAATTTTGCTTCAAAATAAACACTCATTTTTTTGTCTTCTGGATATGATGATATAATTAAAATAAAATTACTTATTCTGTGAATAAACGAATGAGTTTTCGTAGGTATAGATGGTACATAGTTTACACATGTTAGTTTAAGCAATATATTATTCAAGAATCGTACATAGCATAGGAATAGTTGCAATAGCACAGTTAGGATTGGGGAAAAAGTTACATAGTAGCTTATTCGAGTCCCTGTCTTTAGAAATGTTGGTAGTAGGACTAAGGTGTAACATGTCCTGATGTTTATGAAGCATGTTAACGATATACTATATTATAGTTATGTTTCGTCAGTAGAAATAGGTGTTGTAAGATAAAATTGTGTTTTATTGTTTATTTATCTTTCATATAGATCTGAAATATACATGTATTTTTCGCTTTTAAATGCAAGAACTACTATGGTGCAGCAAAGGCTATTTTGTCCGATAACCCGCTCGGTCTCACGTGCGGAATGGTGTGCCCTACCAGTGACCTATGTATGGGTGGATGCAACCTATTCGCGTCTGAAGAGGGACCTATTAACATAGGGGGACTGCAACAGTTTGCCATAGAGGTATCTCATTCTTAAGTCTTCATTTTGTAATAATTTAAAGATTTCCATAGATTTCAAAGAAATTATCGATTTAGTGAATTATGTGCATGTAATGTGATTGATTCCGAATACCACTTTTTATCCTAGAATCTGATATGCTATTGTTGTAAATAAATATCCAAGAAATTGTTCAATGTCGAATTTGCATAAATTTGTAATATTTCTTCTGTCATCAATGTTAAATGAATATTGTAAACGTTATGATTTATGGTTTTACAATTAAAAAATATACACTTATGTACTTAAATGTGGGTGTAGAACGTAGATATTAAATATGTCAATCAAATACCGACTGTCTATATGCTGCTAGATCAATATGTCTAAGCATTGTAAGTTGATCAAAGGCAGTTAGTTGTAATTGCCAATTTGCCTAATAAAAACCGCAAGAACACATGTGTAATACGAGCAACGTACACGTGCATAGCGTGGACAGTCTATATCCCGGACAACCTTATCCCGGGAAATTGGGACAATTGTTAGATCGTGAAAATTATTTGTCGAATCTTGGTTTGGGCATCATTTTGGGTGAGAATTCGGGAGTTCCAAACAAAACAAGACTAAACTTAAGGTTTTATGGTTGATTGACAGGAATTTGGCAATGTCTCATTTTCTGGTAAGTTCTTTAAGTTTAGTCTTGTTTTGTTTGGAACTCCCGTATTCTCACCCAAAATGATGCCCAAACCAAGATTCGACAAATAATTTTCGACTTCTCTTTCGTGATCTTGAATTCAATTCATCATCGATTCATCAAACTTAGTGATGAACAGACATTATGGACCTCCCGAACTCAGACCAAAAATGGCAGCCGAGCTGCCGAACAGAGAATAAAAGAATATGTAATAAGTTGATAACTCGACATTTTGAACGCATTGATTGTAATTCTCACTGTCATGAAATGAAAAAAAACAACATTGGGTGATCATCAATGTCAAACTTTAACACTGAGTCCAATCTTTGAACTCTTCTCAACAACATAAATGCAACTGTAGGAGTGTCCTAACTGTCATTAAACTTTGAGATTGACAATCTAGTGAATCTACTCATTTGAGTCAAACTGAGTGGTGTGGTTCAACACCAACAGTGCCGTGGTTGTTGAAATAGTTTTTCAGGAAAATTAGAACACAATGATGTGTCTCCGAGCCGGGACCTAATACGTGTTGCAAAATTACCGGCAGCAGAGAATGCCCTTTCACTCTCAACGGATGATGGCTTAATTGTCATATGTGCCCGGTAAAGTTGTTCGAGATTGGGGGTTCTCTTTTTTTGAGCTTCGTATAGTTTGAAATCATTCGTCATTGTCTTCAGATCCTTTATGTCCTTAGTATCACTATCAACTTTAACTGCACAGTCGATCGCAAGCTGGAATTTTTCAGCCAGGGTCGTTTGACTCGTTTCTTTTTCTTTGTCAGCAGACTGTACAGAGGTTAGGATTTCCCGGGATCCCGCTAACTTTTATCCCGGGAAATGAGAAAAATAAATTGCCGGGAATCCCGGGATTTCCCGGGAAGAAACCCTAATATTGCATCAATGGACACATTTATCAATATATCAATTTGGCTGTCCGATTAGCGCAGTGGTTAGCGCGCCCGCTTCTCACCAATGCAACCCTGGTTCGATCCTCGGACCGGGAAGTATGTGAGATGGTACGGTGGTCGCCATATCGGACAGGTGGGTTTTCGCCGGGTTCTCCGGTTTCCTTCCACACGAATGACCACACATACTTTCATCCGCGCCAACGAGAGTGTTTAATATAAGTTGTTAAAACCTGCTTCGCAATCGTTATAAAATAAATAAAGTTTAAACTTTAATAAATGTTACGCATATTGCACTTGTTTAGTACATGATGGTAAACGTTTCGGGTTTTACAACCTACACTATTTGCACCATATAACTGCAATATTAATGCATTTTAGCTGGATTGTGTTTGCACACGACTACAAACTACATGCATATCATGTCTGCACTCCAAAAAAATGTATGTTATTTGTTTATGAATACAACTTGTTCTGGTCCGCCTCCCTGGTCGAGTGGTTAAGGTCGCTGACTTGTATACCACTGTAACCTATCATTACTGATGGTCACGGGTTCGAGCCCCGCACAGACCGTGCCTCATTTATATGAAAAAGTTGGCAGTTTCTTACGGAGGTTGGTGCACCCAAGTACTGGTTAACCTTTGGAGCCTGCCCAGGAAAGGTGTTGTTAGGTAAACTGCCCACCGGCGATATAGCCCAAAATGGTGCTGATGCAGGCGTAAAACCCGAAATATAACATAACATAATAACTTGTTCTATGTTCCCCTCTGCCTCTCGATATTGTGAAGTACCCTATTTCTGTAGGTATTCAAAGATATGAGAATTCCGCAAATCCGAGATCCTAGCCTACCCCCTCTGTCTGAGATGCCAGACAGTTACAAGAGCAAGGTGGCGTTGCTTGGCTGTGGCCCTGCCAGTATTAGCTGTGCCACGTATCTTGCCAGGCTGGGATACAGTAATATCACTGTATTTGAGAAGGAAAAACACGTCGGGGGATTGAGGTAAGCAGGACGGTGTTACCATGACAACACTTCTAAGCTAATCGATGATAATGTTGCATTGATTTGTAATTGGCGACATTGCTGTTTTTTTCTATTACCTCCCCTGGCAGATTAAGACGGATTTATCGTAAAATGTAAATAGGTCCTTTTAATTGGAATCCTTTGGTGTTAGTGTTGTTCCCAAAACAGATGTTGCGGTATGATAAATGTGTTTGATCAAAATCGTGTTAATTAATTGATAACACTGTTTTACAAATAAATACCCATCGCATATAGTGTATGGTATCTGTCCGGATATAGTAATTTAATAATTATAAGATAAGAAAGTGGATGGAATATTCAAATTCCTATCATGTTTTGCAAAGGAAACAACGATGAAAACTGAGGAAAACACTTACTAGGACCTATCTACTTTTAGGGAGTATTCAGGGGCAGTAACTGATCAATGTCTCTCATTAGGATCTTCAAAGCAAATGCACACCGTCCCAGCTGCCTGGTTGTTACGGTGCGTTCTTATGTGTATGCCCGATTGTTCAAATCCCACGAGGTGTTCTAGGTCACAATAGAACCACCACGACGTTGTTTTGCGTGTTAATCTACTGAACTCTATATACAGCCAAACCTGTCTTAAGCAGCCGGCCAAGGGAATAACAGAAAGTGGCTGCTTAACACAGGTGGCTGCTTGATAGAGGTCAACTGTATAATAAAACAAGGTATTGGGAATATGAAAACTGGCTGCTTAACACAGGTGGATACTTAATAGAGGGCAACTGTATAATAACACAACGTATTGGGAATATGAAAACTGGCTGCTTAACACAGATTGGTTGCTTATTGGAGGTGACCACTAACACAGGTTTGACTGGATGTTGTAAACTGTTCACATGAAACATTGCAAAAAATATAAGAAATTTATAAAATAAGTGTCGTGATTAAGCTGTGGTAGCGCGTTCGCTTCAGGTGTGAATGGTTACGATTGTGCCCTAGCCAAAGTACTTAGATTAGAGTTCACAATGCCTGTTCTCTCCTCGTGGCGATGCCGGATTCCATCAGGAATGAGGTATCGGAGAGTGATTGAACTAATGTTGGTTTAACCCATTTCATTCTGGATACCGTTCAAACAGTATTTGCAAAGTACATAGAGAGAGCCAGATCAGCCGCCACGAAACGTTCCGTCTGATCAGGCTCTATGCTGTTTGCTATTCAGATGATCTTGCTAAGACACTTGGCTATGTAATAAACAACATAGATCCTGATGAGTACGCAGCGTCACGCTGCGGCTGATCTGGATCTATGTTCTTTGCCAAAGCCTTTAAATGTATCCAGAATGAAATTGAAATAAGGAATTTGCCAGAAAGCTATACAGTTTATGGTTGTCCTCTCATTATTTAGCTAATGTTGTAAGAACTTGTTTCGCAAATTTGTGTTAAAGCATTGAATGCCTTCTCCATCTATGCACAGCTCATCTGAGATCCCCGGGTACCGGCTGCCGTACAGTGTAGTAGATTTCGAGGTTCAGCTTATGAAAGATCTAGGAGTCAAAGTAAGTGGTTTCCATGATGATTTTTTTTAATAAATGGAATAATAATTGACCCCGACGTATGAACGGGTGTTATTGTTTTTGGCTGCGTATGTGTGTGCACAGGCACTCGTGCGCGTGTGTTTCTGTCTGTCTGTCTGTCTGTCTGTCTGCCTGTCTGTCTGTCTGTCTGTCTGTCTGTCGTGTCTGTCTGTCTGTCTGTCTGTCTGTCTGTCTGTCTGTCTGTCTGTCTGTCTGTCTGTCTGTCTGTCTGTCTGTCTGTCTGTCTGTCTGTCTGTCGTCGTTGTCTGTCTGTCTGTCTGTCTGTCTGTCTGTCTGTCTGTCTGTCTGTCTGTCTGTCTGTCTGTCTGTCTGTCTGTCTGTCTGTCTGTCTGTCTGTCTGTCTGTCTGTCTGTCTGTCTGTCTGTCTGTCTGTCTGTCTGTCTGTCTGTCTGTCTGTCTGTCTGTCTGTCTGTCTGTTGTCTGTCTGTCTGTCTGTCTGTCTGTCTGTCTGTCTGTCTGTCTGTCTGTCTGTCTGTCTGTCTGTCTGTCTGTCTGTCTGTCTGTCTGTCTGTCTGTCTGTCTGTCTGTCTGTCTGTCGGTTGTCTGTCTGTCTGTCTGTCTGTCTGTCTGTCTGTCTGTCTGTCTGTCTGTCTGTCTGTCTGTGGACAGGATAACTCAAATAATTATTGATGGACTTTGATAAAGCTGTGTGGATACATCGAGGATTGGCCGATAGACTAGGAGAAAGTGGTTCGATTGTGCGAGATACCGGCCAACGGTTGTGGTCAGGGTGGTAAATTTATAGTAGAAATCAACAGGAGCGAACACTTCCAAACTCGAATCACTTCGTCCAAGACTAACCCTCTATAGATCTCTATGCGTGATTGTATCCACAAAGTTTCACCACAATCCGTCAACAACATTTCATAATCGGACACTAATTAAATTATATTGTACGTAGCTTTTTATATTTGGTACATTTAATATGGGCATATGGGCATATGGGTAGTTTTTTGCTCTTCATGAAAAGCCGTAACTATTGCTGTAGAACCAGATATTTACCCAAAAAATGAAATATCGGTAATGACCTGCATTGACCTATACATAGTGCATTCTATATCTACAGATTGAGACTGGACGTGCCCTGGGAACCAGTGATCTAACCTTGAACAAGCTCAAACAAGATGGTTATGCTGCTGCGTTTATTGGCATAGGTAATACATAAAACCGCCACACTTTGGCTGTTCGATTAGCGCAGTGGTTAGCGCGCTCGCTTCTCAACAATACAACCCGGGTTCGATCCTCGGACCGGGAAGACTGTGAGATGGTATGGTGGTCGCCAGATCGGACAGGTGGGATTTCTCCAGTTACTCCCACACGAATGACCACATATACACTTTCATGAGAGTTATTGATATAAGTTGTTAAATCTTGCCTCGCAATCATTGTAAAATAAATAATGTTTTCTTCTTCTTGTCGTTCGCGAATCACATGGACAAGCCGGCAGCAAACACGAAATGGGCCGTCCTCCTCAGATCCTCCCGGCAGCCATGTAACTTCGTCTGGAGAGAAGTATCTGTTGCCCAGGTTGTTATCCTCAGCCCATGAATATTGGGACACTCCTGGAGGATGTGTTCTGCAGTCTGGTCCCCTATTTTGCAGCTGCAGGCAGTTGATGGAGCTAGTCCAAGCTTCCGACACATATGGAAGTTCAGGCGGTTATGCCCTGTTCTAAGCCGGAATATCGTGACTTGCTCCTGTCTGGTGAGAAGGTGGTAGTCATCCTTCTCGACTGTTGGCTTTGATGCAGATTTGATTATGGTGCATTTCTCCTTGTAAGTCAAATCTTTGTCTGGTTGCCTCTCGGTAGAACCTTGCTTGGCAAGCTGGTCAGCGGCTTCATTGCCAGGAATGCCTATGTGTGCAGGTACCCACTGGAGGACAGTTCTTTTAGTTACGCTGACTGTTCGAAGGGCTTCCATCAGGTGGGGTTCTTTGTTGTTAGACAGGGCATCCAGAACTGAGAGCGCATCAGTCAGGAAGACAACCTGGGCACACTCTACAGTGTTGTGTACTAGAGATGCTGCTGTTTCAAGGGCCTGTACTTCTGCCCCATAGTTGCTGCAGTGTACTCCAGTAGGTAGAGCAACTGACTGTGTGTGTCCATCTGGGTGTCGGACATACACGCCTGCTCCTCCGTTTGCTACTGCTCTTGTGGCTGAACCATCTGTGTAGACTTGTAGCCATGCTTCTCCAGGATAACTCTTGTCGATGTGTGCTAGTGTGAGGGCACGTTTGACGTCATCATGTTGTCTATCTCTGGATGTCATGTATGGGATTGTACTGCAGATGGTAACCTTGGATTCATCGCTAGTCAATCATGGCTTGGATAGAAATGGCGTTGGAGGCAATGTCTTGGCTGGGAGATGTCTGGTGTGCTTTCGAGCAAGCTTCTTGGACTGGTGGATGAAACTGCTTCGCTTTAGACGATTCTTCGTTAGTGCCTCAACTCTCTGCTTCATCGGTTGTTCTTCCTGACATCGAAACTTCTCTGTATGTAGAAGAATTCTTGTGTTGCGACGTTCTTGCAGTGGCTGGATGGAAGTAATTTTCTCCATGGCCTTGATTGGAGTGCTCTTCATTGCACCTGTGATCAGCCTGAAAGCCTTGTTCTGAACCTTGTCGAGTGTCTGTTGGTTGGTCTTGGCTGATGATGTCCAGGCGGTGGATCAATATTCCAGGTGAGGCCTGACCACACCTTGGTATATAGTCTTCAGGATGTGATCATTGGCACCCCATGTGGTGCCAGCAAACTTCTGAAGGATTGCAAGCTTGCGCTTGGCTTTGGCCTCTGCTTTCTGGATCACAATAATGTTTTAAAAACAGCCACACGACAATACCACTGCAATAACAACCATCATATACTTACTTGCTCTCTGTGGAACTTCAACCCGTCTGAATAAAATCATGAATTATTATACCAGTTGTATAGCACTCTTTTCATACAGATATTATACGTTCATAAGTGCTTAACATTAATTTAGCAGAGTAAGACATTTTTACAACATACATTGCAATAGTCAACATTAAGGACAGCAATGTGTAGGAATAAAACAATAATAAAAATAATAATAAAAATAAAACAATGTTAAAAAGTTTATCAAAAATATTAACAAAAGTACATAAAAGAATAAAGGTTAAGAATTAAAATGCCAAATGCTATAGATACATCGTTAGATGGAACACACCAAACTAAAATCTACTTCCAAGAAATGTATCACAGAGTGTAGACGGTCTAGTGATTGAGTCGATCCCTACCTACGAGGCTCCCGCTACACATGTGGTACTCTCCTCGGAATAGACTCCGTGAATTGTGATACTCTCCAGTTTTTCGTCTTATTTGACTAATTTTTATACCTATTTGTATACTAGAGGACATAGAAAACGCACACCTACATTGTATGATTAGTATTACATGAAAACGAAATACGAAGGATTCCATCAAAGATATATCACATCTTTATTACAAAAATACAAACTGAACAACTAAAAATATTCCAAAATGTTTAAAACTATGTATTTATATAGTTATTGTTTTTCATGCAAAAACACACTTATCCGAAGTGTGCGTTTTCTATGTCCTCTAGTATAGCAAAGGTTTAAATATGTTTGTCGAATGTTAATATACATACAAAGTGGTATTCATCTTCAATGTCATTTGTATTGCAGTAAATACAATATATAGTAATTGTTATTCAAGTAAAAACACACTTATCCTTATATTCTCTAGTATAATATGCTATTCTGTTGTGTCAAGGTCTCCCTAACCCAAAGACGATCCCTATATTTGAGAGTCTCACTGAGGAGATGGGGTTTTACACATCCAAGGACTTCCTGCCACAAGTAGCCAAAGCCAGCAAGGCTGGCATGTGTTCGTGCAAGTCACAGCTACCTCGGATATCTGGTATTTATATATATATATTAATAATATGCTGCCAGTGTACACCATCCTATGTTTGTTATGTAATTAATACTAATTATCGACTTAACAGTATCTCGTCTCTGACTAAACGTCGCCAAAATCGTTCACAGGTACTTTCTTGGAAGACATAAATATCTAATGTCATGATTTATGGTTAGGTGACTTTCATGCTATGCGAAATATTCAACCTTACCCGGTCAGCAAACAAAACGAGATATTCCAAAATGTTTGGAGTTAAAATTTAAAATACCACTCCTAACCCTTAAATTTGACAATTTTAATCGGTAAATGGTACAATAATTTCTTTGAAAAAATGGCATCAAATCCAATTGACAATGTATATTCTTACACATGAATACAAACAAAATGAAATAATATCACAAAATGTAAATTTCTGGACCATTTATAGTCCTTTAAGTGGACTATCAATTTATGGCGGCCATTATGGACGCCGTCTTGTCTCCGAACGCCACGATTTATGCCAATTTATACCGCATGTGTGACAAACTTGTTGGTATATGACTTGTTTAGTTAGGTGACCGGGTAAGGTTGCCCCTCAAAATAGTGGTCCTATAAGATAAATATTCACCTAACCATTAGCTCTGACAGGAACCTAGATGTCAATCAAAACGAGTGTGGCTCGGACGAACATTTTCAGTAATAATAATTATAATAATAATAATAACGAGATAACTAATTTGAACAATTAAGTCAATCTACCAACAAATTAAAACATGAATTAGCATAATGAAACATGTAAACAGTAACCAGTAAAACGTTCATAGGAAATAAGATAAAAGCTGCAAAACCTAATACTTATATTCATCAATGCGGTCATGTATTCAGTATCACCAGGGTCACTTAGATTGACAGCTAGGTTACTTGTGTCATCGAGACTGGCTTCACTGTAATGAGTTCAATGTGTGTATTTTAGGGAAGGTTATCGTGCTTGGTGCTGGAGACACTGCGTTTGACTGCGCCACCTCGGCCCTGAGATGTGGGGCAAAACGGGTATTTGTCGTGTTCAGAAAAGGCTTCACCAATATCAGAGCTGTACCGGAAGAGGTCAGTAATGGTATAGTAATGGCTATCCTACGGGAGTAAATAACAATTGATCTTGTTTTTGAATTAATTACTGATGAAATGAAGAATCAGATATTACGAAATACATTATTACATTCTTTTCTATGGTTGTGAACAAAAGCAAAACTGATCTTGGACATTCATGAAGGTGGTGAAAAGAGAAATAGACTTGCTATGTTTAATATTAAGAGCTAATTATAAATATGGACCATTTTGCTTATTTTAATTCAAATTTCAAATTCAAATTTATTTTCATCAAATCGGCAATATTATTGTTTTTGGAAATTGAAAATTAAGATAATAGTTATGTGAACAATACAATTCCCCCCCCCCCCACAAAACAGATATAGCATACAATATAGCACTATTTTAATAAACAGAATACAGTCAAACCTGTTTTAGTGGGCACCTCCATTAAGCAGAGAACTTGTGTTAAGCAGCCAGTTTCCAGATTCCCAACATGTTGTTTTAATATAATATGTATTTGCCCTCTATTAAGCAGCCACCTGTGCTAAGCAGCCACTTTCTGTGATTCCATTGGCTGGCTGCTTAAGACAGGTTTGACTGTAGTAACAAGCAGATTAATAATGAAATTGTTATCTTGTGCGCAAAAGTGGAATGGTCAGTTTTGTTATTATTGCTAGTCGTCGCTGGGTTGGTGTGGGTTCGAATCTTGGTTTATGCATATATATTCATGTTTAGTATTTATTTTAGATGGATTTAGCTAAAGATGAAAAGTGTGAGTTTCTACCCTTCATGTCGCCGCGAAAAGTGATGACAAAGAATGGTCGTATTTGTGGAATGGAGTTTGTGCGCAGTGAACAGACGGACGATGGAGAGTGGATCGAAGATGAGGAGGAAACTATCAAACTGAAAGTGGACTATATTATATCCGCCTTCGGTTCCGGACTGACGGATACTGACCGTAAGTTGACTATATTATATCCGCCTTCGGTTCCGGACTGACGGATACTGACCGTAAGTTGACTATATTATATCCGCCTTCGGTTCCGGACTGACGGATACTGACCGTAAGTTGACTATATTATATCCGCCTTCGGTTCCGGACTGACGGATACTGACCGTAAGTTGACTATATTATATCCGCCTTCGGTTCCGGACTGACGGATACTGACCGTAAGTTGACTATATTATATCCGCCTTCGGTTCCGGACTGACGGATACTGACCGTAAGTTGACTATATTATATCCGCCTTCGGTTCCGGACTGACGGATACTGACCGTAAGTTGACTATATTATATCCGCCTTCGGTTCCGGACTGACGGATACTGACCGTAAGTTGACTATATTATATCCGCCTTCGGTTCCGGACTGACCGTAAGTTGACTATATTATATCCGCCTTCGGTTCCGGACTGACGGATACTGACCGTAAGTTGACTATATTATATCCGCCTTCGGTTCCGGACTGACCGATACTGACCGTAAGTTGACTATATCATATCCGCCTTCGGTTCCGGACTGACGGATACTGACCATAAGTTGACTATATTATATCCGTCTTCGGTTCCGGACTGACCGATACTGACCGTAAGTTGACTATATAATATCCACCTTCGGTTCCGGACTGACCGATACTGACCGTAAGTTGACTATATAATATCCACCTTCGGTTCCGGACTGACCGATACTGACCGTAAGTGGACTATATAATATCCACCTTCGGTTCCGGACTGACCGATACTGACCGTAAGTTGACTATATAATATCCACCTTCGGTGCCGGACTGAACGTAAGTTAACTATATCCTTTCGGTTTTGGACTCTGACCAATATTAAAGTTGGCTATATCATAACCGCTTTTAAGCAAATCATCTTTAATTTGAAAAGTGTATTTAATGGAACTCGGTAATATGGGTTGGAATAATGATAGAATGTTACATTTGTATTAAAACGATGTTCTTGTGTGTTAGATTGTTTGTTTAAACTCGTACCCACAGCTTAGGTCATACGGCGACTTTCCAATTCTTATTGTCGGAGGAAGATCCAGGGTGGCCTACAAGCATCATTTCAAACACGGGAAACGCACCAGTGTAGATCTATCGACCACAAATCTAGCTTCCTCACACCCCGGTCGATCTCCTCACGACGTGCACGTCGTGACCGGGGCACATCCCGCTGCAGCAGCGTAGGATTATGGGATCTTCTGGTCGTCGACCTTGCAAAGGGGGAAGCTCGCCAGCATGTGGATCCACGGCTATGGCACATCAGGACAGATCTGCCATCTCTTCTCAGTGTTTAGAGTATCACACTGTCTTCGCCGGCTTTTTTCGATCTTTCTCTTCCTTCTTCTACTTCTCCGGCGGATAGACGAGACGGCGGACCTGAGGGAGCGACAACGGTCGTGGCATCCACGCTCCCCTGAGTGACAACCGACGACCAGATGTCTAACTGCCAGATCCGTATAAATGCTGCTGCGGGGTGACCAACAGTGAGGAGGGTGGCCCTACAAAGGACCCATTCGAAAGAGGAAACAGGACTGCGAAGAACGAAGATGCCTTCCCAGCTGTCTACATAAACAACTTAGAGATATCTACATAAACATCTTAGAGAAACCAGTCGTCCAAATGCATTTATGCGGTGGCGACTTTAAAGAAACTTATACACGCACGCACGCTTCCTCACATGAATGAATTTCACACCCCCAATGAGATTCGAACATACAGCGGTGAGGGGCAAGTGTAGCCTTGGGTGCCAGTCTGTCGATTTTTCACTTTTTAACTTCTGGCAAAATGACATGATCAGAAACTCAATACGGCCCAATTAATAGTCTCGGTGTTAAAATATATTTATTTGACTGACCACAGTAAATATGATTTGTTGTAGCGGGTTACATAGAGTGTATGTAGAAGCTGCAATATAGCACGACCGATTGTTGTAGCGGGTTACATAGGGTGCATGCAGAGGCTGCAATATAGCACTGAACATAATTATATTGTTCGTTAAGTTTCAAATTCAATTAATTAACCATATATCACAGTTATCCAGGCCATGGAGCCCTTAAAGTTCAACAAATGGAAGAAGCTACCTGAGATCAATACTGACACGATGCAGGCCAGCGAGCCCTGGGTGTTCTGTGGAGGTGATTTTGCTGGCGTCGCCAACACCACAGTGGAGTCGGTCAACGATGGGAAACAGGCATCCTGGCACCTCCACAAATATCTACAGGTTGTTAACCGTTGTTTCCTTGGTTACTGAAACACGAAGCTTCATAATAATAAGTTTCAAGTTTCAAATTTATTGGCATAATCAGCAACTATACTTAGTAAAATAAGAAACCATACATGTTATATATGTATTTTAATGACTAAATAAGCAATTAATCTGAAATTTCGTGTACGAGATTGAAACATATGACACAATGATACAAGTTTAAAATTCGATCATACTATCAGTATCTGTTACGTTGTGACGTCATTTGTGACTAAGGGGTCAAACGGAATATTCACACAATAGTCAATACCGTGTATGACATCCATTGGCATCTCGCACTGCAATGCAACGCCGTCGCATGGAACGAATAAGTGTCAGAATCTCATATTGGTCAATGTTGTTCCACTCCTGACGCAGAATATCCCTCAGTTGGTATAACGTCGTCGGCTGACGTAGTCTTACACGACGGTCTAAGGTATCCCATAAATGTTCTATCGGAGACAAGTCTGGTGACAATGCTGGCCACGGTAAACGTTCAATGTTCCCCTGCTCCAATAATTGAGTGGTAATGTGTGCAGTATGACATCTGGCGTTGTTCTGTTGGAACAGTGTGACGCGTCGATGATTGACGTTAAAGAATGGCAAAACAACGGGCGTAATAATTTCGTCACAGTACTACTGTGCGGTTAAGTTTCCGTCAACAATAATCAGTTGTGTGCGGCCGCCAAATGTGATGCCGCCCCATACCATAACGCTACCGCCTCCAAACCGATCCACCTCATGTACACACGCATCGGCGTAACGTTCTCCCTGTCGACGGTAAACTCGAGCCTTGCCATCCGCACGCCGTAAACAGAAACGCGATTCGTCACTAAACATAACGGAATTCCACTGTAAGCGAGTCCAACGTGCATGTTCACCCGTCCACTCATGACGTTCGTTCCGGTGACGTCGCGTCAACATGGCCCCGGTTTACGGTCTGTAAGGACGGATTCCACGTTCAGCGAGCCTGTTCCGAACTGTTTGAGCACTGATTCTATTGTTGGTCCTCCCAGGAATAACGTTGGCGGTATGAGTAGCGGACAGGAAGCGGTCACGTAAATGTGACATCCGAATATGACGGTCCTGTTCTGGCGTCGTCACGCGTGGTCGACCAGTACGTGTGCAGTCGTCAGTTGATCCACGTGTTCGGTACCGTCCAAGTAGACGTGTGATCGTGATCCGGGACACACCGAGGCGATTAGCGACGTCGTTATGACGTAAACCAGCTTCAACCATCCCAATTGCTCGCATTTTCTCATTTTGGTCGAGTCTGGGCATTTCCTTTGAGGAAAATGCAGATCGTTTTGGTGTTTTTGCTCGAAGTAATTACAATATGAGTACAACAAACTTATTTGTGGATCTATCCATGTATAGCAAATCGTGTTCCTCGAGGATCACGTGCAAAACGGAAAATCGGCGCTAGGAAAATATGGATGCATTATTTACCTGTGTATATATGTATGAATATCATCGTCATACGTCACTCCGAACTGAAAAGTGGTGGCTTATCACAGGCATTTATATGTTTGCATCTATTTCGTCAAATTGGTTTGGTATCGTTTCTTTTTTGACTCAGTATACATTGCCTTTGGCCATTTACAACGATAGAAATATGGCAAAGACATCACAAAACATGTTACAGATATACATATATAAACAAATACAATACATTTAAGAAACAGTAGTAATTGACAGGGTATATTACTACGTAATGACATAGCTTCTTTGATGTACTTACAAACATTTATTAATTTATCAAATATTTTTTAATCTTGCATGACATGATAGATATAAATTTATTTATTAATGGCCATGCTATGTAGCCCAAATAGTTCAATCTTATATCTCTGTATATTTCACAACATAATATAAAATGGTATTCTGATTCAATTACATTTTGACTGCATAATTTACATATTCTATTGTTTCTATTGTATACCATTAAATCTTCCAAATATAATCTTCATAACAGAATGTCAGCTTAAATTTACAATAATAATCAAGTTTCGACATTGTGTTTACTGATGTGTTCCAGTCACACTGATTGCAGTCACGTGGTCGATGAACACCGCATTTCCATTGATGAAAAAATGTTTGTAATGATATGCGATTACAGACGGATCTGTATTCCAGTGGTAACACGCTGGACTCGTAATCCAGGGATCGCAGGTTCGATCCCCCGTCTGACCCTAATAAATTATCAGTCTTTCAGATGGGACGTTAAACCAAGGTCTCGTTTCGGTGCTTTACACCGTGCACGTAAAAGAACCAGAGGAGATTCTAGAATGGGTCTCTGTCTGTATCATGCACTATCCTTCAAAATCTAAAATAACTAATCTCTTCAGGAGGCGTCGCTCATATGGGCAACCGGTAGCGACGATAAATAAACGTAAGAACACAGACATAATGGTATTACAATTTTATATTAGGAACATAAAATTAAAATAGTGTTATTTATTCGGAGGTAATTTATGGCTTGATTGATATCAAAATATTGGTCTTTATTCGGAGGTTATCTTTGACTCACCGTTGACTGTATATCAATCAGATATAGCAAGTTTATATATTTTTCAGACTCTACACAATGAGAACGTGCCAGAAGAGCCCTGTTTGCCCAAGTTTTTCACTCCGATTGATCAAGTGGACCTCAGTACTGAGATATGCGGGCTCAAGTTTCCAAACCCATTTGGTCTGGCCAGCGCTCCGCCAACCACCAGTGCACCCATGATAAGGCGGGCGTTCGAACAGGGATGGGGATTTGCGCTGACGAAGACATTTTCACTTGACAAAGTAATGAACCAATTACTGTAAAATATTATAAATTCGCGAACACTTTATTTCGCCATTTTCACGATTTTGAACATTTTCAATTAATTCGCCAAATTTTGAATTCGCGCATGCGTGAAGCATCGCTAAAAATAAGGGTGATTGTTTATGTAGATCGCTTATAATTGTATTGACGTTCAAAATGTTGATAAAATGTACATATTTACGGATATAACTGTACATCCGGACACATTATTATTCATGTGAATCATGAATTCGCGATCAACTTAGATCGCGAAAAGTAGCGAATAAATAGTGTTCTACAGTAATGTTTGTGTCATAGAAGAAATTGCAGCATTGCATGCGAATGTCATGTTTTATGCCATTAAATTAAAAAAAACATGCTAAAATTGATATATACTAATTTGTTTGGCTATTATCATTTGTTATGGAGAAACGGAGCAGCTGAGAGAGCCAAGCCAAGCAAATACATTGGAGGGGGTATAAGATACTAACTTTATGACTTGTTTCTATTAAATCTATACAACCCAAACCCAGGAAAGATGTTGTTAGGTAAACTGCCCGCCGGCGATATAGCCCAAAATGGTGCTGATGCAGGCGTAAAACCCGAAATATAACATAACATATACAACCCAAACGAAAGTAAACCAAAGCGTTGTGAAAAGGCTAAACTAAATCTACATCTCTCAATAGCATGTCATGCACGGGAAATAGACAGCACCTTTGGATACGCATACATCGAATGAGTTTGAGAACACAGGCTTTGAACTGACATAAAACTGAAAATGATCAAATACAATGTTTTGCCTGTCACCGTTTGTTTTCCTTTGCCAGGACCTTGTTACCAACGTATCTCCTCGTATTGTACGCGGTACGACCTCTGGCCAGCTCTTCGGACCAGGCCAAGGCGCGTTCCTGAACATCGAATTGATTAGCGAGAAGACGGCGGAATATTGGTGTCGAAGTGTCACTGAACTGAAGAAAGACTATCCCGATAAGGTAGGAATGAATCTATAAATATATAGATATTATATACAAACTGTATAATATGTTTCAGCTATGTTGTGACGTACTATGATATATGTTAGTTAGGATGAGGGCGTGGAGATGCGAGCAACTACTACAAAATATTTGTTAAAAATAGATTTTTTGTCTTTCCTATTTTTCTTTACATTTTTTACATAAATCATTTGTCCAATAACTGTGTACGCTACTTCTAAAGAATCATAGAAAAAGTCTGCTCATTCTGTTACATCTTCTTGATATAATGGGAGGGTCGTCACTAATGTTGGTAAAACTTGTGACCCAACCCATTTGCTTCTTAATTATAAAAAATTCACTCGTATAATATTCGTTACATTTCATTTGTTGAACAATTATTGTGCAGTCTGTGTATATGTATGTTATTTGAAAGCAATAAAATATGTTTAAACACGCTATTTTGAAACACTTTAATAAATGTCTTATGAAGTCAAATGAACAATTCAATATTTTATCATGTTGAGTTCTTAAGGTCGCTGACTACAAATTACTTGCCCATCATCATGGGTATAGAATTATTCCATGCGAGGAAGCTATCCTATCTGACTAGCGGAAGCTAAATGATTCTACTAGGATGTCGACAGGCGGTGGAAGTCGTGATAGCGCAGTGGTAGCGCGTTCGCTTCAGTTCCGAAAGGCCTCGAGCTCCCAGCTCTAGCTGTTACGAGTGTGCCCTTAGCAAGGCATTTAAATTCCACATTGACTCTTCTCTCTCCTTCGTGGTGATAGCTTACATCGGGAATGAGGTCTCGAGAGTGATTAATATAAGTTTTAATAACTTCTTTCGCAGTCAAGCTAAAATAAATTGGAGTTTCGGATGTCGACCAGGGCTTGACAGTTGCTATATAACCGTAACGGTTGGTGTGAATCTCAATACACACAAAGTATAACAAAAATAAGATTATCATATATTTTCCAGATACTTATCGCCAGCATCATGTGCAGCTTTGACAAGGAGGATTGGACTGTGCTCGCCAAAATGGCAGAGGTTCGTGTTACTTAAAACCGGATTTATCTTAAATGACAAGTACATACTATACAAACACAATAAATGTAGCGAATCACTGCATCGTAAATGGGAAACACTTCTAATAAATTGTAGTGGCCTGTACATGCGCACATCGAATGTCCTTTTCTTCGTTAACGATAGAGGCAGTAACGAAATATACAATTGGCAGTAATCTTGGGATAATTGGCAGTAATCCGGGCATTAGGGTTAGGGCTAAATTTGATCTTCAAATGAAGAGTATTCTACTGTTCAGCTTTAGTTTACTGACACCTGTTTTGTGGGATTACTGCCTCCATCCCTAACCGTCCTTCTTAGAGGTATTACGAATATTCATAGTAACATGTAATCTCACCATACTATTGTCAGGAACCTATTTAGTCAAAATAGTTTTGTGAATAAAAAGGAGTTTCCCCGCATAAAATGCCATTTTCTGTGAGAAAATATACACCAAACTCTATTAATATATCATTGTGAAATATAAAATGCTCAGCTACCTGGAGGTTACCTATTATCTATCTTCCCGTAATGTCAAATCCATCGCGGAGATGTAAACATGTTGCGTGTCAAACCGCAAAGAAGTTAAAAGGATGAGAAAGTTAAATGCAAAATACGAGATACCAGTGCGTACCTTCTAATAATATATTGCAATAAAGAACACCATTTACATCATAATTCGGCTACGCTATTTCAATTGCAAAATACTGTTGGTATATGATAAAAGAGGTTAACTTTTTGGTAACACTTCATCAAGGGAGCCGATGTAATCTCATAAAATCTCACAACGGCCGAGAACTAACGAGATTACCACGCCGTTATATGATCCTGTTAATCAAAAGATCCTGCTACAGACGGATATGTAGTCCAGTGGTAACACGCTGGACTGGTAATCCAGGGATCGCAGGTTCGACCCCCCCGTCTGACCCTAATAAAATTAACAGTCTTTCAGATGGGACGTTAAACCGAGGTCTCGTGTCGGTGCTTTACACCGTGCACGTAAAAGAATCAGAGGATATTCTGGAATGGGTCTCTGTCTGTATCATTGCACTATCCTCCAACATCTAAAATGACTAATCTCTTCAGGAGGCGCCGCTCATATGGGCAACCGGTAGCGACGATAAATAAACGTAAAAACACACACAAGATCCTGCTATTGTCTAGCAATCTTCTCACACTTTGGTATGCCCGATGGATATACAATGTATGTTTTTAGTCCGCCTCCGTGGTCGAGTGGTTAAGGTCGCTGACTTGTATACCACTGTAACCTATCATCACTGATGGTCACGGGTTCGAGCCCCGCTCAGACCGTGTCTCATTTATATGAAAAAGTTGGCAGTTTCTTACGGAGGTTGGTGCACCCAAGTACTGGTTAACCGCTGGAGCCTGCCCAGGAAAGGTGTTGTTAGGTAAACTGCCCGCCGGCGATATAGCCCAAAATGGTGCTGATGCAGGCGTAAAACCCGAAATATAACATAACATAACATAACAATGTATGTTTTTGTAACTGACAATACATCAACTAGTTATGCAACACAACTACATGCACCTTGTTCTTAGTCATTATTAGTGTTGTCTATTTTGATTTATTCAATTCCAGACTGCTGGTGCAGATGCCCTTGAGTTGAACCTGTCTTGTCCTCACGGTATGGGAGAAAGAGGTATGGGATTGGCTTGCGGTCAGGACCCTGAATTGGTGAGGAACATATGTCTCTGGATCCGAGATGCTGTCAAGATACCATTCTTCGCTAAACTGACACCTAATGTTACCAACATAATCACCATAGCCAAGGCGGCATATGAAGGTACATTGTTTGCTTGTTCGGGTTTTACGCCTTCATCAGCACCATTTTGGGCTATATCACCGGCGCTGACTTGTATACCACTGTAACCTATCATCACTGATGGTCACGGGTTCATTTATATGACAAGTTGGCAGATTTTTACGGAGGTTGGTGCACCAAGTACTTGTTAACCGCTGGTGCCTGTCCAGTAAAGGTGTTGGTAGGTAAACTGCCCCGCCCAAAATGGTGCTGATGCAGGCGTAAAACCCGAACAAATTGTATCCAGTTTCATCTTTACTTTTTCATATTTCAATTGCGATAGTGGAATTGTTGATAACAATTATATATCATCTTTTCTTGTGCAATTTAGTTTAAACTAACTAGAATAGTGACCAGCTTGCTCACAGCCAGCTTGACCGCCTCTTATCAACGTAACCCGGGTTCGATCCCCAGCTTGGGAAGTAAGTAAGATGGTATCGGTTGTCCCCCCTCGTTAGGATAGTTGGAGATTCATCTGGGTATTCTGGCTTCCCATCACATGTTAAAACGGCATCATTATACGCCTTCTTCAATAGTGATAATACAAGTTATTAGACATTGCTTCGCATTCAAATGAAATAAGTCCGCTTCCGTGGTCGAATGGTTAAGGTCGCTGACTTGTATACCACTGTAACCTATCATCACTGATGGTCACGGGTTCGAGCCCGCTCAGGCCGTGTCTCATTTATATGAAAAAGTTGGCAGTTTCTTACGGAGGTTGGTGCACCCAAGTACTGGTTAACCGCTGGAGCCTGCCCAGGAAATGTGTTGTTAGGTAAACTGCCCGCCGGCGATATAGCCCAAAAATGGTGCTGATGCAGGGGTAAAACCCGAAATATAACATATAGCATAACATATAACAAATGAAATAAGAAAAACTTAAGTTTTAAGTTCATTTCTCATATATTTTGCATAGGAAAAGCCGATGGAGTAACTGCAACTAATACTGTATCTGGTCTGATGGGTTTAAAGGGTCATGGCGAAGCATGGCCAAACATTGGGAAGAAGAAGAAAACAACATACGGTGGAGTGTCTGGAAACGCGATTCGACCAATAGCCCTACGAGCAGTGTCTGCCATCGCCAATGCACTTCCGGGCTTTCCCGTCTTGGCTACTGGTGGTATTGACTCCGCCGATGTGGGTCTACAATTTCTCCATTCTGGAGCATCAGTGCTACAGGTATACATGTAGTTTTAACTCGTGATAGCGCTGTGGTAGCTTGATCTCTTCAAGTGCGAAAGGCCCGGAGTTTGTGCCCCTTTGGAGCCGTTACGATTGTGCCCTTAGGCAAGAACATCATACCATTATATTCCCTTATGTCTGATGCAATTATGGTCTTATATCTCCCTTACAAGACCACTCACCATTACAGGTGGTAATCCCACTGGGGGTGTCGAATTATTGCATATGATGAAGCTATCCAGCTGGCTTGCAGTAGTTCGGTGGTTCTACCATAGCTCCCTTACAAGGCCACTCACCATTACAGGTGGTAATCCCACTGGGGGTGTCGAATTCTTGCATATGATGAAGCTATTCAACTGTCTTATGGTAGGTCGGTGGTTCTACCAGGGTGTCCGTCTGTTCCTGAAATACTGCTCGGAGGGACATCCGGGTCTTCCTCCACCAATAATAGCTGGAGAGTCGCCGTATGACCTAAGCTGGTGCGCCTTTAAACCCCAAGAACAAACAACAAACTCAAATTTAAACAAAAGATTCTTACAGATTTGTAGTTCAATCCAGAACCAGGACTTCACCCTGATCGAAGATTACGTTACTGGGTTGAAGGCGCTCCTGTACCTGAACAGTCTAGGTGAACTGGGCGACTGGGACGGTCAGAGCCCACCCACGATGAAACATCAACAAGGAAAGCCAGTACCCAAACTCAGTGACCTCGTTGGAAAGGTCAATATAGCAAATTGCTCTTTATTTAAATTGAAAAACTGTGAATTCACATACGGATTAGTACGACATGACAGTTTTAATTAGTATGTAATGAACCTTCTTTTAAATATAAAACACTATTGTGGATGGATTGAAGATTTACAATATGGGGTAGAAGGAGGGGGCATTGATGATAACTTTACCGTTTCTATGGTACGTGAATGAAGCCAAGATTGATTTTAATAACAAACATCAGCACCATAGCGGATAACTGACCGTTTTTATAGGACCTGAATGAATACAACCTGCTTTTAAAATTTAACCTGCTTTTAAAATTTAAATGTAAAAGTTATTTTGTGGATCGATCGAGGATTTACAATACAGAGGTAAGGGTAACATGGGGTATTGATGATAACTTTACCGTTTCTATGGGACCTGAATGAAGACAATATTAATTTTAATAACAACCATCAGCACCATAACGGATTGAAGACTTTAGTTCAGGGTGGGGGCTGGATGTGGGAGTGCTAACTGACCATTTCTTTGGAAGGTGTTCCAAATGAAATTAGTTTTGGATGACATTTCATTTAGTGCAGTTTCGAAATGGCTTGACACTATAATACACTATATACACTATAATACACTATATACACTATAATACACTATATACATTATATACATTATAATACACTCTATACACTATATACACTATAATACACTATATACACTATAAAACACTATATACACTATATACACTATAATACACTATATACACTATATACACTATATACACTATTATACACTATAATACACTATTATAAACTATAATATACTATAATACACTATATACACTATAATACACTATATACACTATAATACACTATAATACACTATATACACTCTATACACTATATACACTATAATACACTATATACACTATAATACACTATATACACTCTATACACTATATACACTATAATACACTATATACACTATAATACACTATAATACACTATAATACACTATATACACTATAATAATTATGTAGCAAATACCAAAGTAATCAAGCTCCTAAAATCTTCCACTCGCTCAGATGGTTTTTGCGGTGAGGAGTATGAACTATAAACAAATGGTAAACATACATAAACACAACGAATTCTACACTATGCGAATTATTCATATATTATGTTAATCATTATCATATTTTGGAATGATTTTGGTCTATGAAATACGTTTGATCTCCATTGATGACGACACTTTTCGTGAATCCCAAAGACAAATAATGGTATGACTTATTTTAGTGGAAGTCGTGATAGCGCAGTGGATGCGCGTTCGCTTCAGGTGCGAAAGGTCCGGAGATCGAGCCCCGCTGGAGCCGTTACAATTGTGCCCTTAGGCAAGACATTTAAATTCCACGTTGCTTCTTCTCTCTCTCCCTCGTGGCGATGGATTCCATCAGGAATGGGGTCTCGAGAGTGATTAATATAAGTTGTAAGAACTTGTTATGCAATCGAGCTAAAATAAATTTGTATAAACTAAACTTATATTAGATGTTGTGTCGTTTCTTTAGGGATTGCCGTCGTTTGGTCCGTATATGGAGAAGCGGACAGCGATAATTGATGCTCAGTACAAGACAACGGACCTTCTAGATGACAACAATAAACCACCTACCATCCGTCCCCCACTGGAACCAAACAAACCAATACCCTCAGTCAAGGTCAGCGAACAACCCTTAACAGAAAGCTATCCCTATCATGACTTTTTGGACAAATTCCCTTTATTCGTAAATATCATATAGTTTAAATACTACCATTATCCGGTAGAGTCATATAGTTTAAATACTACCATTATCCGGTAGAGTCACTTTTTCATGAATATAATAGTCGAGTTCTGTCTGTATCTCTGGTATTCCGTGTGCACCTAAATGTTGTGTAGTTTTGTGTCAGTTTTGCGTGTAGACTCAGTGTATATATAGCTATGAGCCCGCAGGTTCGACCCCCCGTCTGACCCTAATAAAATGAACAGTCTTTCAAAATGGACTTTAAACCGAGGTTTCGTGTCGGTGCTTTACACCGTGCACGTAAAAGAACCAGAGGAGAATCTGGAATGGGTCTCTGTCTGTATCATGCACTATCCTCCAAAACTCTAAAATGACTAATCTCTTCAGGAGGCGGCGCTCATATGGGTAACCTGTAGCGACGATAAATAAACGTAGCACACACACACACATCTCTGGTATTCCTTGTGCACCTAAATGTTGTGTAGTTAGTCTAGCTGTCAGTTTTACGTTTATACTCAGAGCATATTATAGCTATGAGCGTGCATGAGGGTTGATTTGTTTTTACTAAGGGGATTAACTCAAGTGTACATTAATAAACTGTCCAGCATTTTACAGAGTAACGCCGCTTGCCCAAAGATGATATTAGTTGTATATACCTAGCACATATTTTTATGTCAGGGAGTGTTGCATAAACTAAGCAAAAACAATAGTCACCGCCCACACCTGGGTGGTGGTGGTGAGGTCGGTTCGGGGTGGAACTGTGATACTTATCGGCTTACACATGATTTATTTCAGGATGTGATCGGACGTGCGTTGGATATGATTGGTAGTTACGGAGATCTTAACAACCGGGAACAAGTTGTTGCTCTTATTGACCAGGTACCAGCCATGACGCAGACGTCTGTCGTTGTTTGACGTTTTAATAGCGTGGTATTGTTTCCCAGCATTTAAGGATATGTATATATGTTTATCTATATATCATGTCTATTTAAGGATATGTGTAGATGTATATGTTTATCCATATATCATGTCGATTTAAGGATATGTGTATATGTTTATCTATATCTCATGTCGATTTAAGGATATGTGTATATGTTTATCCATATATCATGTAGATTTAAGGATATGTGTATATGTTTACCTATATATCATGTCGATTTAAGGATATGTTTATATGTAGATTTTTATCCATATATCATGTCTATTTAAGATTATGTCTATTTAAGAACATGTGTATATGTTTATCCAGATATCATGTCTATTTAAGATTATGTCTATTTAAGAACATGTGTATATGTTTACCTATATGTCATGTCTATTTAAGGATATGTGTATATGTATATGTTTATCCATATATCATGTCTATTTAAGATTATGTCTATTGAAGAACATGCGTAGATGTTTATCCATATATTATGTCTATTTAAGATTATGTCTATTTAAGAACATGTGTATATGTTTACCTATATATCATGTCTATTTAAGGATATGTGTATATGTATATGTTTATCCATATATTATGTCGATTTAAGGATATGTGTATATGTTTATCCATATATCATGTCGATTTAAGGATATGTGTATATGTTTATCTATATATCATGTCTATTTAAGGATATGTGTATATGTTTATCTATATATCATGTAAATTTAAGGATATGTGTACATGTTTATCTATATATCATGTCGATTTAAGGATATGTGTACATGTTTATCTATAAATCATTTCAATTTAAGGATATGTGGATATGTTTACCTATATATCATGTCGATTTAGGGATATGTTTATATGTTTATCCATTCATATCGATTTAAGGATATGTTTATCTATATATCATGTCTATTTAAGGATATGTGTACATGTTTATCTATATATCATGTCGATTTAAGGATATGTGTATATGTTTATCTATAAATCATTTCAATTTAAGGATATGTGGATATGTTTACCTATATATCATGTCGATTTAGGGATATGTGTATATGTTTATCCATATATCATATCGATTTAAGGATATGTGGATATGTGTATCTATATATCATGTCTATTTAAGGATATGTGTATATGTTTATTTATATATCATGTCGAGTTAAGGATATGTGTATATGTTTATCTATATATCATGTCGATTTAAGGATATGTGTATATGTTTATCTATATATCATGTCGATTTAAGGATATGTGTATATGTTTATCTATAAATCATGTCGATTTAAGGATATGTGTATATGTTTATCTATATATCATGTCGATTTAAGGATATGTGTATATGTTTATCTATATATCATGTCGAGTTAAGGATATGTGTATATGTTTATCTATATATCATGTCGATTTAAGGATATGTGTATATGTTTATCTATATATCATGTCGATTTAAGGATATGTGTATATGTTTATCTATAAATCATGTCGATTTAAGGATATGTGTATATGTTTATCCATATATCATGTCGATTTAAGGATATGTGTATATGTTTATCTATATATCATGTCGATTTAAGGATATGTGTATATGTTTATCTATGCATCATGTCGATTTAAGGATATGTGTATATGTTTACCTATATATCATGTCGATTTAAGGATATGTGTGTTTATCTATATATCATGTCGATTTAAGGATATGTGTATATGTTTATCTATATATCATGTCGATTTAAGGATATGTGTATATGTTTATCTATATATCATGTCGATTTAAGGATATGTGTATATGTTTATCTATAAATCATGTCGATTTAAGGATATGTGTATATGTTTATCTATATATCATGTCGATTTAAGGATATGTGTATATGTTATCTATATATCATGTCGAGTTAAGGATATGTGTATATGTTTATCTATATATCATGTCGATTTAAGGATATGTGTATATGTTTATCTATATATCATGTCGATTTAAGGATATGTGTATATGTTTATCTATATATCATGTCGATTTAAGGATATGTGTATATGTTTATCTATATATCATGTCGATGTAAGGATATGTGTATATGTTTATCTATATATCATGTCGATTTAAGGATATGTGTATCTATATATCATGTCTATTTAAGGATATGTGTATATGTTTATCTATATCTCATGTCTATTTAAGGATATGTGTATATGTTTACCTATATATCATGTCTATTAAAGGATATGTGTATATGTTTACCTATATATCATGTCGATTTAAGGATATGTTTATATGTAGATGTTTATCCATATATCATGTCTATTTAAGATTATGTCTATTTAAGAACATGTGTATATGTTTATCCAGATATCATGTCTATTTAAGATTATGTCTATTTAAGAACATGTGTATATGTTTACCTATATATCATGTCTATTTAAGGATATGTGTATATGTATATCCATATATCATGTCTATTTAAGATTATGTCTATTGAAGAACATGCGTAGATGTTTATCCATATATTATGTCTATTTAAGATTATGTCTATTTAAGAACATGTGTATATGTTTATCTATATATCATGTCGATTTAAGGATATGTGTATATGTTTATCTATATATCATGTCTATTTAAGGATATGTGTATATGTTTATCTATATATCATGTCGATTTAAGGATATGTGTATATGTTT
Source organism: Archivesica marissinica (assembly GCA_014843695.1). Lineage (NCBI taxonomy): Eukaryota > Metazoa > Mollusca > Bivalvia > Venerida > Vesicomyidae > Archivesica > Archivesica marissinica. The sequence continues at coordinate 55,305,956 of CM026397.1, read as the reverse complement.
ATCTATATATCATGTCGATTTACGGATATGTGTATATGTTTATCTATAAATCATGTCGATTTAAGGATATGTGTATATGTTTATCTATATATCATGTCGATTTAAGGATATGTGTATATGTTTATCTATAAATCATGTCGATTTAAGGATATGTGTATATGTTTATCCATATATCATGTATATTTAAGGATATGTGTATATGTTTATCTATATCTCATGTCGATTTAAGGATATGTGTATATGTTTATCCATATATCATGTCGATTTAAGGATATGTGTATATGTTTATCTATATATCATGTCGATTTAAGGATATGTGTATATGTTTATCTATGCATCATGTCGATTTAAGGATATGTGTATATGTTTACCTATATATCATGTCGATTTAAGGATATGTGTGTTTATCTATATATCATGTCGATTTAAGGATATGTGTATATGTTTATCTATATATCATGTCGATTTAAGGATATGTGTATATGTTTATCTATATATCATGTCGATTTAAGGATATGTGTATATGTTTATCTATAAATCATGTCGATTTAAGGATATGTGTATATGTTTATCTATATATCATGTCGATTTAAGGATATGTGTATATGTTTATCTATATATCATGTCGAGTTAAGGATATGTGTATATGTTTATCTATATATCATGTCGATTTAAGGATATGTGTATATGTTTATCTATATATCATGTCGATTTAAGGATATGTGTATATGTTTATCTATAAATCATGTCGATTTAAGGATATGTGTATATGTTTATCTATATATCATGTCGATTTAAGGATATGTGTATATGTTTATCTATATATCATGTCGATGTAAGGATATGTGTATATGTTTATCTATATATCATGTCGATTTAAGGATATGTGTATCTATATATCATGTCTATTTAAGGATATGTGTATATGTTTATCTATATCTCATGTCTATTTAAGGATATGTGTATATGTTTACCTATATATCATGTCTATTAAAGGATATGTGTATATGTTTACCTATATATCATGTCGATTTAAGGATATGTTTATATGTAGATGTTTATCCATATATCATGTCTATTTAAGATTATGTCTATTTAAGAACATGTGTATATGTTTATCCAGATATCATGTCTATTTAAGATTATGTCTATTTAAGAACATGTGTATATGTTTACCTATATATCATGTCTATTTAAGGATATGTGTATATGTATATCCATATATCATGTCTATTTAAGATTATGTCTATTGAAGAACATGCGTAGATGTTTATCCATATATTATGTCTATTTAAGATTATGTCTATTTAAGAACATGTGTATATGTTTACCTATATATCATGTCTATTTAAGGATATGTGTATATGTATATCCATATATTATGTCGATTTAAGGATATGTGTATATGTTTATCCATATATCATGTCGATTTAAGGATATGTGTATATGTTTATCTATATATCATGTCTATTTAAGTATATGTTTATCTATATATCATGTCAATTTAAGGATATGTGTACATGTTTATCTATATATCATGTCGATTTAAGGATATGTGTACATGTTTATCTATAAATCATTTCAATTTAAGGATATGTGGATATGTTTACCTATATATCATGTCGATTTAGGGATATGTGTATATGTTTATCCATACATCATATCGATTTAAGGATATGTGGATATGTTTATCTATATATCATGTCTATTTAAGGATATGTGTACATGTTTATCTATATATCATGTCGATTTAAGGATATGTGTACATGTTTATCTATAAATCATTTCAATTTAAGGATATGTGGATATGTTTACCTATATATCATGTCGATTTAGGGATATGTGTATATGTTTATCCATATATCATATCGATTTAAGGATATGTGGATATGTGTATCTATATATCATGTCTATTTAAGGATATGTGTATATGTTTATCTATATATCATGTCGATTTAAGGATATGTGTAGATCTTTAAATATGTATTATGTCCATTTAAGGATATGTTTATATGTTTACGCATCTATCATGTCGATTTAAGAATATATATGTTGTTTATTATGTATATCATATCATGTATATTTATATGTATGTCATATCATGTATATTTAAGGATATGTGCATCAACTGTGGCAAGTGTTATATGACATGCAACGATTCTGGTTACCAGTCGATCAAGTTTGATCCCGAGACACATCTCCCAAAGGTCAATGACGATTGTACAGGTAATTGTCTCTTTGTTCTTCTTATAATTGTTTGTGAATGAACTTGTGATGCCTGCTAGTTTACATTACACAATGCATTCTTTAACACAACACATACTGTATGTAGAAATCTAAAGTTCCTTTAAAACAACACATACTGTATGTAGAAATCTGAAGTTCCTTTAACACAACACATACTGTATGTAGAAATCTGATGTTCCTTTAACACAGCACATACTGTATGTAGAAATCTGAAGTTCCTTTAACACAACACATACTGTATGTAGAAATCTGAAGTTCCTTTAACACAACACATACTGTATGTAGAAATCTGATGTTCCTTTAACACAGCAAATACTGTATGTAGAAATCTGATGTTCCTTTAAACACAGCACATACTGTATGTAGAAATGTGAAGTTCCTTTAACACAACACATACTGTATGTAGACATGTGAAGTTCCTTTAACACAACACATACTGTATGTAGAAATCTGAAGTTCCTTTATTTGTTCAATATACAGTCAAACCTGTGTTAATGATCACCTCTGTTAGGCAGCCAACATGTATTAAGCAGCAAGTTGTCAGATTTCCAACATGCTGTTTTATTATACGTTTGCCCTCTATTAAGCAACCACCTGTGCTAAGCAACCACTGTTTGTGATTCCCTTGGCTGGCTGCTTAACACAGGTTTGAGTGTATATGTAAATTAAAACGCTTATACTTATGTCAATTAAAATGCTTATATGTAAATACGACGAAAGTTAACTATTTGTTATGCATGAATCGAGGTTCGTAGATATAATGTATGTAATTTACAATTATATGAACAGTCACGGAACCCTACGTGAATAAATTATAAATGTATCAAACAGCCACTTTCTGTGATTCCCACTATGTTGTTTTATTATACATTTGACCTCTATTAAGAAGCGACCTGTGTTAAGCAGCCACTTTCCAGATTCCCAATATGTTGTTTTATTATACATTTGACCTGTATTAATCGGCCACCCGTGCCAAGCAGCCACGTTCTGTGATTCCATTGGCTGGCTGCTTAAGACAGGTTTGACTGTATGCTACTATGTCGTTTGATTGGCAGTAATTAATATATGTATAGGTGTATTTAATTCTACATCATTATGTATTATTTTATAAAACAATATTAATACTGTTAATTTATATAATAATAGAATACAATGTCAAGCATTGAAACTAGGGCTGCCACGTGTACACGATCCTTAATACACGACACGGCGCCGTTTACACGTTGTTAATATCCATGATTAGTTACATGTACTAGGTCTCACGAGATTGTATATATGTTGAGGGCCGCATGGTAGATTCACTATCCTCCAAATCTAAAATAACTAATCTCTTCAGGAGGCCTCGCTCATATGGGCAACCGGTAGCGACGATAAATAAACGTAAAACACGTAGATTAACTTTTGCTAAATGAGTTCTCTCGTAAAATAAAGTATTTATTATTATTCAGTGAAAAGATCGTCTTGACACATACATACAGTATAACACATGATGTGATGATCAATCCACATAGCTTGATATTCAAAAACATTATACACAACAACAGTTCTAATACCCCAAATTTCTATTACGTTACCTTTAAGCTACATTCATTATGTTACTTTTTTTATTAAATACCTTAGCACAGTAGTACCTTATAATATACCATATACAGTATAATCATATTATTATCTGTTGACGATTATTGGGGGACTTTCCGTCGTCCTAGTGTGTGGGTGAACACCCACCAACTAAGCAGACCCAGGAAGTTTGAACAATCGCAACACATAATGCAAAGATAGTGTACACCGTTACTCAATTAGTATACTTGTATTGCCATTACACGACACGGCTCCGTTTGCATGTGTACACGTGGATGCCCTAATTGAAACACGTTGCATACATACACCACCAGAATATCTGTGTTTATTAAAATAAGTTTAAACTTTATTTATTTTACAACGATTGCGAAGCAAGTTCTAACAACTTATATTAATCACTCTCGTTGGCGCGGATGAAAGCGTATATGTGGCCATTAGTGTGGGAGGAAACCGGAGTACCCGGAGAAAAACCCACCTGTCCGATCTAGCGACCACCGTACCATCTAACATACTTCCCGGTCCGAGAATCGAACACGGGTTGCGTTGGTGAGAAGCATGTTTATTGAGGATGAATAGTAACGGCACTTTGAAACTAACTCTTACAGGATGCAACCTGTGTCTGTCCGTCTGTCCGATCATCGACTGCATAAAGATGGTAACCAGGCCGACGCCGTATATTCCAAAACGAGGCATACCAGTGAGAAGACCTTCTGATGCTAATCTTATACTGACAACAAACTAAACCAGGGTGGACATAGTTTGGAAACATTCCAAGTGTGCTGTTGTTAAATCATCAGCATTTAAGATTGGTCCATTGGTCGGCACAAACCTATGGACTATTCATGTACACTAGTTGACATGAATCAAGCATTTGTATTTATTGTATTAATTCTTTGCATTGTTTGCCTTTGTAATTAGTTCACTGTTACTTCGCGGACCCCATCCGTGGTCGAGTTGTTAAGGTTGCTGACTTGTATACCACTGTAACCTAACATCACTGGTTCGAGCCCTACTCCGGCCTTGATTGTTTATCTGAAACAGGTGGCAGTTTCATAATGAGGTTGGTACATCAAGTACTTGTTAACCGCTGGAGCCTGCCCAGGAAAGGTGTTGTTATGTAAACTGCCCGCCGGCGATATAGGCCAAAATGGTGCTGATGAAGTGATGAAGGCGTAAAACCCGAACTAACAAACAAACTGTTGCTTCGCTGTAGTGTCACCAATAAGTTAGGGACCTCCGTGGCCGAGTGGTTAACGTCGTTACTTCAGACCACTTGACACTCACAGCTGTATATTTGACTCCCAGCTGTATGTTTGACACCCAGCTGTATGTTTGATTCCCAGCTGTATGTTTGACACCCAGCTGTATGCTTGATTCCCAGCTGTATGTTTGATTCCCAGCTGTATGTTTGACACCCAGCTGTATGTTTGACTCCCAGCTGTATGTTTGACTCCCAGCTGTATGTTTGACACCCAGCTGTATGTTTGACTCCCAGCTGTATGTTTGATTCCCAGCTGGCTTACGAACAACCCGTGTGTCTGGAATGTTCGGAATGTCACCCGGTGTCTTTCTCCACCAATAATAGCTGGAGAGTCGACATATGACCTGGATCTATGCTGTTTGCACATTTCGTCCAATTTATTCAGCGGGTTAAGGGAGTTAACTGTAGCTTTTTGTACACAGAAATCAGTGTACACGTGTACATATATGTGCTTAGTTTTCGTTAAGACTCGGTCACTTACTGATCCGAATTACTGTTTCATGTTTGTTTGTTTGTTTGTTTGTTTGTTGGGTTTAAAGTTACGCCAATATCTTAGGTTGTATGGCGACTCTCTAGCTATTATTGGTGGATGAAGACCCCGGATGCCCATCTAAGCAGTCTTTCAAGCACTGGCGGCACCCGGATAGAACCACCGACCTTCCACAAGCCAGCTGAATATCTTCATTACTTGTAATCATTCGACTTTCTTTGGATTGGATAACAATACTACGCCGCCAGATTTGTATTACCAGAGCATGCATTTTTCTTTTTGTAATGTGTTTATAATTACGTGTGTGTATTGTATATATACATGAATTACGTGTGTGTATTGTATATATACATGAATTACGTGTGTGTATTGCATATATACATGAATTACGTGTGTGTATTGCATATATACATGAATTACGTGTGTGTATTGCATATATACATGAATTACGTGTGTGTATTGTATATATACATGAATTACGTGTGTGTATTGCATATATACATGAATTACGTGTGTGTATTGTATATATATACATGAATTACGTGTGTGTATTGCATATATACATGAATTACGCGTGTGTATTGCATATATACATGAATTACGTGTGTGTATTGCATATATACATGAATTACGTGTGTGTATTGCATATATACAACAATTACGTGTGTGCATTGCATATATACATGAATTACGTGTGTGTATTGCATATATACATGAATTACGTGTGTGTATTGCATATATACAACAATTACGTGTGTGCATTGCATATATACAACAATTACGTGTGTGTATTGCATATATACAACAATTACGTGTGTGCATTGCATATATACAACAATTACGTGTGTGTATTGCATATATACAACAATTACGTGTGTGTATTGCATATATACAACAATTACGTGTGTGCATTGCATATATACAACAATTACGTGTGTGTATTGCATATATACAACAATTACGTGTGTGCATTGCATATATACAACAATTACGTGTGTGTATTGCATATATACAACAATTACGTGTGTGCATTGCATATATACAACAATTACGTGTGTGTATTGCATATATACAACAATTACGTGTGTGCATTGCATATATACAACAATTACGTGTGTGTATTGCATATATACAACAATTACGTGTGTGCATTGCATATATACAACAATTACGTGTGTGCATTGCATATATACAACAATTACGTGTGTGCATTGCATATATACAACAATTACGTGTGTGCATTGCATATATACAACAATTACGTGTGTGCATTGCATATATACAACAATTACGTGTGTGCATTGCATATATACATGTATTATTCCCGTGTATAATACCAGGATTTATTGTTTGAGTGATATTGCTAGTCTATGTGATAATAAAGTGTATCGTAACTGATCGAGGTATAGTGTAGTGGTCAAGGGGTACTTTTTGGTCGGGTACCCCTCCCTATGGTAGAACAAGACACAACCTACTTTTTCTTGAAGAGGGTGGTCTGGGGAGTAGGAAAAGGATGGTTGTGAATCTGAGATCATTGTAGGTCATTATGAAAATCTCATTTATATATGTGTAGATGAGGACTCCGAGAATAAATTTGATGATATATGTTTTTTCCAAGTATATCAGTTAATATTCAAGCTATATGCACAAATTATGTATCAAGATGTGCAGGATGACAATACACTATCACTACAATTGCATTTAATCAGAAAATATATCTCATACTTGGCATAAAAGCCAAAATAATGCAATTTATTGCTGAAAATCGACTACAGATTCACTGAATTACCGACCTTAATGACTACATAACTTTACACATACCAGCTCCATGTTGATAAATATTATACCTAAATGTATCCTGTACATATATGTATTCAATAGAAGGTTCCAAAGTGTAATATAGCTCCTGCTGAGAATTGTATTATCAAAAACATTACACTTTACCGAAATATCCAAAATACCTTAAATTCGCGTATTCCACGAAATATCATGTTTTCATTAGTTTACACCATGCTGCATTGGCAATATGCTTTTGTTATATTTAGATACATATATCAGCACATTCACAATATGGTTAACTAGCATTTATGACTACCCCAGAAATACATGCACAGAACAGTTACTCAGAGTTTTCTTCTAAAAACATACCCCCCCGCCTAGTACGTAACGCGATTCCAATGTCTGATATAAAATGTGTTTCTATATGTATGACTTCATTGAATGGTGCCTTAATGAACAAGCATACAACAAGCTGACAAGTTGTAGTGAAGACGATGTTCCTAAGATCAACCTGAAAACAATTGCCATATGTCATAATATGATTTCACAGAGTCAGCGCATGTACACATCAATTACACTAGACTTAGCCTTACAAGTGCACCACGAATTTGGAAACAAGAATATGATCGACTTACTTAATTCACTGGGTCATTGTGTCTCCTACGACGAAGTTCGGCGCTTCCTCACATCTGTGGCTATTGATGAGGAAAATGTCAAAGATGGCGTATACATACCCAAGAGACTCCAGCACCTAGGGTCCATTGATGGTTTGCCAGTGGTAGATGCTGCGATCGATAATTTTGACCAAAACGAAGCTACTCTGGATGGAAAGTCAACCACTCATGCCATGGCAGCCGTGCTGTTCCATAGAGGAATCCCCCAACTTGATGACAAGTGCATTCCCAGGTTGCCAATGAGTCTGTCCAGGATTTGACGATCTCCAGAGGTATATAGCTAAGTCATTGAAACAAAACTGTGGAAATGTTGTAGTCATTGCTGCCACTTTATCATTATATTTTGGTAATTACAGCATATACCTGGTAAAACAATTGGTAAGAAATTTATGATACCTACGGTTGTGGTCATATGCTTGTTGGTGGCTGGTCTAACATTATAATGCATGCATATAGAATAGCATCGATAACATAGACAGTAAAATGGTAGTATAATACTATTCACAAGTTACCACGAATGTGCATGCATGTCCAAATATATATTTAGTTCTGACATGTATTACTTAAGGGTACAACAAACCTGCCAAACGACCAGAACCTCCTCCTGTGAGCGATTCAGCAATGATGAATATTGACATAGACCATCCAGAATTCAAGACAGCCGAATCTAGAGATTTAGCATGGAAAGTGTCCCGTAAAACCGTTGATGATCATCAGGCTATCCCATCGTGGTCGGCATCTAATGCATTCTTGTCTGAGCGGAATCTGCCAGTCGCGACTACCTGCCCTTCATTCGTGCTCCACCAACGGATCTTACCACCATCTATACCATCCTACTTAGATTAGTCCAGATAGCCGACAAACTTAAGCAGCCTCACATCCTAGTCACAGCAGATTGCGCCATCTACAGCAAGGCACAACAAATAATGTGGAACAAGCCTCCACGTTTGGACGGAAAGATAACAATGAGGCTAGGTGGTATGCACTTAACCATGGCTTATGTAGCGAGCATCGGGAAACTCTATGGTGACGGGGGTCTCCTCTCCATGCTGGTCGACTCGGACGTCTATGCGTCAGCAACTGCAAGACTTATGCTCGAAGGGAAGCAGGTGTCCAGAGGAAATAGGAGCATGAAACTGGTGCTAGAGGCCTTGTATCGGTTGTATCAGGAAGCATTTTTGGCATGGCTACAACAACAGGTTCAGACAGATCTTCGACAAGATGACATGGATAAGCTTGTGAGCGATATCCAACAGGCTTTCAAATCAGGAGACAACGAATCAGCTCGAAAACTAACCGAACAGCTAGAGTCCGAACACATCACAACCTTACAAGCGCTACATCAGGAGTTCACAGCCGCTGGACGAACACAATCAGCTACCTTTGCTTACTGGGACACATTCATGCAGGGAGTGGGAACTTTGTTGCGACTTCTGAGATCAGAGCGGGATGGTTTATTCGAGCTGCATATCATCGCTGTCTGTGAGGCCATCCCCTGGTGTCGAGCTGCCGACAGAGGCAACTATGTCCGATATTTGCCTGGATATCTGAATGATATGATAAGCCTCAAGCAGAAACAACCAAAATCTTACCAATACCGCCAAGAAGGTGGATTCGTAGTCCGGAGGTCGTCCAGACGGTTCAATGCAGATGCCAGTGACCAAGCACTTGAACAGACAATAAACCGTGAGGGGAAGAGCAAGGGAGGTGTCATCGGATTTACCTTGCGGAAGGGCGCTCTCACACGCTGGATGGTGACTCCACACATCACTGCGGAGTACACAGATGCCTTCAAGGAACTGTGCCATAGTAACAAACAAACACAAACGAGAAACCACACTGAGCATGGCAAGACTAGGATGGCAAGGGATGAACAGGACGTCATAAAGATAAAGGAATATGTTTCAGGCTTACATAATCCCTTCGACCTTGATACTGTGCCCGATGAACTCGTCAATATCACCACTGGACAGGTCGCATCACAGGAAGTTGCCAATGGACTGATAAATTGTCTGGAAGTTGCACAGAAACGGAACACTACCTTTGTGGAGAAGCGGCTCATGGTTGACAGGACACTCAGTTTCTGGGAGACAGACACACGGACGAAGACTCCAACATTTGCCAACATGTCCAAATCTTTGACATCCAAGAAAACAGACAAGATCATGGTAGATTCTGAAGTCTTATTCCGAAGGCTGCTGGCTGTGTCGAAGCAGAGGGATATCAGCTTAGAAGAGGTTCTGACACACGAGCTAGCACCTGTACCACCTTTTCTGTTCAACGATGATGGCACGATGCGCAAGACGACCAATGCTGATTTAGCCAAGAAGTTGGAATCGAATTGCGATCAAATACAGGTGTTGGAAGAGACAGATGATCGTCACACTGCATACATCATTGATGGGATGGCACTACTTCAAGCAATGGATGAATCCAAGTTTGACACATTCGATGATTTGGGACTTGTCGTAATGCAGAGAATTCAGTCACTGCTAGCTGGTAACTTAGGTGTGATATCAGTCACTCTGGTCTTTGATCGATATGATTCGGATATATCCATCAAGCAGCTGGAACGAGACCGTCGTACAGATAGAGAAACAGGCCCTACGTATGTCATCAATGGTCGACGTAGGGTTCCAAAAATTCGAAAATTTATGACAAATGCCACAAACAAATCAGCACTGGCAGAGTTTGTCTGTGTATATTTGACACAAACCGCTCCACAGCTCCTCAAGGAACACCAATCAATCACACTGGCAGGAGGTTTTGAAGATGGTCAGCTTGTGAAAGTTATTCAGCGCACAGAGGTACAAGAAAAACCTGAACTGTTCAGCACACACGAGGAGGCCGACACACTAATCCTGCTACATGCCATCAATCTTGCTCAATCACACTCAAGAATCATTGTCCGATGCGATGATACTGATGTATTAGTCCTTCTAATATACTACTGTGGCAAGGGTGTGTTTGGAGACTGCAAAGTTTACATGAATGCTGGTCATTGCAGCAAAGCAACAAACCGCCAGAGGTTCATTCCTGTCAACACCATAACTGATCAAATTGGAGAAGATGTTTCACTCTGCTACCAGCGTCACATGCTATTAGTGGATGCGATACAACATCTTCCCTCTTCAAAATAGGTAAGCTCACTGCCTATAGCAAGCTCTTGTTGAATATTGGAGACTTGCTGCCACTGGCACAGTTAGGCCAATCCAGTGACATAACTAATGAACTCCCCACAGCCACGAAGTATGCATTGCTTCTGTATGGATCGAAGAGCAACTCGTGCAAGTCTCTGGATCAGCTACGCTATGATTATGCGTGTAAAAGTGACACGGTTGCATCACTTTTCCCGCCAACAGATGATGCTTTTCAACAGCATATCAGACGTGTGAATTACCAGGTGGCGATTTGGATTCACAGTCATGAAGCAAAGCCAGTTCTTTGGAGACCTGATGCCAATGGATGGCAGCTAAGGGACAACAAACTCGAACCTGTCATATTCGAAAAAGATGCGGCCCCCAAAGAGGTTCGAGACCTGACACATCTCTATTGCACCGATGAGAACTGCTCACAAACTAGAGCCTGTCACTGCCTGACCGCGGGACTGAGATGCACGGAGTTATGTTCCTGTGTTGGTGATTACCAAAACACAGATAATGCTCTTGTGCTAAGTGACAGCAGCAATGACGACAGTGATTGACTGATTACATGAACATCAATCATTTGGATTAAATTACCACTGCTGTACCAATAACTTCCAATTCAATAAATATGTATATCATTTACATGTGCGTGTATTTCTGGGGTAGTCATAAATACTAGTTCACCATATTGTGAATGTGCTGATATATGTATCTAAATATAACAAAAGTATATTGCCAATGCAGCATGGTGTAAATTAATGAAAACATGATATTTCGTGGAATACGCGAATTTAAGGTATTTTGGATATTTCGGTAAAGTGCTATGTTTTTGATAATACAATTATCAGCAGGAGCTATATTACACTTTGGAACCTTCTATTGAATACATATATGTACATGATACATTTAGGTATAATATTTATCAACATGGAGCTGGTATGTGTAAAGTTATGTAGTCATTAAGGTCGGTAATTCAGTGAATCTGTAGTCGATTTTCAGCAATAAATTGCATTATTTTGGCTTTTATGCCAAGTATGAGATATATTTTCTGATTAAATGCAATTGTAGTGAGTGTGTATTGTCATCCTGCACATTTTGATACATAATTTGTGCATATAGCTTGAATATTAACTGATATACTTGGAAAAAACATATATCATCAAATTTATTCTCCGAGTCCTCATCTACACATATATAAATGAGATTTTCATAATGACCTACAATGATCTCAGATTCACAACCATCCTTTTCCTACTCCCCAGACCACCCTCTTCAAGAAAAAATAGGTTGTGTCTTGTTCTACCATGGGGAGGGGTTGCACCCATTTTTAAGCCCCTTTTGAGATATTGCCACTACACTAGTAGTTGTATTTGTTATTCAGACATAGCTTTGAAGGCCGCGTATTAAATTATGAGAAACGATATTTAGATTATCTTGATTTACAAAATGAATAGCTTAGTTTATACAAATTTATTTATTTTAGTTCGATTGCAAAACAAGTTCTTCCAACTTATATTTATCACTCTCAAGACCTCATTCCTGATGGAATACATCGCCACGAGGGAGAGAGAAGAGGCAACGTGGAATTTAAATGCCTTGTCTAAGGGCACAATCGCAACGGCTCCAGCGGGGCTCGAACTCCGGGTTTTTCGCACCTGATATGAATAGCTTGTTGGGGATGTGTATTAACTCTATCCAACTGGAACCATTGAGTCAGTAGGTCGTTTTGCTTTAGGGCACATCCGTAGCTGCTACAGCTGGGCTCGAACCCCGGGATTGTCACACATGAAACGAGCGCCCTACCAGAACAGAACAGAACTTTATTTGTGAAAACACACCGGTTACATATAATAACAATTATAGTAACAACATTGCGGAAAAAGGGTCCATTCGCAGAAGCGCGCAGAAACAGCACACCGAGAACAAGGCAGTGCCCGTCCAGCATATGGACCCAATATACTGATCCGTGCACCCCCTCTCAACCAGCCATATGTGCACCGTGCGCCTCGCAAATGGACACAATTTCAGTTGAGAACACATAAACTTAATTGTTCAACTGAGTTCTCTCGATAAGTAAAGTCATTATTATTATTATTATTATTTTAGAGAAATAACAACCGAACTACGCTATAACTACTATCCGTTAGGAATTAAGTTTCGAGAGAGATTAAACTAGTTTTGTAAAATCGTTTTTCGCAATCGTATACGACCACTACACTAATCTGAAGTATAGCCATAGGTTTGTGTAGATGTTGCGTTGAAGATGTGTACTGTTAGTCTATGCAAATTTATGTTAGCTCGATTGCGAAACAAGTTCTTACAACTTGCATTAATCACCATCGAGACCTCATTACTGATGGAATCCGTCGCCATGAGGGAGAGAGAGAGAGGAGGCAATGTGGAACTTAAATGCCTTCCTAAGGGCACAATCGTAACAACTCCAGCGGGGTTCGAACGACGGGCCTTTCCCACCTGAAACGAACGCACTACTACAAACTTTTAGTAGCCTACATACCGAAGATATAGGTCTGTTGTCGGCATGTTACATGATATCTCACTATGGCTGTCGATTATTCCATGTGGAGAAGCTACCCAACTGGCTTGCGGTAGGTCGGTGGTTCTATCAGGCCACCGATACTGCTATGAGGTGCACCCGGTGTCGTCCTCCACCAGTTATATCTGGAGAGTCGCCATATGACCGAAGCTGTTGTTGAGGATTAAACTCCCCAAAACAAACATATTTAATGAGCAGACCTTCATGCAATATTCTGTGTATATCTCCAGTGACGAGTGTGTTCCTGGACGCATCGAGTTAAAAAAAGTAGCAACGATACTATATAAATCCATTTTCGTTCTTTACAATCTGTAGCCCAGTGGTAACACGCTGGACTGGTAATCCAGGGATCGCAGGTTCGATCCCCCGTCTGACCCTAATAAAATTAACAGTCTTGCAGATGGGACGTTAAACCGAGGTCTCGTGTCGGTGTTTTACACCATGCACGTAAAAGAACCAGAGGAGATTCTGGAATTGGTCTCTGTCTGTATCATGCACTATCCTCCAACATCTAAAATGACTAATCTCTTCAGGAGGCGCCGCTCATATGGGCAACCGGTAGCGACGATAAATAAACGTAAAAACACACACAAGATCCTGCTATTGTCTAGCAATCATCTCACACTTTGGTATGCCCAATGGATATACAATGTATGTTTTTGTAACTGACAATACATATACTATTTATGCAACACAACTACATGCACCTTGTTCTTAGTCATTATTAGTTGGAGAGTCGCCATATGACCTAACATGTTTGTGCGACGCTACCACCCCCCCCCCCCCAACGGCATGTAAAATAACCAGGGCGCCTCTTAAATTGGAGCGTCTTCTGCCACTTGCACTATCCTCTAACAAATAAAATGACTAATCTACTTCTGGAGGCGTTACCCCGAGTAACGAGGGGGCGACGATAAATGAGCGTACCCCCCAAAGAGAATGTTCTTCTCTTTTTTGCCCTTTCCCCCATTACATTAGAAATACTTATTTATTTAGCGTCTGTGGCGTGATATAGCATAATTAAAATGGGACCAAAAAATGTAACTATACGCCATTACCTACCTCATTATAACGTTGATGCAATGCCATAAAGTTATGTATTCGATCAGTTGTTCAGCTGGAGCTATTCACATACACCTCCATGATCACTTTGCCAATTACAATATTGACAAAACTTTCTATACAGGTATTAACAATTTGGCCTTCAATAAATGTTGCCATATATTATAATATAGTCCACCGCCTCACGTTTGCTAGTGTACAGTTTAAACGGTGTTTACGACCCCTTGTTTAATCTGACATGGGATAAAATATATGCATACTCGTAATATGGACTTTATTGTAGTATCCTATGCATGTGTACATGAAATCCTGTATATCATATAATATATCGGTAATTTGACATTGATTCGCTGGAGAATGGAATGAACCTATATATACAAAAGGTATGTTACAATTATTATGTAGAATAGATGTACACTGTACAATGTAGAACGGTAATTACTCTGGAAATAGAAAACATCCAGGTGCATCCTTGGCAAATTGCTAACCCTTAACCCCCTCAATCACAATAACAGCCGTTTTGCAGAAACACAAAGTGCCGTCTGATCAGGCTCTATGCGGTTTGCTATCTAAAACACCTGTCTGAATAGCAAACAACATAGAGCCTGATCAGACGCGGCGTTATGTCGCGGCTGATCTGGATCTATGTTCTTTGCACATTCAGTCCAAATTTATTCGGCAGGTTAAAGATTAAGGTTGTTCACTTCAAATCATGTATCCCTCATCCATGTAGTTTCAAATCATGTATCCCTCATCCATGTAGCTT
This sequence comes from Archivesica marissinica, assembly GCA_014843695.1. Lineage (NCBI taxonomy): Eukaryota > Metazoa > Mollusca > Bivalvia > Venerida > Vesicomyidae > Archivesica > Archivesica marissinica. Next base: position 55,290,399 of record CM026397.1, on the reverse strand, counting down.
CAAATCATGTATCCGTCATCCATGTAGTTACAAATCATGTATCCCTCATCCATGTAGTTTCAAATCATGTATCCCTCATCCATGTAGTTACAAATCATGTATCCCTCATCCATGTAGTTTCAAATCATGTATCCCTCACCCATGTAGTTACAAATCATGTATCCCTCATCCATGTAGTTTCAAATCATGTATCCCTCACCCATGTAGTTTCAAATCATGTATCCCTCACCCATGTAGTTTCAAATCATGTATCCCTCACCCATGTAGTTTCAAATCATGTATCCCTTACCCATGTAGTTTCGAATCATGTATCCCTCATCCATGTAGTTTCAAATCATGTATCCCTTACCCATGTAGTTTCAAATCATGTATCCCTCACCCATGTAGTTTCAAATCATGTATCCCTCATCCATATGTAGTTTCAAATCATGTATCCCTCATCCATATGTAGTTTCAAATCATGTATCCCTCACCCATGTAGTTTGCTTCAAAACATGTATCCCTCACCCATGTAGTTTCAAATCATGTATCCCTCACCCATGTAGTTTCAAATCCCCCTGTGGTGTGTACTTCTTTCCAGTGAGGAAGCTATCCAGCTGGCTTGCGGAAGGTCGGTGGTTCTACCAGTGTATCCGTATGTTCGTGCGACGTTAAACCACCAAAAACAAATAAATAAAAAAACAAACAAAAACGGAACGTATCAAATACTGAATTTCAAGTTATAACGAGAGACCATAACAATAATTCATGAATAGAGGTTAGCGAATTATTAACACCAAATTGGAATTTCAATGAGGATAAATGGTAGACCTTGTAGATAAGCTTTATGGATCAACTGTTTATACACCGATCAGTCCGATGGAACAATGTCAATAAGTGGTGCACTGTTCCTAGTTTTAAGCTCGTAAACTGAATGGGTTATTTAAAAAAACGGATTGTTTTGTACATTGCATTTCAATTTATATATAATTTATTGTGGTATGCAATGTAAGTTATCATTTATAGATATCGATGTAATTCTTCCTTTTTAACACTCGATATGTAATAATTATGATCATTGTTCAGTGATATAATACGAGAAAACACATGCGCGTGAATGCACATGCGCGTGAGTGAGTGCATCATGCGCGTGAGTGCACATGCGCACATGTACGTGAGTGAACATACGCGTGTTTGGGTATTATTTCAACTCGATACACATCTTTTTTTAAGACCAACATGTACGGTGACCGATTGTATTCGCGGTGAGCAAATTGTACATGTACATTAATAGAGTAACTCTTTAATTCACTGGTACAGTTAGAAATCGACATTGCGTAACACATGTCTACTAGATCTATACCTGTCAATTCAAACTGCTGCTTTACTAATACCAACATGTCACGAATCACCGTACAAGTATAAACACATGTTATTGCCAAATAATATAATGACAATATAAAATCTACACTCGGTATGTCTAATTCCGCCGGACTGAACACAATACTTTGACATAACCGAAGTTCGATATAACGAAATTCGATATAAACAGAGCCAGTTATATGTAAAATGATAATGTCTGAAAAGGGAGTTTGATCTGACTTCGAGATAACTGGAGGATTCGACATAACCGACTTTGACATAGCGGATGTAGACTATATAAAACTATAAACACATTTTATTGCCAAATAATATAATAATATACAATGTATATATAATACAAACAGTGTGACATTCATAACACAATATATATATTTATATATATGTTGGCATATATATATATATATGTTGGCATACTGGTTAGAAGCTTAAAGCAAGTTGTTTGTTTGTATATATATATATATGTTGGCATACTGTTTAGAAGCTTAAAGCAAGTTGTTTGTTTGGATTTTGTGGTATAAAGTCGCACCAACATCTTACGTCATACGGCGACTCTCCAGATACAATTGGTGGAGGAAGGAAGGCCCTTCCGAGCAATATTGCCGGCACGGACAAGCACGGACAGGCACTCGGTAGAACCATCCGGACCTCACAATGAAATACATGTACGTCAACACCCTTAGTGAGATTCGCATCTACAGCCGTGAGAAGTCAACTACCTTAGCCGCTCGGCCACCGAGGCCCGTCTTAAAGCCGAGTTCTTCTACTATGCTGGTATGACCTATGAATGTGGCTGGAAAGTGGAAAGAACCATAGCAGATTGAATTTATAATATGGTGCAATTCCAATATTAATTCCATTATCCGTTAAGATTGTTCACTTCGTTGACCCAAACGATTAATTAGTATTTAGTGTATACAAAGTTATTTTAGCTCGATTTCGAAACAAGTTTTTACAACATTATATTAATCGCTCATGAGACCTCAACTAATCATGGGATACATCGCCATGAGAGAAAGAAAGAGACATCGAGAGAGAGAGAGAGAGAGAGAGAGAGAGAGAGAAAGAGAGGGAAAGAGAGAGAGAGAGAGGGGGATGGGGAAGAATGTGGACTTTCAATGCCTTACCTAAGGGCACTATGGTAACAGCATGCTGGGTTCGAACTCCGGGCCTTTCACACCTGAAGAGAACGCGCGACCACTGCGCTATAACGACTTGCCCCTTGTTAGTTTTGTTTTTTGGGGGATAGTACAAGATGCGGAAGCCTCTACGATTCCAGATGCACCTTGGTGTATTTTACATGCCTCGTGTATAGTACAGTAGCCTCGATTTTTCACTTTTTAACTTCTGGCCAAATGACATGATATGCGCTGAAGCTTAATATGGCCTAATTAATGATCTATGTGTTAAAATATATTTATTTGACTGACCAGGCAAAATATATCGACGCCTGTTTCCAGGCTAATAGCACAGATACACGAGGTCTCGGTTTATAGTCCCACATGAAAGACAGTTAATATTATCCGCAAGCCTGCCTCTACCCCCGATATGGACGTTCAGGCACTATATATAAGAATTCTAACGACTTTATTCTTCCTAGCTTGTATCAAGATATATCAAGTATGTTTAGTGTGTGAGGTTGGGTCCAGTCCATCGTCATACAAGATCGGAGCAACGAATTGGGAGACTGAATATCATATAATATCATATAATATCATATAATATCATATAGTGTAGTCAGTAGTATAATCTTTATTTATATTATAGTGTTTCATCAAATACAAACAAACATTATAACATATGAAGTAGGTCAAAAATGACACATGGTCACATATGGTATAATAGTACAGTGTATTTCGGCGGCGGTCTTAATAGTTGAACACGTACAACTTAATAATAATACTACTGTGTACGCTGGAACTTTTAAACCTGAAAATATATTACATATTTCAAGAATACGTAAATTGAGAAATATTTACGTATAACTTGTACATGAAATTGAATTGAATAACGTGAATGGATCCTTTAGACATGAGTGTTTGCCAACCATTACATTAACTAACAACGAACACTGTGAATTATCCCTATTCCTATCAGACGGATATGTAGTCCAGCGGTAACACGCTGGACTTGTAATCCAGGGATCGCAGATTCGATCCCCCGTCTGACCCTAATAAAATTAACAGTCTTTCAGATGGGACGTTAAACCGAGGTCTCGTGTCGGTGCTTTACACCGTAAAAGAACCAGGGGAGACTCTGGAATAGGTCTCTGTCTGTATCATTGCACTATCCTCCAAACATTTAAAATGATTAATCTCTTCAGGAGGCGTCGCTCATATGGGCAATCGGTAGCGACGATAAATAAACGTAAAACACACATTTTATTGTATATATACATAAACACAATCACAATCGTACAAGTATTACATACATATTGTGCTTTCAAAGTAAAGTAATAATACCGTTGGAATATTACACTACTGTATAGGTAAGGCAATATACGATAGCTTACAGGTACTGTGATGTATTGTTTACAGTTTAAAATATCTATAATGTAATACTGTAATACAACCGTTATTACTTTACTTTGAAAGCACGTTTGTTTTTTAGTACACAAATTGGTTGGACCACGCGTTATAACAACATTATATTCGGTTCTTCCCCATTTAAACAGACTGATCTGCAGTCCAGTTATTAACACGCTGGACTGGTGATCCAGGTATTGCAGGTTCGATCCCCCGTCTGATCCTAATACAATTAACAGTCTTTCAGTTGGGACATTAAACCGAGGTCTCGTGTCGGTGTTTTACACCATGCACGTAAAAGAACCAGATGGTACTCTGGAATGGGTCTCTGTCTGTATCATTGCACTATCCTCCAAACATCTAAAATGACTAATCTCTTCAGGAGGCGTCGCTCATATGGGCAACCGGTAGCGACGATAGATAAACGTAAAACACACAGTCCCCATTTAAGAGGCTTGCCTAAGGACCACACCACCGTGGTTGTAGTATGGCTCGAACTCTCACCATCTCGGTTTCAAGGCTGACAGCGTATGCATTCCACCACGTATGCTCCACAAGATAAAGACAAACCCGACGTAGATTTAATTGAAATAATACACTAGTAAATCATTAATCTTTCTTATTCCGTATATGTATATAGTTTATTCTATTGTTATTGAACATGTAAGTCTATATCGTGGTGTATAACTTATTTAGTTAAACATCAATTCATCTAAATACTTCTTTTGTTTGAAATCTGTTCTTAATTGCCATGATCTATTAATTTTCCAGCGGCAATTCAACCTCGGTATTGTTCTGGTATTAAATGCGTAATTAGATAAGATAAGATATGAATATGATACCGAGGCCCGTCTGTAAATTTTCACAATCTTCTAAGAACAGAGGCAGTTGAAATAGGATAATAAGAGTAACGTAAAGTGTTTGTTTAGTATATGAGATTAGTTTGATAACCTCGGACCTTGAGTTCATTAAAATCAAACATATGAATGCATTTATAATGAAGGTAAATACAATACACTGCATACTATTCATGGGAATTCCTTTTTCGGGTAGCCTTGCCCCCGGACTCCCTAGAAATCTTACTCTGACTACCAAACTACCATTGACATATATGCTATCTATGCAATTACCATTGACATATATGATATCTATGCAATTACCATTGACATATATGATATCTATGCAATTACCATTGACATATATGATATCTATGCAATTACCATTGACATATATGCTATCTATGCAATTGTTAGGTATTTCATCCACAATTCCATAATAATAATAATAATAATAATAATGATGATGATGATGATGATGATGATGATGATGATGATGATGATGATTATGATGATCTTGAATTCGTGAAGTTGAAATCATTAATTCACATAGTTGCAATCGTGAAGTTGAAATCGTGAATTCTTGAAGTTGAAATCGTGAATTCGTGAATTTGTAAAGTTGAAATTGTGCATTCATGATGTGAAGTTGAAATCATGAAATGAAATGACCCATCTCACGTACAATGCAGTTAATTACTGCAGCGATACAATATATCTACTAACTAGTTGAATCGGTGATTACTGCCCCTGTTGCTACATGTTGTACAATGCCAGTAGGCCCTAGTTAGTTATACTGTATAATTATAATAGGTATTTACCTACGAGTAAAACTCCATTCGCAGTGTAATTCTCATATAATTCAGCTCCTGGTTTACACCTGCAACCCTGAGTCATGTGGCCAGACAGAGACTACATATATCCTACGAGGGAGAGGTACAGATACCACTTCATACATCCCCCAGCCGCGCCTCTACAACACGAAGAGACCAAGAGGGTTAGAAAGAGCATGCACTGGGATCTATCTACGCTCAGAAAACCGATGGAATTAGAACCGATGACTGTAAGTACATTTCCGTCTTCTTCATGGTTGCTATGGTAAATTATTTAAAACTACAGGGTCAGAGTTGTGTCGCTAAGCATTTAGTAAATCATGAATCGCATTCAGAAACTAAATTCATATCTTAATGTGTCAAAATTTCATTTAGATTATAAAATTCGCGTGCATAGTTACGCATTGCATTATGGATAATGTCATATTCTCTCTCAAACTCATTGTCGCATTTCTAAAAAAGTTGTTATCATAGAGTTGTATTTGTTACAAAACTAGTATTACGCGAGTTTTGCAGTAATGAAATCCATTTGTTTTACTATTTTAAAGCGACACTACATCAGTAGAAATGCAGATTTCTGCAGAATGTAATTTCCTATTATATGGTATATTCCCCCCCCCCCCAATATTTGCCTCAAAAACTGAGTTATTTCAACTAATAAACAAACGTCGTATACTCGGTTAGTTTACATAACAAAATAATGTAAATACGGTCGACATCCACGCGTGTATCCTGAATAACACGATTTATTGTACAGATTTATCGTTATATGAAATCCTACTTTCAAATTTGAAAGTTTGTAGACCACAAAAAGTTAAACACTGTTTATTGATTCAATGTTAGAATTCGAAAGAATTTGTAGTAGCAATGCATTTATACGAGAAAAAAATGCATTTTATTTGCTTTTTGCGACGTAATGTGCTTTAATGTACTTGCATATATTTGAAAAACATATAATCATCCGCTACGTCAGTTACGTTAGCAGCGATATAACACAGAAAGTGTGTTTCTTTGAATTTACTCGTTTGGAATATTCCGCGTGATGTTAAGACCGATTCATAATCCCACTGAGGTTGTCAATAACGAGACATCAAACTTTAATCCGAATTGATGTTGTAAATGTAAGCTTTAATACAATTTATTATGCACTACAGCATCGATACGAACTTATAAAAATGGCAGTCGGTTATTTGATCGATTATTGCTACATTGTCGTTGCTGTAACATAGTCATGTACGTAAGAGCCGCTTTGGTAGAGTGGCCTAGCACGCCGTTGTTAGAACTCTCTTTTCATCGTTATCATCATGGTCGCCAGTTTGCTCCCTGTCAGGGACACGTGATACATGCCGCTATGTGAGAACGATGTCAGTCCCTTGAGGAGGTTGGAGAATTGAGTATTGGTTTCTGTCCAGGAAATGTAGGTGGTCGGCTCTAACACAACAGACTGAACTTGGTACAATAATGTCACAACATTTCCCTAAACGTGATGAAGAACCCGAACAAATGCATACGACCATGCACGTGCATACTGATTTCTTTAATTGATTTCTTTAATTGATTTCTTTTGGTTTTGGGATTTAACGTCACATCAACATCTTAAGCAATATGCAGACCCCGGGTGCCCCGGTAGTTTACGCACTGACGAGCACGGGTAGAACCACGGGACCTACAAGAAGCAGCTGGAACTTTGTGTAAAGCATTATTAGATGATGTCTCTCAAGTTTGCTCAAGTCGTACAGACAAATAACATGATTTCCAGTGGGTGGGGAAAGATTTTGCGCTATTTCCTATATTTTTATATAGTAAATCTTTAAAAACCATCTCATAAACCACAATGCGCAGATCATTGATTTTGGCATGTAACTCTAACCTAGTAGACTTCTACTAAGCTTGCTCCAATTATAACCATGGGTCATATTTGACCCCACGTTATGGGTCACATAGTTTTGCATTGACATATATATTTTAGTACAACTCTTTCAAACTCTTTTTCTCAGAAACCACAATGTTCCGAGCATTGCTATTCTGCATGTGGCATATCCTAGTGGACCATTACTACGCTTAGTCAAATGGTGATCCTTGGGTAATATTTAACCCCATCCTCTCGGAAACCACAATACCCAGCTCGTTGGCATATATCATTACATAGTGAGCCTTAATACAGTTTGATCAAATTGTGATCCTGTGGTTATTTTTATCCCAGAAGCCACAATGTCCAGGAGCTTTGATACTTTGCATGTGTCATCACCTATAGTGAACCACCATTAAGTATGTTGAAATGGTGATCATGGGTGCATACTGGACCCCACGGAACGGGTCACATAGTTTATATAGACTTTAATATATATCTTCTTTAACTCTTTAGAAAATCAATTCAACGTCCAATAACTTTACAAGGCAGGATTCGTAAATATGTAGCGGTTATCGCCCACTGACGTTCACATACCTATAACTATTTTATAATATGTACTATTGATATAAGAACTAAGCAATATTAGTTGGACAGTCATTTAACTATAGAGAGGCCCGGAGTGCGAGCCCAGCTGTAGCCGTTACGTAAGTGCCCTTAGGCAAGGCACTTAAATTCCACATTACCTCTTCTCCCTCTGACCTACGTTGTTAGTGCGACTTTAGCCCACCCCCAACATTAAACAAACACACACAAAAACAAACAAATAGTTTCTTTACAATATTATTAACATTATACACGGAACACACATCGTTTATCCCACAAAAAGAAATCTACAAACCTTTACCAACAATGTTTCATTTACTGTGTGTGTTTACCTTTATTTATCGTCGCTACCGGTTGCCTATATGAGCGACGCCTCCTGAAGAGATTAGTCATTTTAGATTTTTGGAGGATAGTGCAATGATACAGACAGAGTCCCATTCCAGAATCTCCTCTGGTTCTTTTACCTGCACGGTGTACAGCACCGACACGAGACCTTGGTTTAAAGTCCCATCTGAAAGACTGTTAATTTTATTATGGTCAGACGGGGGATCGAATTTGCGATCCCTGGATTACCAGTCCAGCGTGTTAACAACAGGACTACAGATTCGTTTGTCATTTCATTTATTACAACTTTAGGTCACGTTTATATGTCTGTGAAGTTGGCTTGCAGATGCTATACAGACGGATATGTAGTCCAGTGGTAACACGCTGGACTGGTAATCCAGGGATCGCAGGTTCGATCCCCAGTCTGGCCCTAATTAAAATTAACAGTTTTTCAGATGGGACGTTAATCCGAGGTCTCGTGTTGGTGCTTTACACCGTGCACGTAAAAGAACCAGAGTAGACTCTTGGATGGGTCTCTGTCTGTATCATTGCACTATCCTCCAACATCTAAAATGACTAATCTCTTCAGGAGACGTCGTTCATATGGGTAACCGGTAGCGACGATAAATAAACGTAAAACACACACACTTGCAGATGGTAGATGGTTATTCAGAAGTGTATTCGTGTACTTTTATGCAATGTCATACAAATAGGATAGCAGTTCTGCTTTGCTATACTCATATACATATTGATATAGAAAATGAGAATTTAACAACACGTATCAATGAAATAACGCTTTACAAGTTAGCGCACTTTAGAATAAACTTCCATTGACCTATCCACATGATTGATACCAAATTTATCATGAATCGATCTGATTATGATCAATTCCATGCATGACGGAATAATTCTCACCTAAAGGTGGGTGTCGAGCTTTACTCCAAAGCAATAAATAATTAATAGTGAAGACTCTCACCGGGGAGATGCAAATCGACAACAGGATTATATTAATATTCATTTTAAGTCGTTGGAAATACAAAATGTCGAATCCATGTTATAGAATGTTGTGAATGATTTATTGATAGGGAGAAATAAAGCTTGAGAAATAGACAATAACGGGGAACCTTGCACAAAGACAAGTCAAATGGCAATTTCACTAATGAGCCTCAGTATGCATTTACATAGAGTGTGCTAGACATTGAGATAGCTTAACGAACCTCAGTATGCATTTACATAGAATGTGCTATACATTGAGATAGCTTAACGAACCTCAGTATGCATTTACATAGAATGTGCTGTACATTGAGATAGCTTAACGAACCTCAGTATGCATTTACATAGAATATGCTAGACATTGAGATAGCTTAACGAACCTCAGTATGCATTTACATAGAATGTGCTATACATTGAGATAGCTTAACGAACCTCAGTATGCATTTACATAGAATGTGCTGTACATTGAGATAGCTTAACGAACCTCAGTATGCATTTACATAGAATATGCTAGACATTGAGATAGCTTAACGAACCTCAGTATGCATTTACATAGAATGTGCTATACATTGAGATAGCTTAACGAACCTCAGTATGCATTTACATAGAATGTGCTGTACATTGAGATAGCTTAATGAACCTCAGTATGCATTTACATAGAATGTGCTGTACATTGAGATAGCTTAACGAACCTCAGTATGCATTTACATAGAATGTGCTGTACATTGAGATAACTTAGCGAACCTCAGTATGCATTTACATAGAATATGCTAGACATTGAGATAGCTTAACGAACCTCAGTATGCATTTATATAGAATGTGCTGTACATTGAGATAGCTTAACGAACCTCAGTATGCATTTACATAGAATGTGCTGTACATTGAGATAGCTTAACGAACCTCAGTATGTATTTACATAGAATGTGCTGTACATTGAGATAGCTTAACGAACCTCAGTATGCATTTACATAGAATGTGCTGTACATTGAGATAGCTTAACGAACCTCAGTATGCATTTACATAGAATGTGCTGTACATTGAGATAGCTTAACGAACCTCAGTATGCATTTACATAGAATGTGCTGTACATTGAGATAGCTTAACGAACCTCAGTATGCATTTACATAGAATGTGCTGTACATTGAGATAGCTTAATGAACTTCAGTATGCATTTACATAGAATGTGCTGTACATTGAGATAGCTTAATGAACCTCAGTATGCATTTACATAGAATGTGCTGTACATTGAGATAGCTTAATGAACCTCAGTATGCATTTACATAGAATGTGCTGTACACTGAGATAGCTTAACGAACCTCAGTATGCATATACATAGACTGTGCTGTACATTGAGATAACTTAGCGAACCTCAGTATGCATTTACATAGAATATGCTAGACATTGAGATAGCTTAACGAACCTCAGTATGCATTTACATAGAATGTGCTGTACATTGAGATAGCTTAACGAACCTCAGTATGCATTTACATAGAATGTGCTGTACATTGAGATAGCTTAACGAACCTCAGTATGCATTTACATAGAATGTGCTGTACATTGAGATAGCTTAACGAACCTCAGTATGCATTTACATAGAATGTGCTGTACATTGAGATAGCTTAACGAACCTCAGTATGCATTTACATAGAATGTGCTGTACATTGAGATAGCTTAACGAACCTCAGTATGCATTTACATAGAATGTGCTGTACATTGAGATAGCTTAACGACTCTCAGTATGCATTTACATAGTGTGTACTGTACATTGAGATAGCTTAACGAACCTCAGTATGCATTTACATAGAATGTGCTGTACATTGAGATAGCTTAACGAACCTCAGTATGCATTTACATAGAATGTGCTGTACATTGAGATAGCTTAACGAACCTCAGTATGTATTTACATAGAATATGCTGTACATTGAGATAGCTTAACGAACCTCAGTATGCATTTACATAGAATGTGCTGTACATTGAGATAGCTTAACGAACCTCAGTATGCATTTACATAGAATGTGCTGTACATTGAGATAGCTTAACGAACCTCAGTATGCATTTACATAGAATGTGCTGTACATTGAGATAACTTAGCGAACCTCAGTATGCATTTACATAGAATATGCTAGACATTGAGATAGCTTAACGAACCTCAGTATGCATTTACATAGTGTGTACTGTACATTGAGATAGCTTAACGAACCTCAGTATGCATTTACATAGAATGTGCGTACATTGAGATAGCTTAACGAACCTCAGTATGCATTTACATAGAATGTGCTGTACATTGAGATAGCTTAACGAACCTCAGTATGTATTTACATAGAATGTGCTGTACATTGAGATAGCTTAACGAACCTCAGTATGCATTTATATAGAATGTGCTGTACATTGAGATAGCTTAACGAACCTCAGTATGCATTTATATAGAATGTGCTGTACATTGAGATAGCTTAACGAACCTCAGTATGCATTTACATAGAATGTGCTGTACATTGAGATAGCTTAACGAACCTCAGTATGCATTTACATAGAATATGCTAGACATTGAGATAGCTTAACGAACCTCAGTATGCATTTACATAGAATGTGCTATACATTGAGATAGCTTAACGAACCTCAGTATGCATTTACATAGAATGTGCTGTACATTGAGATAGCTTAACGAACCTCAGTATGCATTTACATAGAATATGCTAGACATTGAGATAGCTTAACGAACCTCAGTATGCATTTACATAGAATGTGCTATACATTGAGATAGCTTAACGAACCTCAGTATGCATTTACATAGAATGTGCTGTAATTGAGATAGCTTAACGAACTCAGTATGCATTAATAGAATGTGCTGTACATTGAGATATTTTTTTGCATTGAGATAGCTTAACGAACCTCAGTATGCATTTACATAGAATGTGCTGTACATTGAGATAGCTTAACGAACCTCAGTATGCATTTACATAGAATGTGCTGTACATTGAGATAGCTTAACGACCTCAGTATGCATTACATAGAATGTCTGTACATGAGATAGCTTAAGAACTCAGTAGCATTTACATAGATGTGCTGTACATGAGTAGCTTAAGAACCTCAGTATGCATTTACATAGAATGTGCTGTACATTGAGATAGCTTAATGAACCTCAGTATGCATTTACATAGAATGTGCTGTACACTGAGATAGCTTAACGAACCTCAGTATGCATTTACATAGACTGTGCTGTACATTGAGATAACTTAGCGAACCTCAGTATGCATTTACATAGAATATGCTAGACATTGAGATAGCTTAACGAACCTCAGTATGCATTTATATAGCATGTGCTGTACATTGAGATAGCTTAACGAACCTCAGTATGCATTTACATAGAATGTGCTGTACATTGAGATAGCTTAACGAACCTCAGTATGCATTTACATAGAATGTGCTGTACATTGAGATAGCTTAACGAACCTCAGTATGCATTTACATAGAATGTGCTGTACATTGAGATAGCTTAACGAACCTCAGTATGCATTTACATAGAATGTGCTGTACATTGAGATAGCTTAACGAACCTCAGTATGCATTTACATAGAATGTGCTGTACATTGAGATAGCTTAACGAACCTCAGTATGCATTTACATAGAATGTGCTGTACATTGAGATAGCTTAACGAACCTCAGTATGCATTTACATAGAATGTGCTGTACATTGAGATAGCTTAACGAACCTCAGTATGCATTTACATAGAATGTGCTGTACATTGAGATAGCTTAACGAACCTCAGTATGCATTTACATAGAATGTGCTGTACATTGAGATAGCTTAACGAACCTCAGTATGCATTTACATAGAATATGCTGTACATTGAGATAGCTTAACGAACCTCAGTATGCATTTACATAGAATGTGCTGTACATTGAGATAGCTTAACGAACCTCAGTATGCATTTACATAGAATGTGCTGTACATTGAGATAACTTAGCGAACCTCAGTATGCATTTACATAGAATATGCTAGACATTGAGATAGCTTAACGAACCTCAGTATGCATTTACATAGTGTGTACTGTACATTGAGATAGCTTAACGAACCTCAGTATGCATTTACATAGAATGTGCTGTACATTGAGATAGCTTAACGAACCTCAGTATGCATTTACATAGAATGTGCTGTACATTGAGATAGCTTAACGAACCTCAGTATGTATTTACATAGAATATGCTGTACATTGAGATAGCTTAACGAACCTCAGTATGCATTTATATAGAATGTGCTGTACATTGAGATAGCTTAACGAACCTCAGTATGCATTTACATAGAATGTGCTGTACATTGAGATAACTTAGCGAACCTCAGTATGCATTTACATAGAATATGCTAGACATTGAGATAGCTTAACGAACCTCAGTATGCATTTACATAGAATGTGCTGTACATTGAGATAGCTTAACGAACCTCAGTATGCATTTACATAGAATGTGCTGTACATTGAGATAGCTTAACGAACCTCAGTATGCATTTACATAGAATGTGCTGTACATTGAGATAGCTTAACGAACCTCAGTATGCATTTACATAGAATGTGCTGTACATTGAGATAGCTTAACGAACCTCAGTATGCATTTATATAGAATGTGCTGTACATTGAGATAACTTAATGAACCTCAGTATGCATTTATATAGAATGTGCTGTACATTGAGATAACTTAATGAACCTCAGTATGTTATAGAATGTGCTGTACATTGAGATAGCTTAACGAACCTCAGTATGCATTTACATAGAATGTGCTGTACATTGAGATAGCTTAACGAACCTCAGTATGCATTTACATAGAATGTGCTGTACATTGAGATAGCTTAACGAACCTCAGTATGCATTTACATAGAATGTGCTGTAATGAGATAGCTTAACGAACCTCAGTATGTATTTACATAGAATGTGCTGTACATTGAGATAGCTTAACGAACCTCAGTATGCATTTACATAGAATGTGCTGTACATTGAGATAGCTTAACGAACCTCAGTATGCATTTACATAGAATGTGCTGTACATTGAGATAGCTTAACGAACCTCAGTATGTATTTACATAGAATGTGCTGTACATTGAGATAGCTTAACGAACCTCAGTATGCATTTACATAGAATGTGCTGTACATTGAGATAGCTTAACGAACCTCAGTATGCATTTACATAGAATGTGCTGTACATTGAGATATTAACGAACCTCAGTATGTATTTACATAGAATGTGCTGTACATTGAGATAGCTTAACGAACCTCAGTATGCATTTATATAGAATGTGCTGTACATTGAGATAGCTTAACGAACCTCAGTATGCATTTACATAGAATGTGCTGTACATTGAGATAGCTTAACGAACCTCAGTATGTATTTACATAGAATGTGCTGTACATTGAGATAGCTTAACGAACCTCAGTATGCATTTACATAGAATGTGCTGTACATTGAGATAGCTTAACGAACCTCAGTATGCATTTACATAGAATGTGCTGTACATTGAGATAGCTTAACGAACCTCAGTATGTATTTACATAGAATGTGCTGTACATTGAGATAGCTTAACGAACCTCAGTATGCATTTACATAGAATGTGCTGTACATTGAGATAGCTTAACGAACCTCAGTATGCATTTACATAGAATGTGCTGTACATTGAGATAGCTTAACGAACCTCAGTATGTATTTACATAGAATGTGCTGTACATTGAGATAGCTTAGCGAACCTCACTATGTATTTACATAGAATGTGCTGTACATTGAGATAGCTTAATGAACCTCAGTATGCATTTACATAGAATGTGTTGTACATTGAGATAGATTAATGAACCTCAGTATGCATTTACATAGAATGTGCTGTACATTGAGATAGCTTAACGAACCTCAGTATGTATTTACATAGAATATGCTGTACATTGAGATAGCTTAACGAACCTCAGTATGCATTTATATATAATGTGCTGTACATTGAGATAGCTTAACGAACCTCAGTATGCATTTACATAGAATGTGCTGCGCATTGAGATAGCTTAACCAAACTCAGTATGCATTTATATAGAATGTGCTGTACATTGAGATAACTTAACGAACCTCAGTATGCATTTATATAGAATGTGCTAGACATTGAGATAGCTTAACGAACCTCAGTATGCATTTATATATAATGTGCTGTACATTGAGATAGCTTAACGAACCTCAGTATGCATTTACATAGAATGTGCTGTACATTGAGATAGCTTAACGAACCTCAGTATGCATTTATATAGAATGTGCTGTACATTGAGATAGCTTAACGAACCTCAGTATGCATTTATATAGAATGTGCTGTACATTGAGATAGCTTAACGAACCTCAGTATGCATTTACATAGAATGTGCTGTACATTGAGATAGCTTAACGAACCTCAGTATGCATTTACATAGAATATGCTGGACATTGAGATAGCTTAACGAACCTCAGTATGCATTTACATAGAATGTGCTGTACATTGAGATAGCTTAACGAACCTCAGTATGCATTTACATAGAATGTGCTGTACATTGAGATAGCTTAACGAACCTCAGTATGCATTTATATAGAATGTGCTGTACATTGAGATAACTTAACGAACCTCAGTATGCATTTATATAGAATGTGCTGTACATTGAGATAGCTTAACGAACCTCAGTATGCATTTATATAGAATGTGCTGTACATTGAGATAGCTTAACGAACCTCAGTATGCATTTACATAGAATGTGCTGTACATTGAGATAGCTTAACGAACCTCAGTATGCATTTACATAGAATGTGCTGTACATTGAGATAGCTTAACGAACCTCAGTATGCATTTACATAGAATGTGCTGTACATTGAGATAGCTTAACGAACCTCAGTATGCATTTACATAGAATGTGCTGTACATTGAGATAGCTTAACGAACCTCAGTATGCATTTACATAGAATGTGCTGTACATTGAGATAGCTTAACGAACCTCAGTATGCATTTACATAGAATGTGCTGTACATTGAGATAGCTTAACGAACCTCAGTATGCATTTACATAGAATGTGCTGTACATTGAGATAGCTTAACGAACCTCAGTATGCATTTACATAGAATGTGCTGTACATTGAGATAACTTAGCGAACCTCAGTATGCATTTACATAGAATATGCTAGACATTGAGATAGCTTAACGAACCTCAGTATGCATTTACATAGTGTGTACTGTACATTGAGATAGCTTAACGAACCTCAGTATGCATTTACATAGAATGTGCTGTACATTGAGATAGCTTAGCGAACCTCAGTATGTATTTACATAGAATGTGCTGTACATTGAGATAGCTTAACGAACCTCAGTATGCATTTACATAGAATGTGTTGTACATTGAGATAGATTATTGAACCTCAGTATGCATTTACATAGAATGTGCTGTACATTGAGATAGCTTAACGAACCTCAGTATGTATTTACATAGAATATGCTGTACATTGAGATAGCTTAACGAACCTCAGTATGCATTTATATAGAATGTGCTGTACACTGAGATAGCTTAACGAACCTCAGTATGCATTTACATAGAATGTGCTGTACATTGAGATAACTTAGCGAACCTCAGTATGCATTTACATAGAATATGCTAGACATTGAGATAGCTTAACGAACCTCAGTATGCATTTATATATAATGTGCTGTACATTGATATAGCTTAACGAACCTCAGTATGCTTTTACATAGAATGTGCTGCACATTGAGATAGCTTAACGAAACTCAGTATGCATTTATATAGAATGTGCTGTACATTGAGATAACTTAACGCACCTCAGTATTAATTTATATAGAATGTGCTAGACATTGAGATAGCTTAACGAACCTCAGTATGCATTTATGTATAATGTGCTGTACATTGAGATAGCTTAACGAACCTCAGTATGCATTTACATAGAATGTGATGTACATTGAGATAGCTTAACGAACCTCAGTATGCATTTACATAGAATGTGCTAGACATTGAGATAGGTTAACTAACCTCAGTATGCATTTACATAGAATGTGCTGTACATTTAGATAGCTTAACGAACCTCAGTATGTATTGACATAGAATGTACTGTACATTGAGATAGCTTAACGAACCTCAGTATGCATTTACATTGAATGTGCTGCACATTGAGATAGCTTAACGAAACTCAGTATGCATTTATATAGAATGTGCTGTACATTGAGATAACTTAATGAACCTCAGTATGCATTTATATATAATGTGCTGTACATTGAGATAACTTAACGAACCTCAGTATGCATTTACATAGAATGTGCTGTACATTGAGATAACTTAATGAACCTCAGTATGCATTTATATAGAATGTGCTGTACATTGAGATAACTTAACGAACCTCAGTATGCATTTACATAGAATGGGCCGCACATTGAGAACCAATGACAGTGTAAACCATCAATGTATAAGTGGTTAGAATTGCCTAGAAAGTCAAATGATAAGAATGTGTTATGTAAATTATCCAAATATGTTAGATCTATTTAAGAAACACATTACCAAATGCTTGTTTAGTATATTATATGGTCATCCTCTTTACAGTTTAGTTTAAACTTGATTTATTTTACAACGATTGGGAAGCAAGTTTTAACAACTTATATTAATCACATTCGTTAGTGTGGATGAAAGCGTACGTGTGGTTATTCGTGTGGGAGGAAACCGTAATACACGGAGAAAACCCACCTGTTCGATCTGGCGACCACTGTACCATCTCACATACTTCACGGTCCTAGGAATCGAACTCGGGTTGCATTGGTGAGAAGCGAGCGCGCTAACCACTACGCTAATCGGACAGCCACTTAAGACCGTAATCATTCGGCCACTGATTAAGAAGTAATGTTACATTTTATTTCATTTTACCTTCGCGGCAATTCGTCTGACACTGATTTCATTGCCAGCAAGCGGTTCCAAATCAAGATTTATTGTTTCCAATATTTAAAATTTTGTTTATTCTGTGCCAATTAAACAATAGCTCTCCAAAACAACGATCGTCCTATTTGAAATGTGTAAATATTCATATCTGACCGTTTTTTATTCAATAAGCCTACCCAAACAGTTGCATGCATTGATCAGCGATCCCGGTGATATGCGTGAAATGGAGTCAAGCAAAAGCGCTGAATTCGAATAGACGACTATCTCCGGTGAAAGTCGGAACATTAAGGAATGTAAACAGAAACGGATAAACGTCGACCGTGGCGCGCTTTCACATTCAAATTAGTTTCTTTTGTCTGGCATTGTATGAGTTTACATTACCGTATAGGATTGATAGGCGGTTGGCAACCAGTACCTTACCATTTTACCTATACATATATATCTGGATTTAAATCTATTAAGCGCTCCAATGACCGGGTTCTCGCTCAAATATGGAATTATGACATACTGACAGAATTAGTTTTAAAATTTATTTATTTTGGAAATATTTGGAAAGAGTGTCTGTTTGATCTAGTGATACAAAATGCCAAAGCTTGGGAGGAGGGTGAGTATATTGTTATTTGATAAAGCCACATTCTTCTCTCATATCTACTTGAAGCTTTATCCAATTTAGCTAACAGGTATTGTCAATTACTACTTCTTGGGCTGAATAGGTCGAGTAGCTTATTAAAGACCCCAGGGATGTAATCCTAAGTGTATATTTGTATTTAGCGTGCAAATATAAGTTTTTTTGACTAGGTTTAACTATTAAAGGAAAGGTCAATTTCATACCGTGAGCTTAAATAAATAATCTATATAAAGTGTAAACATGTTACAATATGATTAACCTTAATAATGTTGATTTTGTTAGTTGTCTAATATGCGGTCAATTAAGCTACCGTTTGTCTAAAGTTGTCTATTATGTGGTCAATTAAACTACCGTTTGTCTAAAGTTGTCTATTATGTGGTCAATTAAGCTACCGTTTGTCTAAAGTTGTCTATTATGTGGTCAATTAAGCTACCGTTTGTCTAAAGTTGTCTATTATGCTGTCAATTAAGCTACCGTTTGTCTAAAGTTGTCTATTATGCGGTCAATTAAGCTACCGTTTGTCTAAAGTTGTCTATTATGCGGTCAATTAAGCTACCGTTTGTCTAAAGTTGTCTATTATGTGGTCAATTAAGCTACCGTTAGTCTAAAGTTGTCTATTATGTGGTCAATTAAGCTACCGTTTGTCTAAAGGTGTCTATTATGCGGTCAATTAAGCTACCGTTTGTCTAAAGTTGTCTATTATGTGGTCAATTAAGCTACCGTTTGTCTAAAGTTGTCTATTATGCGGTCAATTAAGCTACCGTTTGTCTAAAGTTGTCTATTATGTGGTCAATTAAGCTACCGTTTGTCTAAAGTTGTCTATTATGCGGTCAATTAAGCTACTGTTTGGGACACCGTTCTTGCATCGGCAATTTTGCTTTGCATTTGTAAGAGCGATTGTTCAATTACCTTAATATCTATCTCTGCCCACCCATTGTTCGTATATAATGTATGCACAAAAGTGAGACTACAACAAGTCTGTCTGTCTGTCTGTCTGTCTGTCTGTCTGTCTGTCTGTCTGTCTGTCTGTCTGTCTGTCTGTCTGTCTGTCTGTCTGTCTGTCTGTCTGTCTGTCTGTCTGTCTGTCTGTCTGTCTGTCTGTCTGTCTGTCTGTCTGTCTGTCTGTCTGTCTGTCTGTCTGTCTGTCTGTCTGTCTGTCTGTCTGTCTGGTCTGTCTGTCTGTCTGTCTGTCTGTCTGTCTGTCTGTCTGTCTGGCTGTCTGTCTGTCTGTCTGTCTGTCTGTCTGTCTGTCTGTCTGTCTGTCTGTCTGTCTGTCTGTCTGTCTGTCTGTCTGTCTGTCTGTCTGTCTGTCTGTCTGTCTGTCTGTCTGTCCGTCCGCCCTATCGAGTGCCCGCCCGTCCGTCAATTACATTATTTCTTAGTCCGTCCGTCCGTCCGTCAATTACTATTTTTCTTAGTCCGTCCGTCAATTACATTAATTCCATTACAACTGAATTCTGGCATGGATACTCCCATGTATGTGTACACGACATATTTTATGCTTAATAATAAAGTAATACTCGATACAAAAATGAATGATGCCAAAAATAACACTATTCCATCCGTCCACCAATACCGAATCTTGTCGAAACGAAACACAAGGCCCAGAGTAGGCAGCATAGTAAAACTTCCTTGTGTCATGTCGATATGTATGTCTAGCAATACTAACTTTAGTTAAGAATTTAACATTGAATGAATTGCCTTATCACTAGCTAACAGTGAGAGACATCGACCAGTTACTGCCCCTGAATACTCTCTAAAAGTAGATAGGTCCTATTAAGTGTTTTCCTCTGTTTTTATCGTTGTTTCCTTTGCACAACATGCTAGCGATTTTATTCCACTATCGCTTCTTATGAGTATTAAATTACTAACATCTTGACATATCTCATACAGTATAAAATCACAATTATCATACCGCAACATCTGGGTAGGGAACAACAGTAAAAACAAAGGAATCGAACTAAAAGGACCTATTCACATTTTGGAATAAATCAGACTTTATCTGCCAATGGAGGTAATAGAAAATTAGAGATGTATCTCATTATATACAATAGGAAGCTTATAGATATTAATAGTGAAACATCTACACAATCTAGTAATCTATTAATCTCAATTTACTGTGATATACTATTGGTATTTAAGATATTGAAGACTTGAATGAAATTCTGAAAACACAATTTAACCCTTATGCGAACAGTGAGTGTGTGATCAGATGTTTCCTGAAGTACTATCTAACATATTGTTCCCCGACCCCGTCACCGATATATAGGCTGCGATTGTTTAATCAACCTACAGCCTATAATCCCAAACGCTTCTGATCTATCAAATTCTGCCTGGTTAATGTGCGTGCGTGCATTCAATATTTTGAGTGTCGATTAAATGTACTATAATAATGGTAATTATTGATAAAAGGGCCCTTGAATAGGCAGATAGGGCAATACAATGTGAAATGTTATATTGGAAAAGTTCAAAATATAATATTATTGATAACCCGATATCAATATATTAAAACCATTGATCAAGATCAAGAATGTAATTCAAATCTTCATAACTGAAGACACACATTATAGATTAACATTAATTTTATATTAAAATGAAACTACATCCGTGGAAAATGAACATTTCTACAGAATGTAATTTCCTATTACATTGTGTAATTTTCTTACACATATTTGCCGCAGAATCTGAGTATTTCAACTAATAAATAAACGTCGTATACGATATTTGTTGACATTAATTTTGTATCATTTTAAAACAAATTCAAAAATAATACGTGACGTCATGCATAAAGACATGCTATCAATGACCACAACGAGAGTTCGTACATTTACCGTTATATCTCGCCGTTATATATCACCGTTATAAGTCACCGTTATATCTCACCGTTATATATCACCGTTATAAGTCACCGTTATATCTCACCGTTATATCTCACCGTTATATCTCCCCGTTATATCTCGCCGTTATATCTCACCATTATATCTCACCGTTATATCTCACCGTTATATCTCACCGTTATACCTCACCATTATATCTCGCCGTTATACCTCGCCGTTACATCACGCCGTTTTATCTCACCGTTATATCTCACCGTTATATCTCACAGTTATATCTCTCCGTTTTTACCTCACCGTTATATCTCGCCGTTATATCTCACCATTATATCTCACCATTATATCTCACCATTTGCACCTGCACATTATTATGTTTCGAAGTAATCTGAATTAACCGACATTTAAACGGCAATATCACGTGATTACCCCCCTGTATAATAGGATTGAGCAATAAGCAAATGTCCCTACACAGACGGATCTGTAGTCGAGTGGTAACACGCTGGACTGGTAATCCAGGGATCGCAGGTTCGATTCCCCGTCTGATCCTAATACAATTAACAGTCTTTCAGCTTGGACTTTAAACCGAGGTCTCGTGTCGGTGCTTTAAACCGTGCACGTAAAAGAACCAGCGGATACTCTGGAATGGGTCTCTGTCTGTATCATTGCACTATCCTCCAAAAATCTAAAATTACTTATCTCTTCAGGAGGCGTCGCTCATATGGGCAACCTGTAGTGACGGTAAATAAACGCAAAACACACAAAAATGTCCATACAGACGGGTTCGACCCCCGCTCAGGCCGTGTATATTTACTGGTTAACAGCTGGAGCCTGCCCAGGAAAGGTGTTGTTAGGTAGACTACCCGTTGCTCAAATGGGCAACCGGTAGCAACGTTAAAGAAACTTAAATAACCCCTCCCCAAAAATGTCACTTCCGGGTATGATACTAGCATACGAATAAATAAGAAAGAATAGAAAATAAGAATAGAACTTGAGATTGAGATCTGAGAAAAGTTTTATAAGCTTAGTTTATACAATTTTAGTTTATCTCGATCGCGAAACAAGTTCTTACAACTTATATTAATCACTCTCGAGACCTCATTCCTGATGGAATCCATCGCCACGAGGGAGAGAGAAGAGGCAATGTGGAATTTAAATGCCTTGCCTACGGGCACAATCGTAACGGCTACAGCTGGGCGCGAACTCAGGGCCTTTCGCACCCGAAGCGAACACACTACCACTGCGCTATCACGACCTCCACAACAGGCTAGGATTATGTACACATCCTCGTTTCTAGGCAAAGGTAGTACATGTATATGAGTAGGACACAATACAAACGCTGTATGACAAGGTCCTCAAACAGATCCGACACCGGATAAGTCTTAAAAGCTATTCTAGTCATCGATTCCCGACACAGTGCTATTGTTGGGGGTATTGTACATGTTTTCATTGCATTTGAAAACTTATTGATTCTTAAGTATGTCAATGTAAATTCGTACTGTGTTTTTTTGTATCACATAGACCATGACTCTTCTAGTAAAGAATTCAGTATTTACTTTACAATTAAAGTAATGGAGTGGTTCCCAGCCGATACATGGTTAGTAGATGAATGCCTTAGGATGACATCTAGTGGGTTTCCCCACCAATAAAAGCCGGAGAAAAGCTGTCGTAACCACATGAAACTCAAAACAAACAAAAACAAACATACTTCGTGTGTACATAGGCAGTAGTATAAATATTATGTTAACAGTATACGGACTGTCTGACTCTAATGAAACTAACAGTCTTTCAGATGGGACGTTAAACCGAGGTCTCGTGTCGGTGCTTTACACCGCGCACGTAAAAGAACCAGAGGAGACTCTGGAATGGGTCTCTGTCTGTATCATTGCACTTTCCTCCAAAATCTAAAATGACTAATCTCTTCAGGAGGCCTCGCTCATATGGGCAACCGGTAGCGACGATAAATAAACGTAAAACACACACGGACTGTACCGTTCTCGTGTAAATGTGGGAGTTTGGCACAAATGTTCACAACATTATGACGATTGGTCGAGTCCAAGACATCAAAGCTCAAGGTCACACTAGTAGGTTAATGATCAAATATCGGTATTATTTGCGTACTAACAAGATGTTAATAGTGTCCGGGACTGTAACTTTGTTATATATAAGTTGATTTTGAAATAACGTAGCATAGATGTTCGCCACACCAATACCACGTGTCACGTCCAAGAACCGGGTCCCTGCATCATAGGTCAAGGTCTCGTTGATGACTGATGATGTTCGCCACATGAAACGATGTGTCCCGTCCTTGACCTGGATCCCTAATGCAAAGGTCAAGGTCACACTCAAGAGTTTACAACAAGCATAGCTCGACCATTCATTGTAGGATTTTCAAATAACTAGTCACATAATGTCATTACGACCATATCCCCTACTGGCCTACATGTATATTTAATTGTCTTTAGGTATAGTAGAGGACATAGAAAACGCACACCTACATGATATGATTATTATTACATGAACACGAAATACGAAGGATTCCATCAAAGATATATCACATCTTTATTACAAAACACAAACTGAACAACTAAAAATATTCCAGAATGTTTAAAACTATGTATTTATATATTTATTGTTTTTCATGTAAAAACACACGTATCCGAAGTGTACGTTTTCTATGTCCTCTAGTATAGCAAAGGTTTAAATATGTTTGTCGAATGTTAATACACATACAACGTGGTATTCATCTTCAATGCCATTTGTATTGCAGTAAATACAATATATAGTAATTGTTATTCATGTAGAACACACTATCCGAAGTGTGCGTATGCTATGTCCTCTAGTATAATATATACACACCACTTCATTTCTTCAATAAAACTTAGGTCAAGGACAGCGCTTATAGTACCTATGTTCGTCCGCAAAAATACCTTACAAATAAAGCAGAAAAAGTGCAAAGAGCAGCCGCAATGCTATATACATGTGTGGTGTCCATTACTATCCAAGCAGTGAAACAACAATGTTTAACTCCCTGAACTGGCAAACTGGACCACTCATGTAACCCTAATGTCTGTATTATCCTTAGTATGTAGTTCTCTTTAACACTGTCTAGCTTAATGAGATTTTGAGAAGCGCCTCCCAGCCATGTCCCAGCATTGGGTATTGTGAGGAATATGTAGATGTAGATCATGTTGGACCATTTGTATTGCATGGCAATACTTTCATTCAGGGTTAGCTTTCAAACAGCAGTCTTATTGCTTAAAATATTCGATGGCCTAGTACCTGTCGATCTGCAAGAGTCATTCAGATTTATTTCCGATGTTCAAACGTGCGATCATCCGCCAATCTCAAACTTTACCCTCCTAAGCCAAATACTGAACTGTTCAGAATCTTTCTTATATTCAGAGTCACACTTGTGGAATTCTCTCCCGCATCACAACACATCACTGTAGCCTATCATCACTGATGGTCACGGGTTCGAGCCCCGCTCAGGCCCTGTCTCATTTATATGAACAAGTAGGCAGTTTCATACAGAGGTTGGTGCACCAAGTACTGATTAATCGCTGGAGCCTGCCCAGGAAAGGTGTTGTTAGGTAAACTGCCCGCCGGCGATATAGCCCAAAATGATGCTGATACAGGCGTAAAACTCGAAGAATGAAAGAAAGAAACAAATAAATTACGACAGCGTACTCTGTAATTAGAGGGCAACGCTATCACAGGAAACGCTTCATACACCGTCTCCGTGGCCTAGTTGATAAGACGTCCGCCTACGGAGCGGAAGATCGATGGTTCGAAAGTGTCCGCCTACGGAGCAGGAGGTTGAATGTTCGAACCTAGTCAGGGGTTATTTCTGATATGGCCGGTTGGTGAGCCGCCGGCTAGTTAAATAATGGTTACCGATTGCCTATCAGTCAGGCGCATGACCTTCAAGGATATGATTCGGGAAGTACTGATGTCCATAAGAGGTGTCTCATAAGTCAGAAATGGCTGGCCCTTTAAACACTTTTAAGCGAAACTTAATATATCATTATTAGCGCAGCTACATAAAGTGCATGTTTGGAAAAAGACGATCAAATGAAACACACAATAAACCATACAGCTAAACTACGACAAACTATTTAATGACAACTACATTACTTAAGTCTCATTGAATCAATTATTAAAGATAGATTTGAACTTTTTTCAAATTATATTTTCTAAATCTTGATAAATGGAATACTTACATGAAAATAAAATGCTTTGGGTCGCTATACTGACAATCACACTGAGAAACTCTTGTTCGGTGTTCAGTTCCGTCGCACAGCTATAAGTTTGTGTTAAACACGAAGCCAATTGTCACCAATTACAATTTTTATATTTTTTCCTATTCCGCTCCTTCTAGTGTGCAATAATTTTAACATAGCTCAATACAAAAGCCACCCTGTCTAACACTATATATATAGCGCAATAGACAGCCCCTAAAAGGATTCAACAAACATCTATTATGCATAGGTCATGGCACTACTTGATTCAACAAACATCTAATATGCTTTGAATACATAGGTCATGGCACTACTGAATTCAACAAACATCTAATACGCTTTGAAATACATAGTTAATGGCACTACTGGGTTCAACAAACATCTATTATGCTTTGAAATACATAGTTAATGGCACTACTGGGTTCAACAAACATATATTATGCTTTGAAATACATAGTTAATGACACTACTGGGTTCAACAAACATCTATTATGCTTTGAAATACATAGTTAATGGCACTACTGGGTTCAACAAACATCTAATATACTTTGAAATACATAGTTAATGGCACTACTGGGTTCAACAAACATCTAATATACTTTGAAATACATAGTTAATGGCACTACTGGATTCAACAAACATCTAATATACTTTGACATGCATGGGTCATGGCACTACTGAATTCAACACACATCTAATATGCTTTGAAATGCATGGGTCATGGCACTACTGAATTCAACAAACATCTAATATGCTTTGAAATGCATGGGTCATGGCACTACTGAATTCAACAAACATCTAATATACTTTGACATGCATGGGTCATGGCACTACTGGGTTCATAATAGATTATCTACGATCAACGCTCATTCGGTAAGTGTTTGGCTATGCATTCTCATTTTTCACTTTATCACAACTGCTTTCATTGGAAATAAATGTCAAATGATTTGTAAAGATAATCAAAACTACGGAATGATAGTAGACATTGCATAGGTTCGAATCACATAATCAGAAGCCTCATACAGTTTATACAGATTAATTTGAGCTCGATTGCAAAACAACTTCTTACAACTTATATTAATCACTCTCGAGACCTCGTTCCTGATGTAATCCATCGCCATGTGGGAGAGAGAAGAGGCATGTGGAATTTAAATGCCTTGCTTAAGGGTTCCAGCGGGGCGTGAACTGCTGGCCTTTCGCACCTGAAGGGACCTGCTCTACCACTGCGCTATCACGACTTCCAAATACAGTCCGAAGATAATGCATGTTAAGCCAGATTAAAGCAAGCTTATGGGCACATAATGCTTTTAGATATTCCTCAAATTTGTTTAAAGAGTATGACGTTGAAACGTGATGACGTCAGATAATTTGTCAAAGTATATATATAGTGAAAAGGAGAACTAGTCTTGTTCCTATCTATGTACGCACTTTCCGGATATTATATGAAAAAGTTTGCAGTTTCTTACGGAGGTTAGTGCACCCAAGTACTGGTTAACCGCTGGAGCCTGCCCAGGAAAGGTGTTGTTAGGTAAACTGCCCGCCGGCGATATAACCCAAAATGGTGCTGATGCAGGCGTAAACCCGAAATATAACAAAACATAACTTTCATGATAATATTGTTTGCTATGTCAAGTATTTCGTTCACGTATTTATCACATAACGTTGCTTGTATCCAGTGCAATACATCCATATCATAATTTCTTATATGTACACATGTGTAATAAATTAATAATACCTGAAAGGTTTGTGATTGGTTGAGAGAATACTCCAAATAATTTGTAAATTAAACTATAACGTATGCACATTTCTATTTGAATTGAATTACTTACTAAATACATATGAATGGCAAGTAAACTACGATTTAAAAGAAGTCTTGATGCAATTATAATGCTGTTTAAAACGTAAATATTGCTGCTTTGCGTAGTGACGTCATGACAATTTGCGCTGACAATTGGCGCTAAAAATGAAAGTAGCAACATTATTTTGTGCAAAAATATGATTAAAACACAATATGGTAATGTGATAAAAAGGATCTTACACTCGTGGTGATTTCACCAATGCAACCCGGGTTTGATCCTCGGACCGGGAAGTATATGAGATGGTACGGTGGTCGCCAGATCGAACAGGTGGGTTTTCTCCGTGTACTCCGAGTACTCCGGTTTCCTCCCACACGAATGATCACATTTACACTTTCATCAGCGCCAACGAGAGTGATTAATATAAGTTGTTGGAACTTGCTTCGCAATCGTTGTAAAATAAATAAAGTTTAAATACCTTCAGCAATTCGCAACTTAATTATGTTTGAAAGCAGGCATGGATGTCAATGCACAGAGTATCACCTCGAACTTAAGTCAAACATATTTTGGAGGAAGTTCCGCAAAGAAATGGCTTTGTATACTAGAATGGGGGGGGGGAGGGTCGTCGTCCATTCTTTCTAATGTGTATATGAAGTAATAATGTGCCCAATAATACAGTTTACAAGCTCATTGTTAGTGCCAGGCAGTTACTAGGAAAAGTGAATTTTGTCTTCGAGTGGAGTAAGATATACACCACGTTTTAATGCTATATTCTAGCATATTCATGACTCGACTCTAGTCAGTATATGTATGCACGAACAGTATCGCTGTGTGATATGCACGTGTACACTGCATAAATACACGTTCTCCCTCGCCCAAAGTACTAACTATTTACTTCGTTACCTTTTCTTTGTGTGTGTTTTACGTTTATTTATCGTCGCTATCGGTTGCCCATATGAACGACGCCTCCTGAAGAGATTAGTCATTTTAGATTTTTAGAGGATAGTGCAATGATACAGACAGAGACCCATTCCAGAGTCTCCTCTTGTTCTTTTACGTGCGCGATGTACAGCACCGACACGAGACCTCGGTTTAACGTCCCATCTGAAAGACTGTTACTTTTATTAGGGTCAGGCGGGGGATCGAACCTGCGATCCCTGGATTACCAGTCCAGCGTGGACTACATATCCGTATGTGTGATATGCACCTGTACACTGCATAAACACACGTTCTCCCTCGCCCAAAGTACTAAATATTAACTTCTTTACCTTTACCTTTACCTATTGCTGTCACAACAAGCTTAAGTCAATTTCAAACTAATTAGAATACTGTAAGTAGTACTTTTACCAGTCAAAAGGCTATATCATACCCCGGGGTTCTAAAACGAAATATTTATCTCGACTACCATACATTCAGTTTAGTAAAGTATCTCTATACATACAGATTGTCATTAATCTAAATTTAACATCAAGCTATACATTTGACCCTATACGTACATTGTGTCGCCCCATTCATTTGATATTAATATTTATTAATATTAAATAATCCAAGATCAACTTAAACTGCAATGGTGTCATGAAAATGTCCTATTGATTGGTGGCATAGTATAAGATTAAATAGGTTAGACTTAATATTTGATATCTCATTAATTCATAATAGGCCATTTCTTGCCAATGTACATTGATACGAATATTTTCCTTTGTTTTGGGTTTTGAGGTTAAAAGTCGCATTAACAACTTTGTTAATATGTAATTAATTTAATAATAATAAATAAGTTAATAATTATGTAAACAGTATTCAGATTATCACACAGTAATTCAATCATAATCACATTGATATTATTAGATTAAGAAAACATATAGAAAACGAACCTTAATATGGACAAGGCAACACGGAGGAGTAGTAGCTAATTGTCGATTTAAAAAGTAATTAAGAATAATTTTCAAATTAAATGTGATATTCAATACGAGCATTAACGCGCAACTTAAAACATGTTTTAAGAGATCAGTTATCAAGTTTCGATCCCCCGTCTGACCATAATAAAATTAACAGTCTTTCAGATGGGACGTTAAACCGAGGTCTCGTGTCGGTGCTTTACACCGTGCACGTAAAAGAACCAGAGGAGTCTCTGGAATGGGTCTCAGTCTGTATCATTGCACTATCCTCCAACAATCTAAAATTACTAATCTCTTCAGGAGGCGTCGCTCATATGGGCAACCGGTAGCGACGATAAATAAACGTAAAACACACAAAAATGTCCCTACAGACGGGTTCGATCCCCGCTCAGACCGTGTATATTTACTGGTTAACAGCTGGCGCCTGCTCAGGAAAGGTGTTGTTAGGTAGACTACCCGTTGCTCAAATGGGCAATCGGTAGCGACGATAAATAAACGTAAAACACACACTCAGTTATCAACCTGGATCAGATCGAAGGTAAACTAATTAGCAACTACTCCTTAGGATGCATAAAAATACACTTAATTAAGACACACCAGTGTATTTACAAAGATAAAAAGCAAGTATTTGTAATATGTTAAAACAGGTATTAAGAATCTGAAGATTAATACAGGTAGCTATGCGCAGCTAAGATATGATTTAGAAATTCTAAATGTCAACCTCGATCCTATCGACGGTGAACTAATTAGCAGCTGCTTCTACAGAGTAGATACAAAAATAAGTTGTTTACACATGTAAAAGCTATGTTTTTCTAAAATATTAAAACAGGTTTTGGCACAGATACGAATCAAAGATAGTAGTATTAACTTGAGTCATAATATTAAATGTTGGGTGTACATTATATTGCGTGTTCAAACAAATGTATTGGTTTACAGCTGAGTGCACAATACTACGTAGCCTGGGTTCCAGTCTGTCGATTTTTAACTTCTAGCCAAATGACATGTTCAGAAACTCAATACGGCCCAATTAATAGTCTCGGTGTTAAAATATATTTATTTGACTGACAGGCAAAATATATCGACTGTGTGTTTTTACGTTTATTTATCGTCGCTACCGGTTGCACATATGAGCGACGCCTCCTGAAGAGATTAGTTATTTTAGATTTTGGAGGATAGTGCATGATACAGACAGAGACCCATTCCAGAATCTCCTCTGGTTCTTTTACGTGCACGGTGTACAGCACAGACATGAGACCTCGGTTTAACGTCCCATCTGAAAGATTGTTAATTGTATTAGGGTCAGACGGGGGATCGAATATATCGACTCCTGTTCCCAGACTAAATACTACCATAAAATCATGATACATGTACATATAAACTCGATAGTCTTCCAACGGGGCCATGATTGTCCGATAACGAAATTAAGATTTCCCATAATTCGTTATTTTGATCGTTGTGCTATGATAAAATATATAATTATTTGCAACATTTAGTGTTCTATTGTTAATTCACAATTTCAAATTCTTTATTGTAGTTATTAGACTCGTCGTTTACTTGTAATGATCTGTCATTATTGGCCAAATGACGTTCAGACGTTTATGCTAATTCATTTGAGTATGGTCTACCTGCGTCTAATATACCTCTATATCGAGTGGCATTGTAGAAATGTTGGATTTTATCTTGTTTTGTACAGTGATGAGATTATATATTATGTTATCTATCTATCAGTTATTTATAATAATAATAATAATAATAATAATAATAATAATACATAATACATAATACATAATAATACATAATATACAATGCATAATAATAATAATAATAATAATAATAATAAATAATATTAATAATAATAATAATTAAATACTATATTTTATCATGTAGCTTACGTAGTACGTGACTAATACAACTAATGCCATCGACACATAATTATACAATGACGTAGAAAACATATTAATTAAAGAAACAGGATATAATGTTTCCTTAGTCACAGCATGTAAAGAACATGTGGAACAGTGGGATATAATTTGTGTATATCGATCTTACGTGTCATACTGATATTGATATGGCATCGCTTATTATTACAAACCATTAACTCACGAACAACAGTAATTGTTTTTCCACTTTTCTGTTACATTAAATATCAGCAATAGATCTAATAATCGTATCTTATCAAGCACAATATATATATGGTTGTATTCAAATAATGCGTATTTGTTTTGCTCAGTTGAAAAAATAATACTAAAACTCATATGCAAATGTGTGTGTGTTTTACGTTTATTTATCGTCGTTACCGGTTGCCCATATGAGCGACGCCTCCTGAAGAGATTAGTCATTTTAGATTGTTGGAGGATAGTGCAATGATACAGACCGAGACCCATTCCAGAGTCTCCTCTCGTTCTTTTACGTGCACGATATAAAGCACCGACACGAGACCTCGGTTTAAAGTCACATCTGAAAGAATTTAATTTAAATGAGCCGCCACCTATACTATCTCAACTACACATGGTTGCTAGGAACGTTAAAGTTTTCAACAGTTGCATGTTTCTATTATTATAACATTGCGTGTACCCGTTGACATGTTAAAGGGAAGTATTCAAAAGTTGTCAAATCATTTTTATTTTTTTTGTCAAATCATTTTTTATTTTTTTGTCAAATCATTGTTAAAATTGGGTAATGGGGGCTATGCACAATTAAGTTATTTTAGAGACACATTAAACAATTTTGTAATTGAAATATTGTCAGTCTTATATATATAATTGTTGGACACCATTCATGGATATACATAACTGGTGTGGACCACTGTCTAATGTTGTTAAAACTAGTGGCCCAAACCATTTGTATTTTCATGCTATGTATTGTATCTTTATGTGTATGACATATGTACTATTGATTTGCAATACAATATGATTAAATAAATACATAACTACTGAGAACACTATTGACCTTGACCTGTCTTGATTAAATTATCAGAAACTACACTTGTCATGTTGATTGCCCAGGCGAATATATTCACATAATATGAACTATGGACTTATTATTTGCTTATCTAAATGTTAGGAAGTATAAAGCTAATATTCCAAGAACGAATGTGTACAGTAAGACCTGTGCTAGTGGTCACCTCCATTATGCAGTCAATTTGCATTGGGAAGTTTCTAGATTCCAAGTGTTTTATTAAATATTTGACCTCTATTAAGTAGCCACCGCTGCTAAGCAGCCACTTTCTGTGATTCCCTTGACTGGCTGCTTTCGGCAGGTTTGACTGTATACCGGTCGTATAAATGTCACCTAATTGTGCATTGTCGACTTCTAAATGTTGATCGCTGCTCTTGGAGAAGAGTTAAGACTATAATTCTTCAAGACCATTAGCCTGGGTATACCGATTACCGGTGACATAATCATTGAAATGCACTCCGTATTTATGTTTCAAAAAGAGGCTGTGCAAATAATGTTCACTCTCAATTTAAGCATAAAGATATTTATTTTATTGTATGCAATATCAGTTAGCAAGAAAATAAAACATAACTGAATCAAAAACAATGTGAACTCAACGTGTGTTTTTACGTTTATTTATCATCACTACCGGTTGCCCATATCTTTTATTTGCGCGGGGATACCAATTATCGGTGACGATGTAAATTACTAATGGCAATTACCGTATGATATGCTAACAAAGTCCACCTCCGTGGTCGAGTGGTTAATGTCGCCGACTTGTATACCACTTAACATATCATCACTGACGGTCACGGGTTTGAGCTCCGCTTAAGCCGTGTCTCTTTATGCGAAACAGTTGGCAGTTTCTTACGGAGGTTGGTGCACCAACTACTGGTTAACCGCTGGAGCCGGCCCAGGAAAGGTGTTGTTAGGTAAACTGCCCATCGCTCAAATGGGAAACATGTAGCGACGTTAAATAATAAACTTAAATACAATTAATATGATAGCAATTGTATTTGACAATAATTCATACAGAAACAAACACAGCAGACAATGAATAGGACTCGTGTGAATTCATCTACACTAAAAGTACATTACAAGTGGACAATGCTTATCCGTTTACTGACGTAGTTTGAATATAATTGAATTGTGTTTGACAAATTATACACATCGTCTTTATTCACTAGAGAAATGGTACATTTCCATATGTAAACATTCCCAAGCGATTTATTGACAAATACATACATTTATTGATATAGATCAAGCGATTTATTGACACATACATATATGTATTGATATAGATCAAGGGTTTTAGTTAAATTACAAGTACTTCCTATATTGCATATATATAATGTCACAATGTTTTCATTATGAAGACAACTGCAAAACAAATTCTAACTACATTAGTACATTGCCCTTCCCCTATCACACTTCTAGCATCAGTATATTGCCCTCCCCCAAACCAATTCTAACTACATCAGTATATTGCCCTCCCCCAAACCAATTCTAACTACATTAGTACATTGCCCTTCCCCTATCACACTTCTAACATCAGTATATTGCCCTCCCCCAAACCAATCCTAACTACATTAGTACATTGCCCTTCCCCTAT
>CM026397.1:55240856-55255226 GCA_014843695.1 Archivesica marissinica | reverse complement strand
AGTTAATTACACGTACATTGCTTTAATTGAGTAATTTGTATCTGGCTGATATGTAACTAGTTAATTACACGTACATTGCTTTAATTGAGTAATTTGTATCTGGCTGATATGTAACTAGTTAATTACACGTACATTGCTTTAATTGAGTAATTTGTATCTGGCTGATATGTAACTAGTTAATTACACGTACATTGCTTTAATTGAGTATAACGGATATAACTATTAATATGTTTGAGCTAACATTTATATTATATAATATATATATTATATCTCAATGGATGTTGTGGAATACACTGGTTTTTGTCTTAAAACTTGTAAGATTTTGCAGTTTTAAAAGTTGTGATTGCAGCTTTATGTTTTATTTATGTTATAAATCGGTATAAAGGTAATACAATATTAATTTATGTTGACTGTTTCGTGATTGACGCACTGTGCTTACTACATGCATTATATACTAGATGACATAGAAAACGCACGCTTCGGATAAGTGTGTTTTTACATGAAAAACAATAACTATATAAATACATAGTTTTAAACATTTTGGAATATTTTTAGTTATTCAGTTTGTGTTTTGTAATAAAGATATATTTGATGGAATAGCGATGTGATATATCTTTGATGGAATCCTTCTTATTTCGCTTTCATGAAACAAATAATCATATAATGTAGTTGTACGTTTTCTATGTCCTCTAGTATAGTTTGGTCTATGTCCTCGAGTCCTCACATAATGAATAGAGTAGTATTATTTATCTCCGGTATGATGATAAAACAAATGCTCATTATTATATGTTATTCAATGTATTGTTTCAAGTCCATGTGACTTAATGAAGGTGCCAATTGTCCCCCCCCCATTGTACATGGTATGCGATCGTTAACAGGGAGACCAGCCAACAAATTGGCGTTTGTTTTAATCTACAATACACGACCGTTTTATAACTGTTAGCACTTGAATAAATTGTCCTCGTTAAACTGAATTGCCTTCTTTAATCTTTATTGTTTGCAAGCAATGCATATTTGCATAGCAATTTTGTGCTCACCTGATTTTCAATAAAGTATTCTTTTTAAATTAAAAACTTAAATTGATTTATAATGTTTTAAGTTGATCTCAAGCAAGACACATTTATGTACATGCATCTAGATTTAGATTTTTAATTACTTAAATACATGTGTGAGAAATTCAATTTGTCATATTCTGATTAATCGTGATAGTTAAAAAAAATTCTGATTTTCAGCCTACGAATTCTGTAAATAAGCGACCGGATTCCAAGGACGTCGTTCGGGGCCAGTTTAAGGCACTGCCACCTATCCAGCTAAACAGACATCGGAATGACCTGTCTACTGTGTTCGAATCGGAACCTTGGACGGGTAACAAAAACCCATCTTTAGCAAACGATACAGAATATAAGCAGAACTATTTCCAAGGACGTGATTCAGACACCGGCATGGATACCTCTCAGCCTCTGTCTAATGGTGCCAAGGACTTTCATTTTGTGTCTGAATCTGAGCATAAAAACCTGTCAATGCTGCTGCCCAGTAATGTGCTTTTACCCGTGGATAGTATCAAATTGACACGGGAACAGGAAACAACTTTATGTAAAAAGATATGCAACGAGTTGAATAGATTCGACCCGAGCGAGTTACGGGCTATATATATCGAATGTAGCCAAACTGATAAGGAATTACGGGGCTTCTGTGCGATGGACATCTTGGACAACAATCTGCGGAGACACAAGGTGAGCATTTTAATATATTTACAGCGCTATTGCATTTACTTCGATGAACGTATATGCGTTGATTGTATCCATTTTCGTATGAATTTCCCCACTAATGATATGCTGTTGACATGCACACTCGATGTTACGGACATGCGCATTAGCAGTATTCGGCTGCGTTCTTCGCAAGAAGAGGCGTGTCCTACAGCTTACGCTGGTCCAAGGATGATCTATTTATCCGGCTCACGGTAAATCGCAATTCTGGCTGGACAAAATACATTTTAAATTCAGTGTCATATTTTTTCTTTGCCTCATTGAAAATAATAATTAATATAAAGATAAGTAATGAATCGCGGGTTAATAAAAGGGGACATTAGTGAACATATTTAAGTAAATAAAGGTTGCCTAATTCAAAATTAATCGAATGGACGAACGTTATCATTATGACAACCTTTTTTGCATAATTAGGTCAGACGAGGGAATGACGAATTCGGGATATACTAGAAAACTCCTTATCTAATATAACTGATCATGCTATATAAAATAATACACTACACAACTATATTGTACGAGTATTGATATTTGTAAATTTATTCATTAACACACGACATTATAATATACTATCTTACTTCTAATCTAGATCTCATTAACGTATTCTGATCATATAGCAATTTCTGTTGTTGTTGTGGCTTAATGTGTGTTTTACGTTTATTTATCGTCGCTACCGGTTGCCCATATCAGCGACGCCTCCTGAATAGATTAGTCATTTTATAGTTTTGGAGGATAGTGCAATAATACAGACAGAGACCCATTCCAGAGTCTCCTCTGGTTCTTTTACGTGCACGGTGTACAGCACCGACACGAGACTTCCGTTTAACGTCCCATCTGAAAGACTGTTAATTTTATTAGGGTCAGACGGGGGATCGAACCTGCGATCCCTGGATTACCAGTCCAGCGTGTTACCACTCGGCTACAGATCACTTGGCACTTGGCAGATAATCTGACACCACCATGGGATTCGAAGTTACAGTTGTGGATTAATGTCCCACCAAACAGCCTAGGTCATATGATTTCACTCCAGCTAGTATTGGTGGAGAGATCATATGGTTTCACTCTAGCTAGTATTGGTGGAGAGGTCATATGGTTTCACTCCAGCTAGTATTGGTGGAGAGATCATATGGTTTCACTCTAGCTAGTATTGGTGGAGAGGTCATATGGTTTCACTCCAGCTAGTATTGGTGGAGATGTCATATGATTTCACCCTAGCTAGTATTGGTGGAGATGTCATATGGTTTCACTCCAGCTAGTATTGGTGGAGATGTCATATGATTTCACCCTAGCTAGTATTGGTGGAGAGGTCATATGGTTTCACTCCAGCTAGTATTGGTGGAGATGTCATATGATTTCACCCTAGCTAGTATTGGTGGAGATGTCATATGGTTTTACCCTAGCTAGTATTGGTGGATATGTCATATGGTTTCACTCTAGCTAGTATTGGTGGAGATGTCATATGGCTTCATTCCAGCTAGTATTGGTGGAGATGTCATATGGTTTCACTTCAGCTAGTATTGGTGGAGATGACATATGGTTTCACTCCAGCTAGTATTGGTGGAGATGTCATATGGTTTCACTCCAGCTAGTATTGGTGGAGATGTCATATGGCTTCATTCCAGCTAGTATTGGTGGATATGTCATATGGCTTCATTCCGGCTAGTATTGGTGGAGATGTCATATGGCTTCATTCCAGGTAGTATTGGTGGAGAGGTCATATGGTTTCACTGAAGCTAGTATTGGTGGAGATGTCATATGGTTTCACTCCAGCTAGTATTGGTGGAGATGTCATATGGCTTCATTCCAGCTA
Organism: Archivesica marissinica; assembly: GCA_014843695.1. Taxonomy (NCBI): domain Eukaryota; kingdom Metazoa; phylum Mollusca; class Bivalvia; order Venerida; family Vesicomyidae; genus Archivesica; species Archivesica marissinica. The sequence goes on along the minus strand of CM026397.1, from coordinate 55,251,653 downwards.
GTATTGGTGGAGATGTCATATGGCTTCATTCCAGCTAGTATTGGTGGAGAGGTCATATGGTTTCACTCCAGCTAGTATTGGTGGAGAGGTCATATGGCTTCACTCTAGCTAGTATTGGTGGAGATGTCATATGGTTTCACTCCAGCTAGTATTGGTGGAGATGTCATATGGTTTCACTCCAGTTATTATTGGTGGAGATGTCATATGGTTTCACTCTAGCTAGTATTGGTGGAGATGTCATATGGTTTCACTTCAGCTAGTATTGGTGGAGATGTCATATGGTTTCACTCCAGCTAGTATTGGTGGAGATGTCATATGGTTTCACTTCAGCTTGTATTGGTGGAGAGGTCACACGGTTTCACTCCAGCTAGTATTGGTGGAGAGGTCATATGGTTTCACTCAAGCTAGTATTGGTGGAGATGTCATATGGTTTCACTTCAGCTAGTATTGGTGGAGATGTCATATGGTTTCACTCCAGCTAGTATTGGTGGAGATGTCATATGGTTTCACTTCAGCTTGTATTGGTGGAGAGGTCACACGGTTTCACTCCAGCTAGTATTGGTGGAGAGGTCATATGGTTTCACTCAAGCTAGTATTGGTGGAGATGTCATATGGTTTCACTTCAGCTAGTATTGGTGGAGATGTCATATGGTTTCACTCCAGCTAGTATTGGTGGAGATGTCATATGGTTTCACTTCAGCTTGTATTGGTGGAGAGGTCACATGGTTTCACTCCAGCTAGTATTGGTGGAGAGGTCATATGGTTTCACTCAAGCTAGTATTGGTGGAGAGGTCATATGATTTCACTCAAGCTAGTATTGGTGGAGAGGTCATATGGTTTCACTCCAGCTAGTATTGGTGGAGAGGTCATATGGTTTCACTCCAGCTAGTATTGGTGGAGATGTCATATGATTTCACCCTAGCTAGTATTGGTGGAGAGGTCATATGGTTTCACTCCAGCTAGTATTGGTGGAGAGGTCATATAGTTTCACTCCAGCTAGTATTGGTGGAGATGTCATATGGTTTTACTCCAGCTAGTATTGGTGGAGATGTCATATGGTTTCACTCCAGCTAGTATTGGTGGAGATGTCATATGGTTTCACTCCAGCTAGTATTGGTGGAGATGTCATATGGTTTCACTCCAGCTAGTATTGGTGGAGATGTCATATGGTTTCACTTCAGCTTGTATTGGTGGAGAGGTCACATGGTTTCACTCCAGCTAGTATTGGTGGAGAGGTCATATGGTTTCACTCAAGCTAGTATTGGTGGAGAGGTCATATGGTTTCACTCAAGCTAGTATTGGTGGAGAGGTCATATGGTTTCACTCCAGCTAGTATTGGTGGAGAGGTCATATGGTTTCACTCCAGCTAGTATTGGTGGAGATGTCATATGATTTCACCCTAGCTAGTATTGGTGGAGAGGTCATATGGTTTCACTCCAGCTAGTATTGGTGGAGATGTCATATGATTTCACCCTAGCTAGTATTGGTGGAGATGTCATATGGTTTTACCCTAGCTAGTATTGGTGGAGATGTCATATGGTTTCACTCTAGCTAGTATTGGTGGAGATGTCATATGGCTTCATTCCAGCTAGTATTGGTGGAGATGTCATATGGTTTCACTTCAGCTAGTATTGGTGGAGATGACATATGGTTTCACTCCAGCTAGTATTGGTGGAGATGTCATATGGTTTCACTCCAGCTAGTATTGGTGGAGATGTCATATGGCTTCATTCCAGCTAGTATTGGTGGATATGTCATATGGCTTCATTCCAGCTAGTATTGGTGGATATGTCATATGGCTTCATTCCAGGTAGTATTGGTGGAGAGGTCATATGGTTTCACTGAAGCTAGTATTGGTGGAGATGTCATATGGTTTCACTCCAGCTAGTATTGGTGGAGATGTCATATGGCTTCATTCCAGCTAGTATTGGTGGAGATGTCATATGGCTTCATTCCAGCTAGTATTGGTGGAGAGGTCATATGGTTTCACTCCAGCTAGTATTGGTGGAGAGGTCATATGGCTTCAGTCTAGCTAGTATTGGTGGAGATGTCATATGGTTTCACTCCAGCTAGTATTGGTGGAGATGTCATATGGTTTCACTCCAGCTAGTATTGGTGGAGATGTCATATGGTTTCACTCTAGCTAGTATTGGTGGAGATGTCATATGGTTTCACTTCAGCTAGTATTGGTGGAGATGTCATATGGTTTCACTCCAGCTAGTATTGGTGGAGATGTCATATGGTTTCACTTCAGCTTGTATTGGTGGAGAGGTCACACGGTTTCACTCCAGCTAGTATTGGTGGAGAGGTCATATGGTTTCACTCAAGCTAGTATTGGTGGAGATGTCATATGGTTTCACTTCAGCTAGTATTGGTGGAGATGTCATATGGTTTCACTCCAGCTAGTATTGGTGGAGATGTCATATGGTTTCACTTCAGCTTGTATTGGTGGAGAGGTCACACGGTTTCACTCCAGCTAGTATTGGTGGAGAGGTCATATGGTTTCACTCAAGCTAGTATTGGTGGAGATGTCATATGGTTTCACTTCAGCTAGTATTGGTGGAGATGTCATATGGTTTCACTCCAGCTAGTATTGGTGGAGATGTCATATGGTTTCACTTCAGCTTGTATTGGTGGAGAGGTCATATGGTTTCACTCCAGCTAGTATTGGTGGAGAGGTCATATGGTTTCACTCCAGCTAGTATTGGTGGAGATGTCATATGGTTTCACTCCAGCTAGTATTGGTGGAGAGGTCATATAGTTTCACTCCAGCTAGTATTGGTGGAGATTTCATATGGTTTCACTCTAGCTAGTATTGGTGGAGATGTCATATGGTTTTACTCCAGCTAGTATTGGTGGAGATGTCATATGGTTTCACTCCAGCTAGTATTGGTGGAGATGTCATATGGTTTCACTCCAGCTAGTATTGGTGGATTGGTCATATGGTTTCACTCCAGCTAGTATTGGTGGAGAGGTCATATGGTTTCACTCTAGCTAGTATTGGTGGAGATGTCATATGGTTTCACTCCAGCTGGTATTGGTGGAGAGGTCATATGGTTTCACTCCAGCTAGTATTGGTGGAGAGGTCATATGGTTTCTCTCCAGCTAGTATTGGTGGAGATGTCATATGGTTTCACTCCAGCTAGTATTGGTGGAGATGTCATATGGTTTCACTCCAGCTAGTATTGGTGGAGATGTCATATGGTTTCACTCCAGCTAGTATTGGTGGAGAGGTCATATGGTTTCTCTCCAGCTAGTATTGGTGGAGAGGTCATATGGTTTCTCTCCAGCTAGTATTGGTGGAGATGTCATATGGTTTCTCTCCAGCTAGTATTGGTGGAGAGGTCGTATGGTTTCTCTCCAGCTAGTATTGGTGGAGAGGTCATATGGTTTCTCTCCAGCTAGTATTGGTGGAGAGGTCATATGGTTTCTCTCAGCTAGTATTGGTGGAGATGTCATATGGTTTCTCTCCAGCTAGTATTGGTGTAGAGGTCATATGTTTTCACTCCAGCTAGTATTGGTGGAGATGTCATATGGTTTCACTCCTGCTAGTATTGGTGGAGATGTCATATGGTTTCTCTCCAGCTAGTATTGGTGGAGAGGTCATATGGTTTCACTCCAGCTAGTATTGGTGGAGATGTCATATGATTTCACCCTAGCTAGTATTGGTGGAGATGTCATATGGTTTCTCTCAAGCTAGTATTGGTGGAGATGTCATATGGTTTCACTCAAGCTAGTACTGGTGGAGATGTCATATGGTTTCACTCAAGCTAGTATTGGTGGAGATGTCATATGGTTTCACTCTAGCTAGTATTGGTGGATATGTCATATGCTTTCACTCCAGCTAGTATTGGTGGAGATGTCATATGATTTTACCCTAGCTAGTATTGGTGGAGAGGTCATATGGTTTCTCTCCAGCTAGTATTGGTGGAGAGGTCATATGGTTTCTCTCCAGCTAGTATTGGTGGAGATGTCATATGGTTTCTCTCCAGCTAGTATTGGTGTAGAGGTCATATGGTTTCACTCCAGCTAGTATTGGTGGAGATGTCATATGGCTTCATTCCAGCTAGTATTGGTGGAGAGGGCATATGGTTTCACTCCCGCTAGTATTGGTGGAGATGTCATATGGTATCAATCCAGCTAGTATTGGTGGAGATGTCATATGGTTTCTCTCCAGCTAGTATTGGTGGAGAGGTCATATGGTTTCACTCCAGCTAGTATTGGTGGAGATGTCATATGATTTCACCCTAGCTAGTATTGGTGGAGATGTCATATGGTTTCTCTCAAGCTAGTATTGGTGGAGATGTCATATGGTTTCACTCAAGCTAGTACTGGTGGAGATGTCATATGGTTTCACTCAAGCTAGTATTGGTGGAGATGTCATATGGTTTCACTCTAGCTAGTATTGGTGGAGATGTCATATGGTTTCACTCCAGCTAGTATTGGTGGAGATGTCATATGGTTTTACCCTAGCTAGTATTGGTGGATATGTCATATGGTTTCACTCCAGCTAGTATTGGTGGAGATGTCATATGATTTCATTTCAGCTAGTATTGGTGGAGAGGTCATATGGTTTCTCTCCAGCTAGTATTGGTGGAGATGTCATATGGTTTCACTTCAGCTAGTATTGGTGGAGAGGTCACATGGTTTCTCTCCAGCTAGTATTGGTGGATATGTCATATGGTTTCACTCAAGCTAGTATTGGTGGAGAGGTCATATGGTTTCACTCCAGCTAGTATTGGTGGAGATGTCATATGGTTTCATTCTAGCTAGTGTTGGTGGAGAGGTCATATGGTTTCATTCTAGCTAGTATTGGTGGAGATGTCATATGGTTTCATTCTAGCTAGTATTGGTGGAGATGTTATATGGTTTCATTCCCTCTAGTATTGGTGGAGATGTCATATGGTTTCACTCCAGCTAGTATTGGTGGAGATGTCATATGTTTTCACTCAAGCTAGTATTGGTGGAGATGTCATATGGTTTCACTCCAGCTAGTATTGGTGGAGATGTCATATGGTTTTACCCTAGCTAGTATTGGTGGAGATGTCATATGGTTTCACTCCAGCTAGTATTGGTGGAGATGTCATATGGTTTCACTCTAGCTAGTATTGGTGGAGATGTCATATGGTTTCACTCCAGCTAGTATTGGTGGAGATGTCATATGGTTTCTCTCCAGCTAGTATCGGTGGAAATGTCATATGGTTTCACTCAAGCTAGTATTGGTGGATAGGTCATATGGTTTCACTCCAGCTGGTATTGGTGGAGAGGTCATATGGTTTCTCTCCAGCTAGTATTGGTGGATTGGTCATATGGTTTCATTCTAGCTAATGTTGGTGGAGAGGTCATATGGTTTCATTCTAGCTAGTATTGGTGGAGATGTCATATGGTTTCACTCCCGCTAGTATTGGTGGAGATGTCATATGGTTTCACTCCAGCTAGTATTGGTGGAGATGTCATATGGTTTCTCTCCAGCTAGTATTGGTGGAGAGGTCATATGGTTTCAATCCAGCTAGTATTGGTGGAGATGTCATATGGTTTCACTCCAGCTAGTATTGGTGGAGATGTCATATGGTTTCACTCCAGCTAGTATTGGTGGAGATGTCATATGGTTTCACTCCAGCTAGTATTGGTGGAGATGTCATATGGTTTCACTTCAGCTTGTATTGGTGGAGAGGTCACATGGTTTCACTCCAGCTAGTATTGGTGGAGAGGTCATATGGTTTCACTCAAGCTAGTATTGGTGGAGAGGTCATATGGTTTCACTCAAGCTAGTATTGGTGGAGAGGTCATATGGTTTCACTCCAGCTAGTATTGGTGGAGAGGTCATATGGTTTCACTCCAGCTAGTATTGGTGGAGATGTCATATGGTTTCACTCCAGCTAGTATTGGTGGAGAGGTCATATGGTTTCACTCCAGCTAGTATTGGTGGAGATGTCATATGGTTTCACTCCAGCTAGTATTGGTGGAGAGGTCATATAGTTTCACTCCAGCTAGTATTGGTGGAGATGTCATATGGTTTCACTCTAGCTAGTATTGGTGGAGATGTCATATGGTTTTACTCCAGCTAGTATTGGTGGAGATGTCATATGGTTTCACTCCAGCTAGTATTGGTGGAGATGTCATATGGTTTCACTCCAGCTAGTATTGGTGGATTGGTCATATGGTTTCACTCCAGCTAGTATTGGTGGAGAGGTCATATGGTTTCACTCTAGCTAGTATTGGTGGAGATGTCATATGGTTTCACTCCAGCTGGTATTGGTGGAGAGGTCATATGGTTTCACTCCAGCTAGTATTGGTGGAGAGGTCATATGGTTTCTCTCCAGCTAGTATTGGTGGAGAGGTCATATGGTTTCTCTCAGCTAGTATTGGTGGAGATGTCATATGGTTTCTCTCCAGCTAGTATTGGTGTAGAGGTCATATGTTTTCACTCCAGCTAGTATTGGTGGAGATGTCATATGGTTTCACTCCTGCTAGTATTGGTGGAGATGTCATATGGTTTCTCTCCAGCTAGTATTGGTGGAGAGGTCATATGGTTTCACTCCAGCTAGTATTGGTGGAGATGTCATATGATTTCACCCTAGCTAGTATTGGTGGAGATGTCATATGGTTTCTCTCAAGCTAGTATTGGTGGAGATGTCATATGGTTTCACTCAAGCTAGTACTGGTGGAGATGTCATATGGTTTCACTCAAGCTAGTATTGGTGGAGATGTCATATGGTTTCACTCTAGCTAGTATTGGTGGATATGTCATATGCTTTCACTCCAGCTAGTATTGGTGGAGATGTCATATGATTTTACCCTAGCTAGTATTGGTGGAGAGGTCATATGGTTTCTCTCCAGCTAGTATTGGTGGAGAGGTCATATGGTTTCTCTCCAGCTAGTATTGGTGGAGATGTCATATGGTTTCTCTCCAGCTAGTATTGGTGTAGAGGTCATATGGTTTCACTCCAGCTAGTATTGGTGGAGATGTCATATGGCTTCATTCCAGCTAGTATTGGTGGAGAGGGCATATGGTTTCACTCCCGCTAGTATTGGTGGAGATGTCATATGGTATCAATCCAGCTAGTATTGGTGGAGATGTCATATGGTTTCTCTCCAGCTAGTATTGGTGGAGAGGTCATATGGTTTCACTCCAGCTAGTATTGGTGGAGATGTCATATGATTTCACCCTAGCTAGTATTGGTGGAGATGTCATATGGTTTCTCTCAAGCTAGTATTGGTGGAGATGTCATATGGTTTCACTCAAGCTAGTACTGGTGGAGATGTCATATGGTTTCACTCAAGCTAGTATTGGTGGAGATGTCATATGGTTTCACTCTAGCTAGTATTGGTGGAGATGTCATATGGTTTCACTCCAGCTAGTATTGGTGGAGATGTCATATGGTTTTACCCTAGCTAGTATTGGTGGATATGTCATATGGTTTCACTCCAGCTAGTATTGGTGGAGATGTCATATGATTTCATTTCAGCTAGTATTGGTGGAGAGGTCATATGGTTTCTCTCCAGCTAGTATTGGTGGAGATGTCATATGGTTTCACTTCAGCTAGTATTGGTGGAGAGGTCACATGGTTTCTCTCCAGCTAGTATTGGTGGATATGTCATATGGTTTCACTCAAGCTAGTATTGGTGGAGAGGTCATATGGTTTCACTCCAGCTAGTATTGGTGGAGATGTCATATGGTTTCATTCTAGCTAGTGTTGGTGGAGAGGTCATATGGTTTCATTCTAGCTAGTATTGGTGGAGATGTCATATGGTTTCATTCTAGCTAGTATTGGTGGAGATGTTATATGGTTTCATTCCCTCTAGTATTGGTGGAGATGTCATATGGTTTCACTCCAGCTAGTATTGGTGGAGATGTCATATGTTTTCACTCAAGCTAGTATTGGTGGAGATGTCATATGGTTTCACTCCAGCTAGTATTGGTGGAGATGTCATATGGTTTTACCCTAGCCAGTATTGGTGGAGATGTCATATGGTTTCACTCCAGCTAGTATTGGTGGAGATGTCATATGGTTTCACTCTAGCTAGTATTGGTGGAGATGTCATATGGTTTCACTCCAGCTAGTATTGGTGGAGATGTCATATGGTTTCTCTCCAGCTAGTATCGGTGGAAATGTCATATGGTTTCACTCAAGCTAGTATTGGTGGATAGGTCATATGGTTTCACTCCAGCTGGTATTGGTGGAGAGGTCATATGGTTTCTCTCCAGCTAGTATTGGTGGATTGGTCATATGGTTTCATTCTAGCTAATGTTGGTGGAGAGGTCATATGGTTTCATTCTAGCTAGTATTGGTGGAGATGTCATATGGTTTCACTCCCGCTAGTATTGGTGGAGATGTCATATGGTTTCACTCCAGCTAGTATTGGTGGAGATGTCATATGGTTTCTCTCCAGCTAGTATTGGTGGAGAGGTCATATGGTTTCAATCCAGCTAGTATTGGTGGAGATGTCATATGGTTTCACTCCAGCTAGTATTGGTGGAGATGTCATATGGTTTCACTCCAGCTAGTATTGGTGGAGATGTCATATGGTTTCACTCCAGCTAGTATTGGTGGAGATGTCATATGGTTTCACTCAAGCTAGTATTGGTGGAGATGTCATATGGTTTCACTCCAGTTAGTATTGGTGGAGGAAGAACCCGAGTGTATTTCAGGAACACGGAACAGTACCCGGATAGAACCACTGACTTCCGTAAGTCAGCCGGATAGCTTCCCCAAACGAAATAATCTGACACCCCCATTGGGATTCGAAGCTACATCTGTGAGTGGCACATTATGAGTAACCACTCGATCACGGAGTCCCTTGTATTATTGATGGAGGAAGACCTTGGGTACACCTGTTAGCAGTATATTATTGATGGAGGAAGACCCCGGGTACACCTGTTAGCAGTATAGTATTGATGGAGGAAGACCCCGGGTACACCTGGTAACAACATTTCAGGCACGGGCTGGCAACGAAGTAGAACAACCGACCTTCTTTAAGTAGACTGGATAGCTTCCTCGTGAACCTGAACCACTCGGCCACGTAGATCATGCAGTCAAACAAACCTGTCTTTAGTAGACAGCAAACGGAATCGCAGAAAGTGGCTGCTTAACACAGGTGGCTGCTTAATATTATTATAAAAATAAATTAGTATTATAAAACAACATATTGGGAATCTGGTAACTGGCTGCTTAGTGCAAGATGGCTGCATAATAGAGGTGAGCACTAACACAGGTTCGACTGTATATAATTATTGTACAACTGTAGCTGTTACGATTGTGCCCTTAGGCAAGCAAGGCAGTTAAATTTCACATTGCCTCTGCTCTCCCCCTCATGGCGATGGATTCCATCGGGAATGAGGTCTCGAGATCGATTAAAATAATGGTGCAAGAACTTGTTTCGCAATCGAGCTAAAATAAATTTGCATAACAAATATTTTGATATTGTAAATGCATCATGACCATAATACAATGTTACTTCTCGTGCAGGCCTTTCTCTCAGATACTCTACGATTGGTCGCTGGTCAGTTCGTGGATCCCAATTACCCGGGCAAGGTGAATTATGAGAAAACGCTCTCCTTCATTGGATCGGCACTACAACTGAACGAGAAAGGACAATTGTAAGCATATAAATTAACCCTTAAACCGCCAAATGCGACTAGAGTCGTCGCATAGAGTCATACCAGATGCATAGAACGTGCCGTCTGATCAGGCTCTATGTTGTTTGCTATTCGGATAGTGGAGCTAAAACACGGAATAGCAAACAACATAGATCCTGATCAGACGCGACGTTATGCCGCGGCTGATCTGGATATATGCTATTTGCAAATGTGATTTTATTTACTCAGCAGGTAATGGGTTTAGAGGTATATTGTAGTGTTGATGGTGGTGGAACGTCTTAAAGTCATAAATATGACTGTTGTAAGTTCTATCTTACAATTATAGTCGTCAAAAAACCAGTATTTCCCAAGTTTTGTAGTAAGGAAATCCACCCTTTTAACATGTTTAATGTACATGAACATTGTTGAACAAATATATACAGTCTACATCCGTTATGTCGAATTCCGTCGGACTGAATACATTACTTCGACATAACCGAAGTTTGATTTAACGAAATTCGATATTAACAGATCCAGTTATATGTAAAATGATAGTGTCTGAAACGGGACTTTGATCCGACTTCGAGATAACAGGATAATTCGACATGACCGACTTTGACATAATGAATCTAGACTGTAATCTTATTTTGATTTTTTCGTTCGGCTATCTTCTCAGCTTCGTATCTCCATTATACATTATAATAGCAATGCTGTGATTCGTGTGAATGAAGTCATGCATGCATGTGCTGTACAATGATAAAATAATTAGTTCAAATTGGAAAAAATAAAATCGCTTCTTCTTTAAGCCGTAAAATAAAAATACACCGCAGCGTTCATAAACTCTACATTCACGATGTTGAACAATCAGCTGACGTACACGTGTCTCAATACGTTCACGTTGGTACTGTTTCTCCCACGACGCATCTATACTAGAGGACATAGAAAACGCACACTTCGGATAAGTGTGTTTTTACATAAAAACAATAACTATATAAATACATAGTTTTAAACATTTTGGAATATTTTTAGTTGTTCAGTTTGTGTTTTGTAATAAAGATATCTTTGATGGAATCCTTCGTATTTCGTTTTGATGTAATAATAATCATATAATGTAGGTGTGCGTTTTTTCTGTCCTCTAGTATATAATGTAGGTGTGTGTTTTTTCTGTCATCTAGTATATAATGTAGGTGTGCGTTTTTTCTGTCATCTAGTATATA
>CM026397.1:55209179-55239856 GCA_014843695.1 Archivesica marissinica | reverse complement strand
TACATGTATTACCACACGTTTAAATCATACATGTATTACCACACGTTTAAATCATACATGTATTACCACACGTTTAAATCATACATGTATTACCACACGTTTAAATCATACATGTATTACCACACGTTTAAATCATACATGTATTACCACACGTTTAAATCATACATGTATTACCACACGTTTAAATCATACATGTATTACCACACGTTTAAATCATACATGTATTACCACACGTTTAAATCATACATGTATTACCACACGTTTAAATCATACATGTATTACCACACGTTTAAATCATACATGTATTACCACACGTTTAAATCATACATGTATTACCACACGTTTAAATCATACATGTATTACCACACGTTTAAATCATACATGTATTACCACACGTTTAAATCATACATGTATTACCACACGTTTAAATCATACATGTATTACCACACGTTTAAATCATACATGTATTACCACACGTTTAAATCATACATGTATTACCACACGTTTAAATCATACATGTATTACCACACGTTTAAATCATACATGTATTACCACACGTTTAAATCATACATGTATTACCACACGTTTAAATCATACATGTATTACCACACGTTTAAACATACATGTATTACCACACGTTTAAATCATACATGTATTACCACACGTTTAAATCATACATGTATTACCACACGTTTAAATCATACATGTATTACCACACGTTTAAATCATACATGTATTACCACACGTTTAAATCATACATGTATTACCACACGTTTAAATCATACATGTATTACCACACGTTTAAATCATACATGTATTACCACACGTTTAAATCATACATGTATTACCACACGTTTAAATCATACATGTATTACCACACGTTTAAATCATACATGTATTACCACACGTTTAAATCATACATGTATTACCACACGTTTAAATCATACATGTATTACCACACGTTTAAATCATACATGTATTACCACACGTTTAAATCATACATGTATTACCACACGTTTAAATCATACATGTATTACCACACGTTTAAATCATACATGTATTACCACACGTTTAAATCATACATGTATTACCACACGTTTAAACTTGATTTATTTTACAACGAGATCAAGGTTCCAGTCTGGCGCCAGTGATTTCTAGGTAAATACTATCGGTTCGCATGATAATATAACCATGTTCAGACCTGTTACTTGGTGTCTCTTCATCTATCTATCATGTTGAACAATATAGTTTAGTTTATTTTATTAAATTCCAGTAGGCTTTCAAGCCCATGAGGACATACATACATATTATATACAGTTAGCGAACAGTGCAAACATAAAGCATACATTTTATACAAATGAGCTCCCACGGCCATTTACATTTATATCTATGTGTAAATACATGTAATATTTATCTGATATGTGTCTTATAATTAAAGCAAAATAGTTCTTTATTTCTAACAAGGAGAAGGTCAAAAGACGCAACAAAACACATATATAATATATAATCCTGTGTTGACTATGAATGTGCGCGAATCACTTCGGCATAAAAACCAGGACAATCGCATACAGTGTATATGTAATTGCTTTGTATTTGTTAAATATGAATATGGCTTTAATGTATCTATAATCGTGGACCGATGAAGCTAAACAGAACGAGCGTGAACGCTCTTATATTATATTATTTACTGGCCTCCTTTTCAACAGGATGCAAACAGGTTCAATATACAGAGACCGCGAGGTTGCCAAACTTTTACGCATGGTCGAACAAGAACTCACCATGAATAACTATACCATGAATTGGACACGATGGCACAATTGTTTTTGTGAAAGGGACAGGGACCATCGCGAAACAATGTCTGCAGCTCAAGTGAGTAGTATTGTCCATAGTTTATACACATATATTTTAGCTCGATTGCAAACAAGTTCTTACAAGTTATATTAATCACTCTCGAGACCTCGTTCCCGATGGAATCAATCGCAACGAGGGCGAGCTGACCAGCGACCAATCGTGGAGTATCTGAGAGAAAGGCCTGTGTGAAAGTGAAATAATACTATAAGCATGGTGAATTTACAATATCAAAAATAATTATCTTTTATAGAAATTGATTTTAGCTTGATTGCGAAACAAGTTCTTACAACTTATAGTAATCACTCTCGATACCTCATTCCCGATGGAATCAATCGCAACGAGGGAGAGAGAAGAAGCAATGTGGAAGTTAAATGCCTTGGAATCAATCGCAACGAGGGAGAGAGAAGAAGCAATGTGGAAGTTAAATGCCTTGCATAAGGGCACAATCGTAACGGCTACAGCTTGGCTCGAACTCTTGGCAGTTCACACCTTAAGTGAACGCTCTACCACTACGCTATTACGGCTTCCAGTTATTATATTATTATCCTTGTAACACAGTCTGGTTCCGTTGTATTACTAGTGTCATGTGTGTAATGGTTTACACCACAGGCACACCACTCTGTAGCTCTAATGGGAACCAATGACGTTATAGTAACCAATGCAAATTTCTTTGAACATTTTCCTATAACGTCTGGAATATTTTTACTAGTCATACTGTATTACGTAAATGAGAGCGGTTTCTAAATAAACATGCATTATCAAAAATAATACTTTGTTAGTATCATGCTTATATAATGTTATTTCACTATGCGTTATGGGTCATTATCCGACACTTTTGAATATTTGAAATATGTGTTTGTCCCATTGCATGCATTTGTGTTGTAAACTAGCATGCAATGTTCGTATGATAATAGCTAACAAAATACAAAAATTGAATACATAAGATGCATAATCATTCTTAAATTTGTACAAAATGTGACTTTTGTTACTTTTTGTCTCTACCGTCACAATTCCATTTGTTTGTGACGGTGAATTAATCCAGCAGGTACTGAGCATGGAGTTAAATTTGTTTAAAATGTGACTTTTGTTACTTTTTGTCTCTACCGTCACAATTCCATGTGTTTGTGACGGTGAATTAATCCAGCAGGTACTGAGCATGGCGTTAATACATAAACATGTTTAAATTAAGTGTTACTTACTACTATATGTCACATCGTCAGAACGTAGCATTTATGTTCGTGATCTCTATCTCCAGATAAAGGATATATGCTACGATCAGAAGCTGCCGTTGTCGGATTCTCTAATCAACCAAGTTTTGAACCTGTGTGATTCTAACAATAGGGATGGTCAATACAGGTAAATGGACTGACTCTCTAAAACACTATAATATTAATAATAATAAAGACTTTATTTAACGAGAGAACTCATTTGAACAATTAAGTCAATCTACCATGAGGCCCTCAACAAATTAAAACATGAAATAGCATAATGAAACATGTAAACAGAAACCAGTAAAACTTTCATAGGAAATAAGATATAAGCTGCAAGAACTAATACTTATATTCATGTATAATTGTAAATCAGTTTATTAGGTTATTGGTCTGTTCTTTGCACCACCTGCAATATAAAGCTTTGAAGTGTGGAACAGAATGTGCTGTTTTGATGTGATAAGGGAGGGAATTCCACAAGTGTGACCCTGAATATAAGAAAGATTGTCTAAAACGTTCAGTAGTTGGCTTAGGAGGGTAAAGTTGGAGATTGGCTGATGATCGCACGTTTTGAGTTCGAACATCGGAAGTAAATCTGAATGACTCTTGCAGATAGACAGGTGCTAGGCCATTGAGTATTTTAAACGTTAAGACTGTTTTTTGAAAGCAAACCATTTCTGGGAAAGACAGCCAACATGTTGGCGAGGTATGGTTTACATTCATCAAACAGGTCCTAAAATATTCCCATTTCCATGAAGCTATTTATATATGACAAGTGTGTCATATGGGCAAACCGGTAGCGACGATAAATAAACATTAAAAAAACAAAAAACATGTACTATTGTGCACTATATGTCGGTTGTTTAACGCGAAACTATTGAATTGCGTATAGACATTGCAGATTGTAGAATACTTCCCCGATGAACACTTGATGAATATATATCATAACGAATATGTTCTTGTAATATTTCAGGTGGCTTCCCTTTATAGAGTTCTTGAACCGTGTATGTCCCTCAAATACCGGTCTGCCGATTCCAGTAAGTAAACGTCCCTTGGAGTACGCCAAACACCTCCCCAATCCCGTGCCAAACTGGCCCCGAGCTGAGGCCATTACAGAGGTCTGTTATAGCACCCTAAAGTTATTTAGCGTGCATGGTGTTGGGGGTGTGGCACACATAACACATTCGTTGTCAATCTGTATCGTACCCAACCCGCCTATTAATTTTATACATGTAGCCTCGTTGTGTTTGTTACAGAATATTAGTGTGTACATGTATTGTTTCTGTTACTCACCTTTTATCCTATTGTCATCGCATTTACTGAATAGACTGTGGCGCCCGTGGTCCAGTGGTAAAGCGTCGGATTTTGAATCGAATTGTTCCGGATTCGATACTCAGGGCACGTTTGTTGTGTCCTTGAGCATGACGCCTTACATACATTGCCTAGTACTTGTTAACCGCTTAGGTCGGGTAAACATGCCCAGGAAAACATGCAGTTCCCCGTGTTTTACAGACCATGAATGTATGAAGTAAAAAAATAGGACACAAACCATGTTACTAAATTTAGAATTTTAATTTTATATACAACCAATAACATATACACTGCAGTGGCGTAGTTTCCTATAGGCACGTACCTAATAATTGAAAATATGAAAATGCTAGAAATGCAATAACAATAAAGGGTAAGGGGACGGAGGAGTGCATCAAATCAATCGAATATGATAATATGTCGATATGTCAATACTTTTTAATTTGATAAAAGAAGACTCACATAATTACACATGTATGTTCCTTGTTTCTTATCAGAACATACCCGTAACTGCCTCAGAATGTAACTACGGCGATATCGACTTTCAAACTCTTCCGGGGGAGATACCCGGACCCCCCCATACACACATCTGAAGTTCAAGCAACGTCCCTGCACTGTACACTCGATATTGAATAACAATACCACACTATAAACGGCACGTGGAATATCCGTATTTACTGTTAATAAGTCACTTACTAAATAAACAAGACATTTCGCGTTACTTCTAATCGACTTTTTAACCTTAGTCATGAAATGAAGTATCCGTAATGTGTCATGTTGGTCGATTTTAGTATATGTGTGATTCTGCTCAATTATTAATACAGCAATCTATCAACAGAGCATTGGCGAACCCCATATGCCACCAACATAACTTGTGAGAAATACGTGCGAATTATTCACACGCATCGTCTAGTCTGTATATGTGTATACATGTCCCAGTGTCCGGTTTGCACTTCGCCTACCATCGTCTAGTATGTATATTTGCATACATGTCCTAGTGTCCGGTTTGCAGTTCGCCTACCATCGTCTAGTCTGTATATGTGCATACATGTCCCAGTGTCCGGTTTGCAGTTCGCCTACCATCGTCTAGTCTGTATATTTGCATACATGTCCCAGTGTCCGGTTTGCAGTTCGCCTACCATCGTCTAGTCTGTATATGTGCATACATGTCCCAGTGTCCGGTTTGCACTTCACCTACCATCGTCTAGTCTGTATATGTACATACATGTCCCAGTGTCCGGTTTGCAGTTCGCCTACCATCGTCTAGTCTGTATATTTGCATACATGTCCCAGTGTCCGGTTTGCAGTTCGCCTACCAGCTTATGTCTAATTACTGAAACCATGTGCCTAGTGTATGCTTCATTTGTCGGAACGTCTATGCACTGTGCAACATTTTTGCTTAACTCTTTCACCGCCAATGTCGCATAAAAGCGACTTTGTAAAAAAAGTAGAGAACCCGATCGGACAGAACAGAACATGCCGTCTGATCAGGCTATATGCTGATTGCTCGTCAAGACAGTGGAGCTGACGCACCTGTCTGAATAGTAAACAACATAGATCATGATCAGACGCGGCGTTACGCCGCGGCTGATCTGGATCTATGTTGTTTGCACATGCTCTGAATTTATTCGGCGCTGAAAGAGTTAAATGCTAAAGTTATATTCCTGCTATCAAAATACGAGATTAAGCTGCATGCGAGTTTCCAGTTTTACATGCCAGCAAGTTTAATTTAGCGTGCTAAAAGTGAGTTACGCACATTAATTCGATTGCTATTTTGTTGTTACGGAGAAATGTAGTTACGAGGAGAGCCGAAATCAAATAGACTATCCTTGTCATAATACAAGTATGTACAGTCAAACCTGTGTTAGTGGTCACCTCCATTAAGCAGCGAATCAGTATTAACCATTTCCCTCATAGAAGCTGTCATAATACAATTATGTACAGTCAAACCTGTGTTAGTGGTCACCTCCATTAAGCAGCGAATCTGTATTAACAACTGTTTTCAGGGTTACTAGACTACTTATCCACTGCATGGTAGCTAAATTGCGGTCATGTGGAGATATAATAGTATATTAACCTAAATCTCTATGAAGGAAAGGGTTAAGCAGCCAGTGTCCAGATTCTCAAAATGTTGATGATTATTATTATTCATCTACCCTCTATTAAGCAGTCACTTTCTGTGATTCCTTTGGTTGGCTGCTTCAGACAGATTTGACTGTATCAATGTTCAAGTAGTTTAAAAATGTGAAAAGGGTTGGATTCCAAGCCGGAAAACTTTGGCAATAACTGGGTTTTGCAATGAATACAACTGTATGTTAAAGACCGTTTTAGAAATTGTGACGTGAAATTGAACAGGAATAGGACTTTAAGCTTTTATGTATATATGAATGGTTTCTGGGGAAATGTTTTAGAAATGTTGCACTGCTTTGTTTGCTGGTGTTTTGGGTTTAGTTTATACACATTTATTTTAGCTCGATTGCGAAATAAGTTCATACAACTTATATTAATCACTCTCGATACCTCATTCCTGGTGGAATCCATCGCCACGAGGGAGAGAGAAGAGGCAACGTGGAACTTAAATTCCTTGCCTAAGGGCACAATCGTAACGGCTCCAGCGGGGCTCGAACTCCGGACCTTATTTTGGGTTTAACGTCGCACCAACAGCTTAGGTCATATAGTGACTTTCCGGCTATTATTGGTGGAGGAAGACCTCGGGTGCCTCTCCGAGCAGTATTGCAGGCGTGTGTGGACACCCAGGTAAAACCATCGACCTTCTGCTGAACTGGGAGTGTGATTTGTTTGACCAGTGTTCATGTGTACCATCTAACAGAGTCTAAACATTGTTATTATATATATTAAACTTGTACAATTTCATCTAAGCCTTTTCGGCGTAATGTTATGAGTATTTTTATTTACCAAATTAGAGAGTTTAATAACGTTTTTACGCCATTGAAAATTAAGCCAAATCAGGTAAATTATTGTTGTGAGTACCAGAATAATCTGAGATCATTTCTCGTATTATAAAATGGTTTACTTATTTACATATAGTATACTGGACCTACTATACTAGAGGACATAGAAAACGCACACCTACATTATATACTAGAGGACATAGAATACGCACACCTACATTATATACTAGAGGACATAGAATACGCACATCTACATTATATACTAGAGAACATAGAAAACGCACACCTACATTATATACTAGAGGACATAGAATACGCACACCTACATTATATACTAGAGGACATAGCAAACGCACACCTACATTATATACTAGAGCACATAGAAAACGCACGCATACATTATATACTATAGGACATAGGAAACGCACACCTACATTATATGATTATTATTACATGAACACGAAATACGAAGGATTCCATCAAAGATATATCACAAATTACAAAACACAAACTGAACAACTAAATATATTCCAAAATGTTTAAAACTATGTATTTATATAGTTATTGTTTTTCTTGTAAGAACACACTTATCCGAAGTGTGCGTTTTCTATGTCCTCTAGTATACGTCAGATTATAGTAACATCACAAGACTTATAATTTACGATAATTAATTTCCATTTATAGAGAAAGGGAACACAGTCACCTCGCCGAGAATCTCCGAGACGAGGGGGGAACCCACCTGAGGATAGGTGAGTACAAATTGAACAGTCAGAAACTGATTATGAATATTTCTGCGTGAAACTATAGAACGACCATACCATACAAACTGTTACAGTCAACTAAACCTGGCATGTGTGTTACGTTTATTTATCGTCGCTACCGGTTGCCCATATGAGCGACGCCTCCTGAAGATATTAGTCATTTTTGAGTTTTGGAGGATAGTGCAATGATACAGACAGAGACCCATGTCGGAGTCTCCTCTGGTTCTTTTACGTGCACGGTGTACAGCATCGACACGAGACCTCGGTCTAATGTCCCATCTGAAAGAGTGTTAATAACCAGGCATTCAAGTGATTACTATTTAAGTAGACATTCCCAGAAAGACTGGTAATCCAGGTATCGCAGGTTCGATCCCCCGTCTGACCCTAATAAAATTAACAGTCTTTCAGATGGGACGTTAAACCGAGGTCTCGTGTCGGTGCTTTACACCGTGCACGTAAAAGAACCAGAGGAGTCTCTGGAATGGGTCTCAATCTGTATCATTGCACTATCCTCCAACAATCTAAAATGACTAATCTCTTCAGGAGGCGTCGCTCATATGGGCAACCGGTAGCGACGCTAAATAAACGTAAAACACACAGTCGATATATTTTGCCATAAAGGTTAGATTTACTCATTAATGCGGTTTCTGCTCTTAAGTTTCACGAGAATATATTTATTACACGTTGAAATAAAAATATTAATTACATAATACATTTCGGGGTATGTACAGTGTTTGTAGCGCAGCATGCACGGTGTGAGCATCACGTTTGATATTTTTTGTTCAAACTGCATGTTTCATTTTAGTTAGTCTAACCTATGCTATGCATTAGCCTGTTCTATTCTGTTCACTATTAGTTTATTACTCTCTGAGTTTAAAAACCAAAACTGCGTATGTATATGCATGTATATACATGTGTGTGCAATGTATGCATATATATATACTCACACGAAAAAGAAAGTGTGCACTTGGTTAGAGGGAAAATGATATACTTATAATTATTCACAGGTAAAACAATGGTCTGATAATTATCAAATTTCAATTAAAAGTAAAACATCGTGTAGCCAATACATGTGTGTACATTTTGATACTAAATTTGCCTATTTATTGCGTCTATATATAAATATAAAATGTTCTCTCTAACCAAGTGCACACTTTCTTTTTCGTGTGAGTATATATATAAGTGTGTGTGTAATTTGACATTGTAATGACACGAAAAGGAAATAAAAATAAAAACAAAAATACTTTTAATAACTTGTTACAAAAATAGTTTGCAAAAAAAATCAACTTTCTTATTCACAGCTCCAACAACTAATACAAGCTACACATTTACGCCACACGATTGAAACACAATTAAATTTCTCTTGTATCACTTATAATGTTACCATTATTTAGGGGTCAGACCCCATTTAGGATAATACCTACACCCAAAGAAAACTATGCTATACAGGAAGAAGATAATAGGTATTTTACATGTGTTTGACCGTGTTGTTACTGTACCATGTATGTTGTTAAATTACACAACAACAATGTTGTGGTAATTGTTGTTGTATAATAGAATATACAAGTAGATACATTTTACCTAACTTAAAGCGACACTACATTAGTGAACACGCAGATTTCTGCAGAATGTAATTTCCTATTATATGGTATAATTTGTATCCAAATTGTTGCCTCAAAAACTGAGTTATTTCAACTAATAAACAAACGTCGTATACGCGGTTTGTTTACATAACAAAATAATGTAAATACGGTAAATATCCATGCGTTAATACAACGCGTGTATCCTGAATAACACGATATATGGTACATATGTATCGTTATATGAAATCCTACTTTCAATTTTAAAAGTTTGTAGACCACAAAAACACTGTTTATTGATTCAATGTTAGTGTTCGAAAGAATGTGTAGTAGCAATGCATGTATACGTGAAACAAATGCATTTTATTTGCTTTTTGCGATGTAATGTCGCTTTAAAATAATGTTGAAAATTCGTAAATTAAATCTAAAGATACACATTATGTAATGAACTGGATATATAGATTTGTCCTTGGCGATGGGGCGATTTGAATGAAATATTATAGTCGGTTCAAAATCTCACATAGAGCTTGTGTTGTACTGTTGCTATCTTGCCGACTGAAAATAAAATTGATATTATCTTATCTTATCATAGCGCTACTTTCTAGGAAAGGAAAAATAAGAAAAATAATACGCATTTGTTATCTGCTCATTTCGCCTACATCATGCTAAATATTAAATGTGTGATATACGTTGCAAAGGACTATATTTCACACTCATCGCAGAGTTATACTGTAATAGTAGTGTTTTAATTTAACAGATACATGTATCCACCATCTACACCAAGAGCCATCCACAACCAAAGATTTAGCAGCTCAAGTGCAAAACAAGTGCACAATTATGCGCCAAAATATAAGTATTTAATGTACGCTGAGCGTTTGGCTGCATATTCAACTTGCTTTATACAACATTGAATAAACCATACCACTCCACCGCCTCTTCATTCCTGTGTACCCCTTGATATAGGTTAACTAACATAATAAACACATTATTTCGTAGATGAGATATTTATTTCAAGAATAATTTAAATATCAAATGTTTTACTAAACTGAAGGTTAAATGATTGAGCTTACCATTGTGTTAAACGTTTTGTGGAAGTCGTGATAGCGCAGTGGTAGTGCAGTGGTAGCGCGTTCACTTCCGGTGCGAAATGCCCGTAGTTCGCGTCCAACTGTAGCCGTTAGGATTGTGCCCTAGGCAAGGCACTTAAATTCCACATTGCCTCTTCTATCTCCCTAATGGCGATGGATTCCATCAGGAATGAGGTCTCGGGAGAGTTTAATCTGACGTTGTAAAAACTTGTTTCGCAATGGAACAAAAATGTCTGCCTTATTATAAAGCCTCTACTGTATTTTGAGAATAATTTGAGAATAATGAGACAGCATAAACTTGTAGGTTAGTTCATTCGCCCGATAGACACAGCTCACGTGATCGCACGCCTCCTAGACATACCCCATCGTATCAGGACGGATCTCCACTGCCACCTCTTCGACTAACCTCACCAGCACCATCTGAGAAAAGCATAGCACCAAGTCCAAGGGACACACATAAATACGCATTTCAGAGATATCAACCGGACATGAATCCAGTTTATGAGGACAACAACCAGGATAGGGGTAGACATTTTGATGACAGATATGACTATGAACAAGAAAATAGACCACCACGAAGAGACTATTATGAAGAAAGAAAATTTTACGACGTACATGACAGGCGAAGATCATATGCTGAAGAACCAAGGTACTTCAAGAACACGCTGATATAATTTGCACGAAGATGAATGTATGCCCCACCGCTTTATATACATAGAAAGTCACGCATTTTCAAACCTACCTTTCACATAATTAATTTATGATCCACATAACATTGCCGGTATTCAAATAGTCGCTAACTTTATATATGGCACCGTAAGTCTTCAAAAGTAGTTATGTTGGCATATTGAGGGCACTGTAGCTTAGCACACCATAGCAATAGTACACACGTCACATCCATACGAAATTTATTCGAATATGTCCCCTTAACGTACTTGGGTGTTGTATTGTACATTGCATACGGGAGCGATTTCACGGCTTCGTAGAAACACGAAAATCTAACAAATCATTAACAAAAATCATTAGTTATGCAAATAACATGGAATATAATAAAACATATCCATGTATAGTGTCACTCAATAAGGAAATTAAGACATAGATACAATACAAATTCACGATATAAGAAGTTCCAACATATAAGTGTCCAATTAATTTATATTTTACATACTAATTGCATTCGCTTGCTTATCTGCAGATGAGTTACATAATTATGTTGTGTTGATGGAATTGCTTTGAAGCACTCAATGCATTTAGTATATTTGTCTAACGGCATAAATATTAAGACAATGTGGTCCTGGTGAGGCCATTCTTAGTGGTATACTGCTACGTGTGTTTTACGTTTATTTATCGTCGCTACCCGTTGCCCATATGAGCGACGCCTCCTGAAGAATCATTTCAGATTTTTGGAGGATAGTGCAATGATACAGATAGAGACCCATTCCAGAGTCTCCTCTGGTTCTTTTACGTACACGGTGTACAGCATCGACACGAGACCTCGGTTTAAAGTCCCATCTTAAAAACTGCTATCATAACAAAGTGTGTAGTTCTACTAAAACAATGTATGTGTGCTTCTGAATGATTGTCACATCGTGGAACTGGTTCAATGCCTGAACGCGGTGATTGTTTTAAATTCCAAATAATTATAACTTATTGAAATATCGCGATTCTGATTGGTTGATTCAGCCCATGTGATCGCCGTTCATAATCCAATGAATTGCAAAATTATTATATTCTTATTACTATTCATAGCAGACTACAGTTTATATTGTGTAGTAAATCAAATAGACAACTTGTTTGGAAATTTGTAAAATATTAATTGTAAATATAGCATTTGAATGTTCATTTTCTGTGTTTCATATGAAATGTCATTTATTTGCATAAAACTTAGTTTAGTATTTATTATTTATTTGCGCTGTTCTCTTTTGAGGAAAGTATATATAATAGGATTTTACAATCGCGGTAAATTCATACCATATATTATGAAGTTTATAAGAGGTCCCTAAGGAAGATTTTTATTTTATTGATTTAAGCAGTTGATTTTCAACAAATATATGTCGAATGTGTCAAAAGCAAAACGGTCATGCCGCGACCAATCAGAATCATTCCAGGTTATATTACACGTGTGTATATACAAGAAAATATGTGATGGCTGTATTAAACTGAATGCAAGGAAATGTATGTGATAACTATTATATATGTAATCATAAAACGATTTGATAAATGATCGTATATTTGAAATTACAATACGAAAAATACGTTATGCAGTACATATTTCTGCTAGACTTACTATTTTTAGTTTTCAGAAAAAGTTTCATTAAATACGATATAATAGATAAATACATGCAGCCGAGTTACCTTGAATATATAAAACGAACACTTACTGTATTTATAACTTAAAACATTAAACGAATGTTGAATTTCAAAATAAATAAATTTGGTATAATGATTATTATATCTAAATGTATAGAGCCTATCAACCGAGTTGGCAACAGCAATACCCAATGGGATCCAATTCACCCCCACCTCCTAGACGAATAAACGAAAGAGACAATCAGAGAAGAGAAGGAAGGTAACGACGGTCAGCTAACATAAATAACTAATCTAATAACAGCAACAACTCATATTAATCACTAAACATCCACTCAACATCATCAACAGCAGCAGCAACAGCAACAGAATCATCATCATCATCGTCGTCGTCGTCGTCGTCGTCATCATCATCATCATCATCATCATCATCATCATCATCATCATCATCATCATCATCATCATCATCATCATCATCATCATCATCATCATCATCATCATCACCAACGACATCATCAGCAGCAGCAGCTGCAGCAGCAGCAACAGCATCATCATCAACATCATTATCATCATCGTCGTCGTCGTCGTTCATCGTAGACCACAACCAGATTCATCATTATCATCATAATCAGGTTCATCATTATCAGATTCATCATCATCGTCATCACCAGAATCAGTAATAGCAAGCCTCTAGAAGAGTATACTCGCAATAGTAGTAGGATAAACATTTAAACTTGTATGCCAAGTATTCACAGCGTATCTGCCTACATGATATAACATACCCCACGAAGGTATCTTTCTGTAACACTATAATCAACGCATGCGTAAATTCTAGTGTCCTCAATCACTCTGTATATATACCAAGTGCTTCTGTTTGCTGTGATGTAATATCCACAGTGCTTTGATTGTTCTAGGCATGCATGCAGCTAAACGTTTCTATGCTCCTGTTTTCGGAGAATTGCATGCAAAGCGTGTTTTATAATTTCGTTGCCTGTAGATGGTTTTCTTAAGAAGAAAATTCGAACATATGACGGACAGACTAGTATATCAAAACTGTAAGCAATATGCCCCCCCCCCCCCCCACACACACACACATAAGGATGTATGCTAACTTGTTTATTGTACATTTGTAAAGATTTTTTGTCAGCTGTGATACGCCGCTATTAGCAGATGTAATTTTAATTTAATACCAGTTGTGCAACATTGTAGAGAACACAGAACTTTGCAGCGAGTGCCAAGTAGATACAACAGACGGCTATCCTATGCCGAACCGTCAAGGTAGCAGCTCGCTTTGATTACCGTTTTTAAACATCATTTTGATGGACTCTTCTATTTGTATAAATACGAGATTAACACCCGCTTCAAACATACAAACGGATCTATAGTCCAGTGGTTAACACGCTCGACTGGTAATTCAAGGATAGCATGTGCCCGATTAGAATGTGTGTGTTTTACTTTTATTTATCATGGCTACCGTTTGCCCATATGAGCGACGCCTCCTAAAGAGATTAGTCATTTTAAATATTTGGAAGATAGTGCAATGATACAGACAGAGAACCATTCCAGAGTCTCCTCTGGTTCTGTTACGTATACATTCATACACGTTCGGACACTTGTTTTAGTTGTTACGGCACTACTAGTTGTCCAGGGATTTCCCAGAACTGCGATCGGAAGACAAGACACTGCTATTCCTAATGCTACTTGTCAGATATAACTTATAACATATGTTCAACTAAATAAACGTCTCAGATAACCGAAGGAGCGCTGTCCGATTACCGCAGTGGTTAGCACGCTCGCTTCTCACCAATGCAACCCGGGTTCAATCCTCGGACCGGGAAGTATGTGAGATGGTACGGTGGTCGCCAGATCGAACAGGTGGGTTTTCTCCGGGTACTCCTGGTTTCCTCCCACACGAATAACCAGATATACGCTTTCATCCGCGCCAACGAGAGTGATTACTATAAGTTGTTCGAACTTGCTTCGCAATCGTTGTAAAAAAAAGTTTAAACTTATAGATTTAAATATGATTAAATCAACTCAAATGAAAGTATGATAATGATATATATAATCGATACATATTGTAGAACCAAGGAATCACCTTATGAGCAGCACTGGAAGCGATGGGCTAAACAAAGCAACAGGTACTGCTATGCCACCTTGCAAGCTAATCTCATATACACGACATATTGTTCAGTTTTGTATCACGATAGTTCAATCACATCACTACCCTACATGACTCCCGCGTATCTATATAATACCAGTACATGCTATATAAATCTATGCTCACACGAAAAAGAAAGGGTACACTTGGTTAGAGGGAAAATTATGTACTTATATTCACACGTACAACAGTGTTCTGATAATTATCAAATTTCAATTAAAAGTAAAACATCGTGTAGCCAATACATGTTTGCACATTTGTGTGTGTTTTACGTTTATTTATCGTCGCTACCGGTTGTCCATATGAGCGACGCCACCTGAAGAGATTAGTTATTTTAGATTTTGAAGGATAGTGCATGATACAGACAGAGACTCATTCCAGAGTCTCCTCTGGTTCTTTTACGTGCACGGTGTAAAGCACCGACACGAGACCTCGGTTTAACGTCCCATCTGAAAGACTGTTAATTTTATTAGGGTCAGACGGGGGATCGAACCTGCGATCCCTGGATTACCAGTCCAGCGTGTTACCACTGGACTACATATCCGTCTTTGCACATTTTGACACCACAGTTGCCTATTTATTGCTTCTATATATAAGTATAAAATTTACCCTCTAACCAAGTGCACACTTTCTTTTTCGTATGAGTATATTGTCATCTAACACACTATCATTATACATTGTGTATTTCACTTTTCATTTCATAATTTGACTTTTACTAAAACGACACAGCAGTATTTGTTTGTAAATATAAACTGTGATAATTAATTACTTAAAGTATTCTTTTGAGGAGGAAAATTAGATAAGACTGTTTTCTATTCTAATCCTGTTTCTATCTTTTGACATTTGTAATGTTATGCATTGTTCAAACTGTATACGATTGGTAAATACAATAGGTTTAAATTAAATTATTTTGTTGATGGAAGTTTAACTGATTATAGTTGTGCACACATTGTAGAGAGCCGAGAGAATTGCAAAGAGTTCCAAGTCGGTACAACAGACCAAAATCCTACGCAGAACCTCCGAGGTAGCAGCTCGCTTTGCTTTCTTTAATTCCAATTTATTGAAAGTCAATTACGATAACTAAGAAATAGATTCACAGAATAGTTCCATTGAGAATCACATGTGTTATTTAGCGTTGATACAGATATAATAGAGAGATAGATAGATGTCGTTATTTAATGAGGGTGATCTAATTAATTCTGACGTAATTTTTCTTAGTGCCCTCAAAATATGAACTTAAAATAGAAGACGCATTGCCAACAAAAACCCGGTTATATCGTATATTTTCGTTGTTAATTAGAACAATATTAAACCAGCGTATATCTTATTAAAGACTGGAAGAGAAACGTCGACGTCCGTACTCCTTCAAAGACGACCCGAGGTACATTCACATGGCGTAGAGGATATTTATTTTCTCTTTTTAGACAATAACTCAGCTGCATAATTCCTGAATACCATACGTCCGAGATTTAAATGAAAGACACACCTTGTCTAAACTATTACATACGAGGACCAGTATGCAGCTGAATTCTGAAGAGATAAACGTGCATGGGTTTATAGTTAGTTAGTGGGTTGGTTTCATATAGCTAACCATCGTTGTATAGGCCTATTTATTGTAAAACATAATATTTGAAATGAACAATAACATTTTAACTCTTGCATGTCTTTATTTCAGATTGACAAATGTTTTATTGTGATGGTTTTTAATCGGTTATGAAGAAATATGTTTTGCTTTTGAAATAACATTAAGAATTACTAATCTTGCAGATTACATGAGCAATATTATGAAAGATCTCAACCACCCGTAAAGGCGCTTGGAAGGAACCAAACCATTTCGCCAGTTAGGCAAATGTCGCCAGTTAGGCAAATGTCGCCAGTTAGGCAAATGTCTCCGGTTAGGCAAATGTCTCCAGTTAGGCAAATCTCTCCAGTTAGGCAAATGTCTCCAGTAAGACAAATGTCTCCAGTTAGGCAGATGTCTCCAGTAAAGGAACATTATCATCCTAGTTATGGAGAACCTTATGAGGAAGCCCCGTATATAAATTCCTATAGGGAACAATATCCATATGATAGGTATTTGTGTTACGAGGTTGAGGGACTGTTACTTGTAGTGTATATCTAATCCAATGCTTTATATGACTTTGTTTTTTAAGAAATAATGTATGTATACTAGAGGACATAGAAAGCATATATGCAAATTACATATAGAAGAAGACATTTTATTTTCCAATTTGAACCTAAAAGTTCATCATTGTACAACATATGTATATACATAAAAGCATTCACGTGAACAATATGTCAATAAAATTATGAGAAATCATATACAGTATTCAATTCAATTCAATTCAATTATTCTTTATTAACTCAGATCATTTACATGACATATGAGTATACATGTAATTAATTAACAGAAGTTGTGACACGGATTGATATATAAATAATAAAGAGCATAGGGGAGAGAAGAGTCAAGATTGGAGATGGGAAAATAGAAAAAAGAAAAACAATATTGACAATACCTACTATACATATAATACATTATTATTTACATTCTCATTAATTGTCTAAATAGCGAGTATCGTTACTGTAGCTGTATTGTTCTTCTAAGAGGAATGTTTGTTTTCATTTATAAAATATATGTATTAACAGAACTACTGTTATAATTACGTACAGGCCATATATGTATTGTGCTTTCAAAGTAAAGTAATAACGGTTGTAAACAAACATTCGATACACTATTGCATTATAGGTAAGTCAGGTATAACCTATTAAACAATAAATCACAGTACATGTAAGCTATCGTATATTGCCTTACCTATACAGTAGTGTAATATTCCAACCGTATTATTACTTTACTTTGAACGCACAGTACCTGTAAGCTATCGTATATTGCCTTACCTGTACAGTAGTGTAATATTCCAACGGTATTATTACTTTACTTTGAAAGCACAGTACCTGTAAGCTATCGTATATTGCCTTACCTATACAGTAGTGTAATATTCCAACTGTATTATTACTTTACTTTGAAAGCACAGTACCTGTAAGCTATCGTATATTGCCTTACCTATACCGTAGTGTAATATTCCAACTGTATTATTACTTTACTTTGAAAGCACAGTACCTGTAAGCTATCGTATATTGCCTTACCTATACAGTAGTGTAATATTCCAACTGTATTATTACTTTACTTTGAAAGCACAGTACTTGTAAGCTATCGTATATTGCCTTACCTATACAGTAGTGTAATATTCCAACGGTATTATTACTTTACTTTGAAAGCACAGTACCTGTAAGCTAACGTATATTGCCTTACCTATACAGTAGTGTAATAATATTATTCCAATGGTATTATTACTTTACTTTGAAAGCACAGTAGATGCATTAACATAATGAATTGTTGTGATAGCATGCTTGACTAACTACTAATTTCCGTAGTGTGGTTTTAACTACATGTACTCATATATAATTAAAAACGGACATTTACATATTTCAGATGTGTTTATACATGTATTTCAGATTAAATACAGTCAAACGTGTTCGAAAGACCACGTCTATTAAGAACACCCCTGTATTAAGAGACCACTTCTTCAGTACCCGTTTGTGTTGTTAAAGAACACATTAGTTTGTATTAAGAGACCGCGTTTTGGCCTTCCCATTGGTGGTCTCTTAATACAGGTTTGACTGTACTGTGTTAAGGAAATGATGCATGATTATAGTTCACTATATTAACATGTACGAATGTTGTTTTAAGAGGGAATGTATATGCATTTAGGACTAGTTCTATTTGTAAGCGTTTTAAAATCTTGAACACACTTTATCTCGCACTAGCATAATAAATAAAACAGATATGACAATGTGTATACCATTTATAGATATAAAACTAATCACCAATCTTGGATTATAATGATAAATAATAAATAATAATAATAATAATGAACACTTTATTTTACGAGGGAGCTTACATAACACATGGCTAAACCGAATAAGGCCCTCAACATATATACAATGACATAGAAAACATATTAATTAAATAAATACTACGTATTAAGTATACATGTATATAGTTGCTGTATTAAAATATAAGACTGTTACATCTTATTAATCTTCAAATGTATTCAGCAATACGTGGATGCCCAACTATTATGCATGCATATATACATGCATATACAGTCAAACCGGTGTTAGTGGTCACCTCTATTAAGCAGCCAGTTTACATATTCCCAATCGGTTGTTTTATTATACATTTGACCTATATTAAGCAGCCACCTGTGCTAAGCAGCCACTTTCTTTGACTCCCTTGACTGGCTGCGTAAGACAGGTTAAGACAGGTCCGGTGTTCGAGCCCCATTGGAGCCGTTACGATAGTGCCGTTAGGCAAGCAAGACATTTAAATGCCACGTTGCCTCTTCTCTCTCCTTCGTGGCGATGGATTCCATCAGTAATGAGGTCTCGGGAGTGATTAATATAAGTTGAAAGAACTTGTTTCGCATTCGAGCTAAAATAAATTTAAAATACCAGGTTCGATTCCCAGTCTGATCCTAATAAAATTAACAGTCTTTCAGATGGGACTTTAAACAAAGGTCTCGTGTCGGTGCGTTACACCGTGTACGTAAAAGAACCAGATGAGAATCTGGAATGGGTCTCTGTCTGTATCATTGCACTATCCTCCAAAAATCTAAAACTACTAATCTCTTCAGGAGGCGTCGCTCATATGGGCAACCGGTAGCGACGATAAATAAACGTAAAACACACACGATTAGAAATTTTGTTGAGTGTACAGTATATGTAACATTTCAGCAACAGCACTTTTAGAATTAAATATGTAGTAAATATATAAAACTAAGAGGCTGTGTTTTATTTCAAAGGTATACCGATCGGGATAATTACCAACATCGTCATGAAAACGATTCTGGTCGGGATAATTACCAACAGCATAATGGAAGCTATACAGATCGTGGTAGTTACCAGCAACGTGACGGGCGTGACTTTTATCGTGGTGGTCACGGAGATGGTGCTGGTGATACTTCACACAGAGGGGGAAACAGGGAACAGCAAATCAACCAACTTTCGCAACAACTACAAAATTTGGAAACCAAATATGAGGTAATTCCCCCCCCCCCCCAATTTTATTTCCTGATCAATATACACAATAATTACACATATTCAAAACATGTACATGTAATGAAAACACAAACAACAATGTATCAATTTGAATAGACAAGTGCTAATATCCAACAGTATTAACACAAACCATGCATGGTATTTCCATGTTATACACAATCATGTTAAGATTAGCAAAGGGAAGTAAGAAATATCAGTGAAATATAAGAGAGGTAATTCTTTGTGAAGATGTTTATGATTGCATTGGTATTGCAATAAGTTGGTTACTAGAACTATGATACAGTGTGTACCCCTTTGTAGGTAACCACGGAAGCAATATTTACATTTACCGTCTCCGTGGCCTACTGGTTAAGGAGTCCGCTTACGGAGCGGGATGTCGATGGGTTCGGTAGGCCGTATGTTCGAATCTCGTCAGGGGTTCATTCTAAATAGGCCGGTTGATGAGCCGCAAGCTTGTTAAATAATTGTTACCGATTGCCTGTCCTACAATGATAGGATTCCTGAAGTACTGATGTTCACCGGTTGCCCATATGAGCGACACCTCCTGAAGAGATTAGTCATTTTAGACTTTGGAGGTTAGTGCAAGTATACAGACAGAGACCCATTCCAGAGTCTCCTCTGCTTCGTTTACGTGCACGGTGTAAAGCACGAACACAATACCTCGTGTTAACGTCCCATCTGAAAGACTGTTAATACTATTACAAGTCAGACAGTGGATCGAACCTGTGGTCCCTAGATTCGTGTTAACCTGTGGGCTACCCACCCGGCTGTTTGTTATCGACTAAAACACAACTATAATTATCTGTTATATATAAATGGGATGTTGTATTGCAGAACACGCCGGAGTATATCCATAGAAGTTATAATGAGATTATGGAGAGAGGATATGAATGAATAGTCGTGGGTAATATTGCACTCTGAACATGATGATTGGTGGGGGATGTTGTTGTTAGAGTGTTGGTGGTATTTTGTGCACGTAGTAGGAATGACACTTGCAACACAATATACTGATTTTTGGTGTTTAAAATAAAAACAATGGGCGACATCACTCGCGTTTTGTTACCTCCCTTATCAGATAAAATCCGATTTATCCCGAAATGCATATCGGTCCTTTTAGCTGTAATCCTTTGTTTTTACTGTTATTCCCTAACCAGATGTTGCGGTATGATAAATGTGATTTTATAAAAATCATGTTAATTAATTGATAACAAATGCTTACAGATAAGTAGACATTGGATATACTGTATGATATCTGTCGAGATATAGCAATTTATTAATTATAAAATGAGAAAGTGCATGGATATTGATAGCATGTTGTGCAAAGGAGACAACGATAAAATCAGAGGAAACCACTTACTAGGACCTACATATTTTTAAGGAGCAACCAGGGGCGGTAACTGACCGATATCTATCATTAAGCTTTCTTCATATCCTCGGATGTTTAGGAATCAGTGGATGTATTTTCTGCCTGATAGTGCTTTCAGTCGTACATGGAAATGAAGACACGAATGCGCCTATCTAAGCATGATCGTATGAGAGACATCTGTATTTATTTATTACCTCCCTTGGCAGATAAAGTCTGATTTATTCAAAAATGCGGGAATTAGTTAGAATCCTTTGTTTTTACTGTTGTGCCATAACCAGATGTTACGGTATGATAATTGTGATTTTATCAAAAACGTGTTAATTAAGTGATTATTTTACAAATAAGTATCCATTGCATATACTGTAGGAGATATGTCGAGATATAGTAATTTAATAATTAATTATAAGAAGCGATAGTTGAATAAAATTGCTAGCATGTTGTGCTAAGGAAACAATGATAAAAACAGAGGAAAACACTTTTATTAGGACTTTTAGGGAGTATTCAGGGGCAGTAACTGACCGATGCCTCTCATTTAAAGATAAACGAAGGCCCAGAAAATATATACCCAAGGAAGTATATGCATTGTAAGTTGATTTCAGCAGTACCAGGCAGTATGTGTAATAAGGTGGTAAGGTTTGTTTCTGATTGACCGATTACAGGTAACAAAGGACGGAATTAGCTGCAACGACAAACCTTGGTTTGACCGATATCTAAAAATGGCAAAGGCTTTGTATAAAAGTGACATATCAAACAAAGGTATAGTTTGTATACAACTTGCATGTTCTAAGAAATTACTCTTACTTTCGTATGTTGATAATGTAATAGATACACAAGCAGCAGGTATTGTAGCCACGAGGGAGAGAGAAGAGGCAATGTGGAATTTAAGTGCCTTGCCTAAGGACACATTCGTAACAGCTACAGTTGGGCTCGAACTGCGCTATCATGACTTCCACAATGAAATTAATTAAGTATTTATAATTTATACTGTGCTTATAACTTTGCATACGAAAGAGATATGATAGCGATACATGCATGGACATTGGCATGAGCAGTATATATGTGACATCTAACAAGAAAACGGTTCTAGCCACTTGAAATTTCAAAATGGCGGCCATTTCCAATTCAATTCTAATAGAAGATACACAGGCACCAGACACAACAACATTTCAATACTTACTATATGACCATAGGCCATTTGTGTCTGGTGCCTGTGAGAAAATATATAATTTAGCGAACCAAATGGCGGCCATCTTAGAAAATGGCGATCATTTTTAAATTTCAAGTTGCTATGCACGTTTTCTTGTCAAGTGACCCATGTAAACCGCTCATGTCAATAGTCATGGGTGTATCACCAGCTGAACTATTCTGAACAAAATTCAGTTAAGATTATCCGCTCTAATATGATTAGAATTAGCTGCCGCATGCATAATTACACACAACAGCTGTCTATGTCTCGGGAATTTTTCTGGAAATATCATACAAATCAATCTGGACTTACCATACATTATCTTTTGTTATGATTTAAGTTTATTTAACATCGATACCTGTTGCCCATTTGAGCGACGGGCAGTTTATATAACAACACTTTTCCTGGGCAAGCTCTAGCGGTTAATCAGTACTCGGTGCACCAACCTCCGTACGAAGCTGCTAACTGTTTCATATAGAGACACGGCCTGAGCGTGAATCGAGCCAGTGACCATCAGTGATAATAGATTACAGTGGTATTCAAGTCAGCGACCTTAACCACTCGATCACGGAGCCAGACACATATTATTGATTTTTTTCTTCAATTTATGACTTTTTCCAGGAAGCCTTCCCAGAAAGGACGTGATTGACATCGTCAACCAGTACAACGTCGCCTTTAACTTGGACTTGGACATGACACGTGTCAAAATGCTGATCATCTCTCCAGAAAACTATGACAAGTCCGGCAACATCGTGCTCTGGCGATTCCTAACTACTTTGTCTACAGATAGAATCACATACAAAGCGTAGATAGTGTGGTGACCTTGAAACAATGTGGAGTAGATCAAAACACAGTATTGACTCTTCATCAGTTATATTTCCCCCAGAGTAAAGCCGTCAATCTTGTAATTAAAATTAAAAATGATGACCGATAAAGTTGCCATAAAGTCTTATTCCCGTTACAATAACGAAATTACATTGTGTGTGAGTCAGGATCTATTTGATTGAATATATAGGTTCCTGGTGAGAGTGTATCGCTTTACTCGGACATTTCCCAGAAAAACAGGAAGGAAAATTCAAATTTTCGAATTGCACATTTTCCTCACCTCGTGACATTAGTTTAAACAATATTTTATTTCAATGAATATACATAATATAATGATCACAATAAGAAAATACATGTAGGATTGAGGAGAAGGCAACTTGCTTATATGGTTACCTCTTTCCTACCTCGTGACATTACTTTATAGTTTGCAGGGATTATTAGTTAATGCTATGCCGATTAAATTTTCTTTATCAAATAGGGTAACAATTTAGGAACTGTTGTCATAGGAACAATGTTTCCAAGCCCATAACTTTGTTACAAAACGTTAATGACATTTGGTCAAATCATGATATAAAATAAAGTTGTGGACTGTAAATGTGAATGATGATGTGAACAATAGGAATTTCTTATCTTATGTATGTGCATTTCTTACATTAATTGAAAATACTGACGTCATAAGCTGCCAAATTTACAGATTATAGAACGTCATTAATGTTGGCGCGACATTTCAAACGTTCTTTCAAAAACATCTGTTTATGTGTGTCACTAAACAAGTCACAACTTTCTCAATTGCTAACATATTGAGTTGAAATCTTCACGATTTATTTTTGAGGCATTGTGGTATAGATCTGATATATCAACTTAAATTTGTTAATTTATCCGAGTGTCACTTTCGTGTGTCGGCGGCCATATTGTAAAAGTTATTTACGCACATTCACCTTTGTAAGCTAGCGGCAGATACATTCACCTTTGCAAACAACATAGAGCCAGGCTAGTCGTGCCGTCTGATCAGGCTCTAAGCTGTTTCCTATTCGGATAGTTTAGCTAAAACACTTGGCTGTATAACAAACAACATAAGATCCTGATCAGACGTGCATAAGTGATTTTATTTACTCAGCAGGCAATGAGTTAATTTCATTACTGTTATGATTTGTTACCTAGCAACGGAGCTACGAAGAGACCCGAACAAGGAAAGGCTATCAAAGACAAAAATATGTTTATATATTTAACAAGGTTCAAAAATGTTTAATAAAATGGATTTCGTTACTGCAAAACTTGGTTATGTGACGAATTTAATTGTATGCTAGCAACATTTTTAGAAATTGTAACACTCGTTTTGATCAGGGACATGACTTTAATAAATATATTAGAGGACATACAAAACGCACGCATGTGATTATTATTACATGAACACGAAATACGAAGGATTCCAACAAATATATCTTTATTAGAAAACACAAACTGAACAACTAAAAGTATTCCAAAATGTTTAAAACTATGTATTTATATAGTTATTGTTTTTCATGGAAAAACACACTTATCCGAAGTGTGCTTTTTCTATGTCCTCTAGTATATGTCCAGTTCATACTCTACATGTGCATTAATTTTAGATAGTCATAGTAACTTATATGTTCAGATATATGTTGCCTATGTTTTGAGAAACTAGTAAATAGAAAGTTGTGTGAGGAGTGTAGAGGTTAGTGTGTATTATTTTCGAATCATTGATAGGTCCGTACATAATTTGAAGAATTAGTCAAACTGTAAGCTTTACTCTTAGGACTTGACTCTAGCGAGAATGTGGACTTTGTTT
This sequence comes from Archivesica marissinica, assembly GCA_014843695.1. Lineage (NCBI taxonomy): Eukaryota > Metazoa > Mollusca > Bivalvia > Venerida > Vesicomyidae > Archivesica > Archivesica marissinica. The sequence goes on along the minus strand of CM026397.1, from coordinate 55,214,375 downwards.
CGATGTAGGACTTGCCTCTAGTGAGAATGTGGACTTTGTTTCGATGTAGCACTTGTCTCTAGCGAGAATGGGGACTTTGTTTCGATGTAGGACTTGACTCTAGTGAGAATGTGGACTTTGTTTCGATGTAGGACTTGGTTCTAGCGAGAATGTAGACTTTGTTTCGATGTAAGACTTGTCTATAGCGAGAATGGGGACTTTATTTCTATGTAGGACTTGTCTCTAGCGAGAATGGGGACTTTGTTTCGATGTAGGACTTGACTCTAGTGAGAATGGGGACTTTGTTTCGATGCAGGACTTGTCTCTAGCGAGAATGTGGACTTTGTTTCGATGCAGGACTTGTTTCTAGCGAGAATGGGGACTTTATTTCGATGTAGGACTTGTTTTAGCGAGAATGGGGACTTTGTTTCGATGTAGGACTTGTCTCTAGCGAGAATGGGGACTTTGTTTCGATGTAGGACTTGTCTCTAGCGAGAACGGGGACTTTGTTTCGATGTAGGACTTGTCTCTGGTGAGAATGTGTTCTTTGTTTCAATGTAGAAGCACCGATCGATCTATATGAATCACACTAACCTATCGAGCGGAATACGTCATTGGCGACAGCAGCATCTTTATTAAAATATTTATTCAGCATTATGGTTATCCATAATTCGATTTTTGGATATCCAAAAATCGAATTATGGGTATCCAATAATCGAATTATGGATATCCAAAAATAGAATTATGGATATCCAATAATCAAAAGGAATTATTGATATCCAAAAATCGAATTATGAACATCCAATAATCGATTTATGGATATCCAATATTCTATCAATGAATATCCAAAAATCGAATTATGAATATCCATAAATACTGAATAAATAGCAAAACGGCGTCCCATATATTTCTGTGTCCGTACGGACTACTGGAAAGGGAAACGTTTTCACATTCTACGCAGCTTCATGTTCATGTCAGAAACCACGAGGAATTCCATGTACATGTCAGAAACCACGAGGAATTCCATGTACATTTCAGAAACCACGAGGAATTCCGTGTACATGTCAGAAACCACGAGGAATTCCGTGTACATGTCAGAAACCACGAGGAATTCCATGTACATGTCAAAAACCACGAGGAATTCCGTGTACATGTCAGAAACCACGAGGAATTCCATGTACATGTCAGAAACCACGAGGAATTCCGTGTACATGTCAGAAACCACGAGGAATTCCATGTACATGTCAGTGGTTAGTTCACTAATGTGCATATTGTGTAGCAACATTGTTAGTTTCGCTAAAACTCGGGTTTCATTTACAAAATAATATACATGATTATTATTTGTATCCTACCAATAGTGTGGGTATATTAATACTTAGAAATATAACTATTTACTTTATGCTTTCCAATGAAATATATAACTAATCGAAAGCAGTGGGAAAACACAGCTTATTGTGTGCTATGCTCCTATCCTACACTAAAACGTGTGTGTTTTAAGTTTATTTATCGTCGCTACCGGTTGCCCATATGAGCGACGCCTCCTGAAGAGATTAGTCATTTTAGATGTTTTGGAGGATAATGCAATGATACAGACAGAGACCCATTCCAGAATCTCCTCTGGTTCTTTTACGTGTATGGTGTAAAGCACCGACACGAAACCTCGGTTTAACGTCCCATCTGAAATACTTAATTTTATTAGGGTCAGACGGGGGATGCGATCCCTGGTTTCTCAGTCCATCATGGTAACCACTGGACTACATATCCGTCTGTTACACTAAAACAAACAAATATATTCTGTTTATTACATGTTTGCATGCTGGGTAAAATAAATGCTATAAATAGTTCAAATAATTGTAGCAGACGACAATTCATTTAATTTGTTTCTATTTTTTGAAACTGAGTACTCTCTGGGAATTTGTCATGGAATTTTATTAGAACTATGTCGTGATATTGCGTGACTTATTTTCATGCATTAATATTTATATGTAATTACATGCTATACGGTAGCTAAGCAAGTCTGTGATAGTCTTGATAAGTACTAATGTTTTAAAAGATGCACATGTATCTGTTTAGCGATATGTAGGCTACTCAACATAATTGTTTGTGTAACTACTGTGATATCATAATTCCATTTTAATTACCTACGACATAGTTGTGTGCAGCTGGTATGAAGCTTCTCTTCAAATCATTCAGAAATCACTTTTACGACTTGATAACTGTTCAACTGTTTCCTTATTTCGATCTATTTCCTCCAAAAATGTTAATTTGGAATATACTATATAATTGACACCATAAAACGTGCACTTTTAACGCTCGCCCATATGGTTCGCCGGAGGCGAGGGTAAATAAGCTCAATCATCATCATCGTGCACTTTTATATTGAGAATTACGTTTTCGCTACAAATTTTATAATTATGGACTTTACTATCATGAGTGAAGAAAATAATCCTTCACATATTGCACTAATCTACCCAATATTTCGCACATTTTGATACCAAATGTGCCTATATTTTTTTCTAAAAGGATATAAATTTTACCGCTAAGGCAAGTGCACAGTTTATTTTTGGTGTTGGAATATATGGGTGTGCACCCGAAAAAAACCATTTTAACGTATGAAGTTTGATCATTTTACATTTTTATTTATTCAATTAATATATTTATTATATGTGTATTTGTTTCGATTTGTAAGAAGATGAAATAATAAAATGTAGTTTCATAAAAGAGAATGGGTTGGTCATTTTGATTTTGATTGATGGTTTGAGCAGCTACTTATAGCGCCGTGTTCATTCCAGTACAGCTAAGTGTCCCCATACTGTGAACGCTTCATGTTATAGAACTCGAAACCCGATTGCAATACCCCTCGGTCACGTGAGACGGCGCTGCAGAAGAGTGAATAAAACACATATTTACTAGATTGATAGTTGTGTCTTTTTTTTAAATAATATTTTATTGCATTTTTTGTTCATACATCACATTACAATTACACACACAATGTAGAAAACAATATGAAATATATTATTGCTGTATACTATTTAATCGGGGAGGGGGGCAAATGGATTGGGCTATACACGTTATGACAACATCTAAAATAACTAATCTCTTCAAGAGGCGTCGCTCATATGGGCAACCGGTAGCGACGATAAATAAACGTAAAAAAAAGGACAACATTATTTACAGCCCTTCCCAATTGCATTATATAATACATCGAGGAATACCAAATCTCACAGAACACAGCTGAAATGTTTCCTTATTTCCAATAATTATTACGCATGCGGTCTCAAATCCAAATTGTATACCAAAATAATTTTATTTATCGTCGCTACCGGTTGCCCATGTGCGCGACGCCTCCTGAAGAGTTACAAATACCCACTCTGGTTCTCATCTGGTTCTCATACGTGCACGGTATATTTCACCGACACGAGACCTCAGGTTAATGTCTCATCCGAATGACTATGATATGTGTCGGTTGAATGGTATAGCGGGGCATCGAATCTGCGACCTATGGACACACACTAAGTCACACTCGACACCACTGATCCGCTACTATCAAATGTATGTTATATGCACATGTGCGCCATCAATATAGGTCCTCATACTATTACCCACAAACTCGTGACGTTTTAAGCACACTTCGTACACAGGTTTATAATATTGAAATAGCTGTGATATAAGCTGTGCCTATTTATATGAAGACGCTGGCTGTTTCTTATGGAGGTTAGAACACCAAGTACCAACCGCTGGAGCCTGCCCAAGAAAGGTGTTGTTGGGTAAACTGTTCGCCGACGATATAGCCCAAAATAGTGCTGATGAAGGCGTAAAGCCAGAACAAACAAACAAACAAACAAACATTCAAACAAACATACACGTAATGCACTTTCCGAGAAACAAGGCTTCGAGAATATAAACTTTTCTCCAGTCTCAGGCTTCGTTGATAAAGTGTAGTTTTATTTAAAGTAGTCGACGAGGCATGTATGCGACTGAATTCTCTAAGAAGTGTATCAGTCCTATGTCGGTTGTGAGTCTTATAGACATCCTGGGCTGGAGCCCATCTCTCAGCAGACAGGCAGGCAGCAGCAACAGCAGCATCAGCCTAGGACACAGGGCTGTTCAACATGTCGTACTCTCTACCGATGTACACATCGAGCCATTCGTTATAAGGGGAGCAAGAACGATACGACCAAGGTGGGAAGCGGCATACGACGCATTGATGTCTACCTGCACGGTCGGGTTTTATGCTTCTGCTGGATGGCCAACAGTGAGAAGGGTGGCCCTAATAAGAGGTCACCCTGACCAGAAGGAAGACACTTTCTCCAGTTGTCGTCATATTTTTATAGACTGATCAGCACCTACACATCAAGAACATCACTCTCAAAACAAGAACATCACCCTCAAAACAAGAACATCACCCTCAAAACAAGAACATCACTCTACAAACTACTACACATCACATCTTTGTGTTTAGCACGACATTACCAAACTTAGAGACTACAGTTTAGGCGACTATAAACAGACATATAGGATACTATCGTTTATTTAAGAGAAGAAGTCGCATAATAAAGTATTTCATGTAGGTTGACCCAGTGATCTAGTCTCTCATCCTAGTTCATGTAGGTTGACCCAGTGATCTAGTCTCTCATCCTAGTTCATGTAGGTTGACCCAGTGATCTAGTCTCTCATCCTAGTTCATGTAGGTTGACCCAGTGATCTAGTCTCTCATCCTAGTTCATGTAGGTTGACCCAGTGATCTAGTCTCTCATCCTAGTTCATGTAGGTTGACCCAGTGATCTAGTCTCTCATCCTAGTTCATGTAGGTTGACCCAGTGATCTAGTCTCTCATCCTAGTTCATGTAGGTTGACCCAGTGATCTAGTCTCTCATCCTAGTTCATGTAGGTTGACCCAGTGATCTAGTCTCTCATCCTAGTTCATGTAGGTTGACCTAGTGATCTAGTCTCTCATCCTAGTTCATGTAGGTTGACCCAGTGATCTAGTCTCTCATCCTAGTTCATGTAGGTTGACCCAGTGATCTAGTCTCTCATCCTAGTTCATGTAGGTTGACCCAGTGATCTAGTCTCTCATCCTAGTTCATGTAGGTTGACCCAGTGATCTAGTCTCTCATCCTAGTTCATGTAGGTTGACCCAGTGATCTAGTCTCTCATCCTAGTTCATGTAGGTTGACCCAGTGATCTAGTCTCTCATCCTAGTTCGTGTAGGTTGAC
>CM026397.1:55177017-55208179 GCA_014843695.1 Archivesica marissinica | reverse complement strand
GAATTATCTATCCTAGTATTGGACACTTGGTGTCCGTTTGCTAGGTTTCTAGTACCCCTGTACCTAGGTGAATTGGGATCTGCCCAACACTCTGTTCGTCCGTGGCCATTACGCCTACAATAACTACAATATTTTTCTATCCGGGGAGTTCTATGGGTAGCTTGGGAATTATCTATCCTAATATTGGGTCGATACATGGGTGATGGGATATATGGCCTTGGGGCTGGAGGTCGGTGTTCTGTATCTCTGGGTTTCACATTCGGATTTGAATTAATCCGTGTCCTGGGCGCTAATCTGCGATGGAGGTTATATTCATCAGCCAGGGGAATACATTCCTGGAGAGTAGATGCTTTCTTATCCAGAATGAACAAATTAAGCTCATCACTTAGCTGGGAATCGAATCTATATCTCAAGAGCAGCTCGATCCAGTTGACCTCGCTCGGATCATTGTTCTCCGTCCATAGAGTCATTTGCTCCCTTAATTCCTTAATGAATTCGGAATATGTCTGCTGAGGTTTCTTTACCCAAGAGAAGAAATTCTTTCTATATACAGTGGGTGAGAGTCTATATTCATCCAAGATGGCGGCCTTGAGGGTATCGTAATTATTAGCGTCTTGGACAGTAAGAGTGGCATATATATTTCTGGCCTTGTCGGACAACTTGTCTATAATATGGCCCACCCATGTTTGTTTGGCGACCTGGCTAGCTTCGAACAGTCTCTCACATGTTGCGAAGAATTTATCTGGCCTCATAGTCTGGGTCCAAATAGGAACAGAAATGTTTGTCTTAGAGGGCCTATTATCTGTATGGAGGGGGTTATTTTGCTGAGATTCCTGATCTCTCTGGATTTCTCTGAGGCGAATCTCCATCTGCATTTTCTCCCTTTGCATTCTTTCCTCCCTGTCCCTTTCTTTCTCTTCTCTTTCCCCTCTTTGTTTTACTTCTTCCCTCTCTCTTTCTCTCTCTTCTCTTTCTTCTCTTTCCCTCTCTCTTTCTTCTCTTTGTTTTACTTCTTCCCTCTCTCTTTCTTCTCTTTGTTTTACTTCTTCCCTCTCTCTTTCTCTCTCTCTTTCTTCTCTTTGTTTTACTTCTTCCCTTTCTTTCTCATAAATCTCACCCTGACGTTCCAGATTTGCCTTTAAAGAAGGGAAGTCTCATTAATTTGTCCCATATCTCATCACCTGTTGTCTGCAAGTCGTGGTGAACCGGCCCCTCAGTTTCCTTATTAGCACTCCTAGTTGTAGCCATTTTATTTTTTTATTTCCCAAAATTTTTAATCCCCAGAATGTATCTCCAAATGTATTATAGAATTGAGTTCAATAAAAGGAAGTAAATCACTAATATAATTTTAATGATAATATTAAGCCTCTATGAAAAGAAAACTGGTACTTACCGAAGTCTGTCTCGTCCGTTAATCCAATATATAATTTATCACATATTAAAAGTTTGCACATTTCCAATAATTTAATCCATTTCATTAATTTAATAATTCGTTGACGTCTTTCACTTATTTCCAAATTCTAACACTGTCTCGCATGCACTTCTGTTTTCCCACGTTAATTAATAGTCCCTTGTATTCTTCATGTATAAATCCTAGTGTCCTTCACAATATTCCATATATAAATTCTAGTGTCCTTCACCATATGTCACGATATGTCACCTCTTCTTTATTTCCAATCCCGGACGAGCGTCCCAATTGTCGCAAACTCTCCTTTTTCTTCTCGTAATAATATGTCTCGGTTGCTACGGCTCTTACCAGGGTCTATCCTATTGTAGACTCGCTGGAGTTGTCTAGGGGGTTTCTTCGTTATTATATGTATTAATGATAACTCAACACAGTATTACATTTCTTCTATATTATATCTTGTTTAAATTGGCATCAGAAATATCCATATATATATAATCAGTGATCTATATATATATACATCGTATCATTAAAAGCTTATTTAACAATCCATTTGTGTGAGCCGACTATGCGCTTACACAGTATATTTAACATCCAATCTTTCTAATCCGTCATTACTCAATATTACTATAATCCAATCACTGTTTCTGATTAGATTAACTTTTAATCACCTTCTATATGGTTCGCCGAAACTCTATGTTTCTTCTATGGCTGAACAATTTAATTATTCGACAAATCTTTATAAGTTATATTTCTTATAATGTCCATAATATCTAAGTATCATAAATACATTTTATATGTTCTATATACTAGATTGAGATCACGACCTTTCTCGCTCCTGGAGTTAGGCTCTAGTGTGTCTGATTTATGTTAATAAAATCCATTTCTTATATACATGATTGAATCAGTGTATATATGATATAACAATTCCTAAAACATCTGTTATTCCTAAACATCTGTTATGTTATATAATATTACACCATCAAACCAGTTCGGTGCCTTTATATTACATAACTGGACACCTGCAACCACGGCCTGTTATCTAATATTACACCATCAAACCAGGTCGGTGCCTTTGTATTACATAACTGGACACCTGCAACCACGGCCTTGATAAACTGAGATTAGGCCTAACATCTTAAGTCATTTCCCGCGCGAAGCGAGATTGATAATTTTAGGCGCGAAAATAATAGCAGACGATTATGCATAATACAAATATATATATATATTACATGGTAAACATTTGGCCATATATAGAAACAGTTTAATGTATTTATATAATACATTACTATTTATATATAACAATAATAAACATTTCGTGCAAATTGGGGTGGTAAACATTTGGCCATATATAGAAACAGTTTAATGTATTTATATAATACATTACTATTTATATATAACAATAATAAACATTTCGTGCAAATTGGGGTTTTGCACAATTCAGATCATCTACTCGTGTGAATAGTTTCGTGTGTAGCCCATTCTCACTATTAGGGCGAGCGGTTAAGATCGTTGCCTCTTCTCTCTTCCTCGTGGCGATGGATTCCATCAGGAATGGGGTCTCGAGAGTGATTAATATAAGTTGTAAGAACTTGTTTCGCAATCGAGCTAAAATAACTTTGTATAAACTAAGATCGTTGAATGTAATCCAGGGTATCCCTCAATCAATAATAACTCGAGAGTTAATTAAACCACAGACTAATACTTACTGACAGCGTTATATCGCTATATATAGAATGTGTGTGTGTGTTTTTAATGTTTATTTATCGTCGCTACCGGTTGACCATACGAGCGACGCCTCCTGAAGAGATTAGTTATTTTAGAGGATAGTGCAATGGTACAGACAGAGACCCATTCCTGCAGGAGTCTCCTCTGGTTCTTTTACGTGCACGGTGTAACACACTGAGAGATCTCGGTTTAACCCGTTCTCTCATAGAAGCACCTCTTGCCGCCATTACCAATACGACATACATTGACAATGTAGTAGCCAAACCAATGCTCATAACCCTTTCCCTCATAGAAGCACATCTTGCCGCCGCCATTACCAATACGACATACATTGACAATGTAGTAGCCAAACCAATGCTCACAATAAAGGCCAGAATCTCATGTAGTCACAGTAATATCTATGGACGTGGGATAGATATGGCGTCTACTTATCCACTGCATGATAGCTAAACGACTGTCGTTTGTATGGAGATATAATAGTATATTAACCTAAATCTCTATGAAGGAAATGGTTAAAATCTCATCCGATAGACTACAATACCCGTCATTTTATTAGGCCTGAAAGAGTGTTAATATTATTAGAGTCAGACGGGGGTCGCACCTGCGATCCCTGAATTCGCAGTCCAACGTGTTAACCACTGGACTGTTGATCCGTCTGTGCGCCATATAACTTATTATTATGATAGTGTTGCCTATTACAACATCGTCTTTCATTAGTACACATACTACTCGTAATAAGTTGAGATGTTGCAGACGTGAACGCTAATAAATTACGTACAGATTGATCGCTGAATTATGATAGAGGTTAAAGTTTAAACTTTATTTATTTTACAACGATTGCGAAGCAAACTTTAACAACTTATATTAATCACTCTCATTGGCTGGGATGAAAGCGTAACTGTCTGTCGTTACTTGAACCCAATACTTACCCGTCATATACAGCAGCTCGAGCAATTATCAAAACAACAGGTACTGGTATACAAATTGAATTTTTATTAACTTTATTTATTTTACAACGATTCCGAAGCAATGTCTAACAACTTATATAAATCACTCTCGTTGGCTCGGATGAAAGCGTATATGTGGTCATTCGTGTGGAAGGAAACCGGAGTACCCGGAGAAAACCCACCTGTCCGATCTGGCGACCACCGTACCATATAGTTTAATGTAATGGTGCTTTTGTTATGTTGTATTAGTAGTGTGTAACTATATGCACGTATATATAGGCAATACAATATGGTTAAACAATGATATGGGGCATGCATGTTCGCTCAGCAATGATGTTTTCACTTGTTTCACAAAAATATTGAACATCTGATCGCCGTAAAATGTGTTTTTTTCTCTCTTCAAAATTATAATTTATAAATTAACTCCCTTATCGGTTTTTTTTTACAATAGCACCAATAACTTTGTAAACATTTTATTAATGTGGTTTACATATTATTATTACAGTTTTATTTTGTTTACTCATTTGAATGAAATAAGACAATGAGAGACTTTAAGTATACACAATACGGATAAGCACATTGATGTATCTGAGTGTATAGATAACGATAAACACATATCTGATAACGCACTGGACACTGATTATAGACAGGTCAGTGGTCCAGTTGTCAACACATTGGAGTGCGAAATCCAGGTTCGATCCCCGTTACTAGCCCCATCTGAAACACTGATAATACTAACAGTGTTTCAGATGTGGTGGTTTACGTTTATTTATCGTCGCTACCGGTTGCCCAATATGAGCGACGCCTCCTGAAGAGATTAGTCATTTTAGATTGTTGGAGGTTAGTGCAATGATACAGAGAGAGAGAGAGAGACCCATTCCAGAGTCTCATCTGGTTCATTTACGTGCACGGTGTAAAGCACCGACACAAGACCTCGGTTTAGCGTCCTATCTGAAAGACTGTTAATATTATTAGGGTCAGACGGGAGATCGAACCTGTGATCCCTGGATTACCAGTCCAGCGTGTTACCACTGGACTACAGATCCGTCTGTACGCACTAGACACTGATTATAGACAGGTCAGTGGTACAGTTGTCAACACCTTGGAGTGCGAAATCCAGGTTCGATTCCCGTTACTAGCCCCTGTCTGAAACACTGATAATACTAACAGTGTTTCAGATGTGGTTGTTTTACGTTTAGTTATCGTCGCTACCGGTTGACCATATGAGCAACGCCCCATTTTAGATGTGTGGAGGTTAGTGCAATGATACAGAGAGAGAGACCCATTCCAGAGTATCCTCTGGTTCTTTTACGTGCACAGTGTAAAGCACCGACATGAGACCTCGGTTTAATGTCCCATCTGAAAGACTGTTAATATTATTACGGTCAGGCGGGGGATCGAACCTGTGATCCCTCGATTACCAGTCCAGCGTGTTACCACTGGACTACAGATCCGTCTGTACGCACTAGACACTGATTTTAGACAGCTCAGTGGTCCAGTTGTTAACACCTTGGAGTGCGAAATCCAGGTTCGATTCCCCGTTAGTCCATGTCTGAAACTAGTCGGAAACACTAATAATACTAACAGTGTTTCAGATGGGACTAGTAAGGTTGTATATACGTAAATAGACAGAAGTACATCCGCGGTAGTAGTCCCAATAACTAATATAGTACATTTTTCTTTTTGGTAAAAATGCATATTCATGACAGGCAGTGTATAGTTTGTTTGTGTTTTTTGAGAAATTATGTGACTTGAGAGAAGACTTCAGACTAGTTGATGTGTAGAAAATATGTGGTATACCAATTCAGGGCATTGCAAACTGAAGGTTGATATACTGTATTATTTGGCGGAGGAATACAGTGTGGAAACACAGTGACGTTATTCACAGGTGAGCACTGGCTATGTGAAACGTTATATTGTGAATATTCTTTATGTGTTTCAGGCTGATTTCAATACCTTTTCACAGTGGATTTGGTATCAGAAGAAATGAAAGATTGGAAATGTAAATGAACAGACTGTATATTTTTACTATGTATTTAATAGGCAATTTATTTGTTGTTTTACAACCTAAACCTAACAATGTATACCTATAAAACTGACTGCAATGTATCGATATGTAAAATAACCAGGATTAGTTCTGAAATTGGAGAGCCTTCTGTGTCGTTTTGCTCTACCTGCCAAGAATAAAATGACTAATGTACTGCTGGGGGATGATAACGTATAAAAAAAAAAGATACTGATAATTGATATAATGGGGATATGATCAGCTCGGATGTCACGAGTCACGTATGACAGCTGTTAACATGGATTAATATGACCTGTATAACTACGGTACACAACGTTATGTAATTCAATCGAATACGCCACTACAGACGGATCTATAGCCCAGTGGTAACACGCTTGACTGGTAATCCAGGGATCGCAGTCTTTCAGATGGGACGTTAAACCGAGGTCTCGTGTCAGTGCTTTACACCATGCACGTAAAGGAACCAGAGCAGACTCTGGAATGGGTCTCTGTCTGTATCATTGCACTATCCTCCAAAAATCTAAAATGACTAATCTCTTCAGGAGACGTCACTCATATGGGCAACCGGTAACGACGATAAATAAGCGTAAAACACACAAGAATACGCCACTAAAGCGATCAGATCACCCTGTGAGACATGTTACGAAATTCACTGAAACGAACACACCTCTATATATCCAGTACGTTATTGTCAGGTTGATAACTTTTCCGCCATTGTCTTAGTTTAAACAATATTTATTTCTTTGAATAAACATAGTCAAGTATAAATACATGTAGTATGTATATACATACATGCACGCCACCAACAACAATTACTTTTATTAGCGTCAGGTTACATAGTTAGCAACATGACTAATTAAGCGTTATAATAGTGTGCAGGATTGAGGAGAAAGCAATATGTAGTGTTGAGGAGAAAGCAACCTACTTGTATGGTTGCCTCGCCGTTGTCGTCAACACCCCGGTACTGTATGCTGAATACAACATTATTCCCTCACGTGTCCTAGATACACGGGCATTTTGCAGAATAATACACTGGTTTTCCTTATACAACTATTACATATTCAAGGAAATTCCTACACAACCATTACACCATGGCCATTTTGTCGTTTGCAGTACAATAAACGAGAATCCAGCATACTTGCGGAAGGTCGATGGTTCTACCAAGGCAAGGTGACTGTCAGCGTCAGAAATACTGACCAGAAGAGCACCGGGTGTCTTCCTATACCGATAACGGCTGGGGGGGGGGGTCAGCCTAAGAAACAAAGAAACACATTATACTTAACATTTAGCAATGAATATGGTTACTAAGGGTTTACTGATCGGCCATGTTATACAACTTTGCAACAACTTCAATTTTGTATGTTTGGTTTTGTGTTTTGTTGCGTCTTTTGACCTTCTCCTTGTTAGAAATAAAAAACTGTTTTGCTTTAATTATAAGACACATGTCAGATAAATATTACATGTATTTACACATATATATAAATATAAATGGCTATGATTGTGGGAGCTCAAACTATCAAACTATCAAACTATCAAACTATAAAAGAGGCATATTTGATTTAAAAAAAAAAGATTACATTTATCTGTGTTATCTTGCAAAAGTATTGATCTGTTTATGATTTCATGATAGTTGAAAGTGTCTCTAGCGCAAATGAAATATATTAGCCTTGTATAATGCCTATCTAATACTGCTAGCGAAGAGCATATCAGATGCATGCTTAAACAAGAACATATACTCGAGTATGTTCTTGAACATTGTATCTGTCAATGTGATCAACAAAGCGATAACATTGTTTGTATCCTAGGAACAGTTGTATTAAAATTCAGGACACAAAAATCGTCCATAATCCTATAATTCCCGTACCAATATAGTACACTTTTTTGGTTTACGTTTATTTATCGTCGCTACCTGTTGCCCATATGAGCGACGCCTCCTGAAGAGATTAGTAATTTAACATTTTTGGAGGATAAGTTTAAACTTTATTTACATGTATTTTACAACGATTGCGAAGCAAGTTCTAACAACTTATATTAATCGCTATCGTTGGCGCGGATGAAAGCGTATATGTGGTCATTCGTATGGGAGGAAACCGGAGTACCCGGAGAAAACGCACCTGTCCGATCTGGCGACCACTATACCATCTTACATACTTCCCGGTCCGAGGATCGAAACCGGGTTGCATTGATGAGAAGCGAGCGCGCTAACCACTGCGCTAAACCACTGCACTAATTGGAGGATAGTGCAATGATACAGACATAACTCCGGTTTCCTCCCACACGAATAACCACATATACGCTCGCATCCGCGCCAACGAGAGTGATTAATATAAGTTGTTAGAACTTACTTCGCACTCGTTGTAAAATACGTGTACATAAAGTTTAAACTGTGTTGCTATCATCCGGTAGAGGCTTTCTACTGTATATCAATACGTCATTCACCTATTTGCTTAAACGTCAGCCCGTAGCTACCAATTTTCATATTGAGTTAAAGAGAAGTGTCGCTTTTGAGGATACTTTATAAATACACATTCTCCTGTCACATGACATACATTTTTCATTTGATATCATATGAGTCAAAGTTATCAATTATGTGTACATACGTATTTATGGAATTCCCTAGCTGCGTATTATATATTTGTGGATGATATGGATTGTGATTGTGATCAACATACTACGACTGTAGCCTAGGGTATAAACTAGGATATTATTAGCAAACTAGCTGTTTCCAGTTTAGCATGAATTTACTGGTGTGAAGTTGTCCTGGTTCGGTATTCATATTTCTCAATTTACGTATTCTTGAAATATGTAATATATTTTCAGGATTAAAAGTTCCAGCGTACATAGTAGTAGTAGTATTAAATTGTACGTGTTTAACTATTAAGACCACCGCCGAAATGCACTGTACTAGTATACCATATTTGATCAGGGGTCATTTTGACCTACTTCATACGTTATATTATTTGTTTGTATTTGATGAAATAAAAACTTACTTTATAAGCGTTTCGATGCGTTTCCAATTTGAATTAAACATATTTATAAGTTCTGGTCATTTTCGATACTATAGTATTACGCAAAGTTATTAAAATTGCCATATATAACTGGTACCAACATCTAGTACGCAGTGGAAAGAATTACCTTAAGCTTTTAGCTTTCAGTTCAATCCACATATCACGATATAAATGTATGTTTCTGTATATTTCTCAATGTATATTACATGAATCCTGATAAAAATAAATATGTTTAAACCAATCCACCTATCACGATATAAATGTATGTTTCTGTATATTTCTCAATGTATATTACATGTATCCTGATAAATAAATATGTTTAAACCAATCCATATATCACGATATAAATGTATGTTTCTGTATATTTCTCAATGTATATTACATGAATCCTGATAAAAATAAATATGTTTAAACCAATCCACTCGTGGGTTAGTGTGCAGATGGATTCGGTGCCCATCGTTGTACTACTTGTGTTAGTTGATGATTCTCAAACGTACCTGGATTAAAGGGATTTTAATGTGTGTTTTTGCGCCTGGATTCACAGACCAACGTGCTAACCACTGACCCGTCTATGTGCTATATTTTGTTATTTTGCGTATATTTATCGTCGCTACCGGTTGCCCATATGAGTGACGCCTCCTGAAGTGTCACTCATTTTAGATTTTGGAGGATAGTGCAATGATACAGAAAGAGACCCATTCCAGAGTCTCATCTGGTTCTCTGACGTGCACGGTGTACAGCACCGACACGAGACCTCGGTTTAAAGTCCCCTCTGAAAGCCTGTTAATGTTATTACGGAGTACCTGGAGAAAGTTCACATGTCAGATCTGGCGACCACCGTACCATCACACATACTTCCCGGTCCGAGGATCGAACCCGTGTTGCATCGGTGAGAAGCGAACTTGGTAACCACTGCGCTAATCGGACAGCCGATTCGACTCCGGTGTTTGATAGTAAGTTGTCGCATACAACCCATGGTTGTTTAATGATGATGCCCTCTATATGTTCCTTGATAGCGGAATTCCCCGTTTCCGTTACTGATTAAATGGCGGTAGCGAGCAACATGAGTGCTATGCAAAACTAATACAGTCACACCTGTGTTATATTATTAATATTTGCTGTCTTAAGATGAAATTGCTTAATTTTATATGATGTATTCCAAATAGTGGGTACTATCTTACAACCTAAACAGTCCAGTTATTCTATATAAATATTCTCTGGCAGTGCCAGTTAAAGATGTTGCATTTGAAACTGTATGGGGACAATCCAACATTCAGTGATTTTCTTTCAATATGTTCTTGAAACAAAAGAGTTTGCCACAATTTAGGGCTGTCATCTATTGACTTTCAATCGCCACTGGATCCACACCTGTGATTGAATATTGTATGCCAATGTGACTGTATGCTATAAACACGTGACTGTATGTTATAAGCATGTGACTGTATGCTATAAACATGTGACTGTATGCTATAAACATGTGACTGTATGATATAAACATGTGGATGTATGCTATAAACATGTAAGTGTATGCTATAAACATGTGACTGTATGCTATAAACATGTGACTGTATGCTATCAACATGTGACTGTATGCTATAAACATGTGAATGTATGCTAAAACATGTGACTGTATGCTATAAACATGTGACTGTATGCTATAAACATGTGACTGTATGCTATAAACATGTGAGTGTATGCTATAAACATGTGAGTGTATGCTATAAACATGTGAGTGTATGCTATAAACATGAGACTGTATGCTATAACATGTGACTGTATGCTATAAACATGTGAGTGTATGCTATAAACATGTGAGTGTATGCTATAAACATGTGACTGTATGCTATAAACATGTGACTGTATGTTATAAGCATGTGACTGTATGCTATAAACATGTGACTGTATGCTATAAACATGTGACTGTATGCTATAAACATGTGACTGTATGCTATAAACATGTGAGTGTATGCTATAAACATGTGAGTGTATGCTATAAACATGAGACTGTATGCTATAACATGTGACTGTATGCTATAAACATGTGAGTGTATGCTATAAACATGTGAGTGTATGCTATAAACATGTGACTGTATGCTATAAACATGTGACTGTATGTTATAAGCATGTGACTGTATGCTATAAACATGTGACTGTATGCTATAAACATGTGACTGTATGCTATAAACATGTGAGTGTATGCTATAAACATGTGAGTGTATGCTATAAACATGTGAGTGTATGCTATAAACATGTGACTGTATGCTATAAACATGTGACTGTATGCTATAAACATGTGACTGTAAGCTATAAACATGTGACTGTATGCTATAAACATGTGACTGTATGCTATAAACATGTGAGTGTATGCTATAAACATGTGAGTGTATGCTATAAACATGTGAGTGTATGCTATAAACATGTGAATGTATGCTATAAACATGTGAGTGTATGCTATAAACATGTGACTGTATGCTATAAACATGTGACTGTATGCCATAAACACGTGAGTGTATGCCATAAACACGTGAGTGTATGCTATAAACACGTGAGTGTATGCTATAAACATGTGACTGTATGCTATAAACATGTGACTGTATGCCATAAACACGTGAGTGTATGCCATAAACACGTGAGTGTATGCTATAAACACGTGAGTGTATGCTATAAACATGTGACTGTATGCTATAAACATGTGACTGTATGCCATAAACACGTGAGTGTATGCTATAAACATGTGACTGTATGCCATAAACACGTGAGTGTATGCTATAAACATGTGAATGTATGCTATAAACATGTGAGTGTATGCTATAAACATGTGACTGTATACTATAAACATGTGAGTGTATGCCATAAACACGTGAGTGTATGCCATAAACACGTGAGTGTATGCTATAAACACGTGAGTGTATGCTATAAACATGTGACTGTATGCTATAAACATGTGACTGTATGCCATAAACACGTGAGTGTATGCCATAAACACGTGAGTGTATGCTATAAACACGTGAGTGTATGCTATAAACATGTGACTGTATGCTATAAACATGTGACTGTATGCCATAAACACGTGAGTGTATGCTATAAACATGTGACTGTATGCCATAAACACGTGAGTGTATGCTATAAACAGAAATAATGATATTTTTCAATACAATGTATATGTTAAAATAAATTGATATGAACAGGATCTTCTTACCCGCAGCAGCCATATTGGCGGCCATCTTGAAATATGGCGGCCATCTTGAATTTCAGACATGGGTCTCGATCTTAAAACAATATTCTGGTATTCATCTATTGCCATGGTAAATGTGTTGCTTCTATCCAGAAGTGAACAATTCTTATGACAAACTGGAGTTTGTTTATGAATATTAGTGGTCACCTCCATTAAGCAGCCAACCTGTATTAAGCTGCCAGTTTCCAGATACCCAATATGCTTTTGTTTTATTATACATGCACCACCTGTGCTAAGAAGCCACGTTCTGTGAATCCCTTGACTGGCTGCTGAAGAAAGGTTTGACTGTAATTGTATGCCGCAGTCTCAAAACACGGACCGAACATAATTACAATATTATAGTATGTGTGCTAATAAGTTCCTGATGCAGTCGTTGCAAACACATATGCGTGTGGCTTTTCAGTCACGATATGTTATCATAACATCCTAAATAAAAACACATTTAATTTAAATGAATTGTTTTGTTAATGGCAATGAATGCGGGTGAATGATTGAAACGTTTAATACAGACCGACCCTCCTACTTGATTAATTTTAAATTTATTTTAATTACCTGGTACCTAGCTCGATTGTGGAACAGTTTCTTGTTGCATTAGTGAAATCGCTATGGATACGTCATTCCTGATGAAATACTTTCACATCGCGATGAAGTAGAGAGAATATTCAATGTGGATTTAAGAATGTTGTCCAATGACACCACCGTGGTTCGTGGTTCTGGTGTGGTTTGAACCCACGATCACACAGTATCACTTACACCGCAGCGGTTCCACTGTCAATATTGGTACTTCGGATGAGCTATGTCACTTTAAATGTACATGTACTCATGTTTGCAGAGGCGGGTACACGATTATAATACGTGATGGGTCAATTCCAGGCATGCCATACAGGGTAGTCCCTGAGAAATGTTGAAAACACCCAACTGCAAGCCATATATATATATATATATTTCCAAATGTTCGGTTTGACTGTTCATTTGTTTTTAAATTTTAGCACAAATGCATCGTACATCATTACGGGTTCATTCCAGATACGGAGTTAACCTATGGACCCTTTGAAAATGCGTACTTCTTTTTTTTTTCGCTCACCTGAGCAAAGCTCAAATGAGGTATTGTTCGCTCAATGTATCTGTCGTATGCTGTCCGCCGTCCGTGAACATGTTCAAACATCTTCTCCTCTGTAACCATTGCGTCTATAGCCACCATTTATGGCCATGCTACTCGGGTAGGTGACGGATTACATTATTGTTAAAATCACGTCATTACGTAAACCAAGATGGCTGCTATCTAATTATAGCACACATTCCTAAAAACTATTCTTCTCACGAACCGCCAGCAGGATTTTGACGTATCTTGGTCAAACGGTCAACCTTTTATGAGTAATTTCAAACGTCTTCTTCTCGCGAACTGACCATCCAATGTTGAAGAAACTCAACCTGCATGATACTTAGGTGAAGATGGCCACCGTCTAAATATAGCACAACTTCTTCAACAGCCTTCGCTTGAACCACTGGTCGGATTTCGGCAACACTTGTGTGTGTTTTACGTTTATTTATCGTCGCTACCGGTTGCCCATATGAGCGACGCCTCCTGAAGAGATTAGTAATTTTAGATTTTGGAGGATAGTGCAATGATACAGACAGAGACCCATTACAGAGTCTCCTCTGGTTCTTTTACGTACGCGGTGTAAAGCACCGACACGAGACCTCGGTTTAACGTCCCATCTGAAAGACTGTTAATTTTATTATGGTCAGACGGGGGATCGAACCTGCGATCCCTGGATTACAGATCAGGCAACACTTGGTAGGAATGATCGATGCTCTTTCAAAGTTGTTAAAATGATGACCCCGGGGTAAAACATGTGCCAGGTGAGCGATACCGGGCCATCTTGTTTCTTTAAAAGTTTATTTAACGTCGCTACCGGTTGCCCATATGAGCGACGAGCAGTTTACCTAACAACGCTTACCTGGCCATGCTCCAGCGGTTAACCAGTACTTGGTGCACCAACATCCGTAAGAAACTGCCAACATTTTTCATATAAAGAGACACGGTCTCTGATTTTCTTTAATGCCCGGTGTATAGCACTAAGACACCGGTTCATATAGTCCTGTCTGGAAGGCTGTTAATATTATTAGGGTCGGACGGGGGATCAAACCTGTGAGCCCTCAATTCGCAGTCCAACAGTCCGTCTACATAGCTAAGTGTTACCTAGCGTGACACCATGCCTTTTTGAGCTAATGTGTTGCTGGGACACTGGTGGTGGCCAGGCATTCGCCCCACATTCAAATATGAACAAAGCCACCTTTGTGTTCTCCATATTTCTTAAATATATATATATTTTAAATGTCTACCTTTTGAAAAGAAAGAACGCCTCTGATATTTCAAATATAGGTGAAATATTATACGTCTATATCTCCTATACTACCATAGTCTCATGATATGCATGAATCAATACTCGTTATATTGTCGTCTGCAACGCTTCAGAAAACATCAATACATTACACGCACACACCCCTTGCAGTAGAATAGTCCACGTTTTTACCTGTTCGGTCAACTATGAAAGGTGTATTGTAATGTAATAAACGAAATATAAGCAATTGTTATTCAAAAACCGGACTTGTGGAATGTACGCGGTGTTTATATTTGTCGTGGGTGGAATTAGAGAAGGAATTCGTTCTTTCATTTAGTGTTTCGGAAGAGATATCGGAATATGAAAATCGTGAGAGTTTGGTAGATCACGTGAAAGGGAGTAAAAACCGCTTAGGTGAGTTTCCAGGCGACTAAAATACGAAATATTACGCCTGTCAATTTGCTATTATTACTTTATTCGTTATTTGAACATCATTTCCATGTTGCTATGTGAGGAGGTCAGATGGTGTACAGTTGTTAAGTGATGCGTAATTGAGGGGGAAACGCCTGTTCTATTGTGAATGTTCACTCCCTACAATACTTGACTATAATCTGATACCGTTTCGGAACAAGATTATATTGTCATAATTAGATAGGACCGACCCGAAATATGTCTTATCTTCGGGCATACTGATCTTTCAACCGATGTTTTACTTGTTAGCAAATATTTAGTGTTTTGTTCTGTTAATGAGCATATTTAATTGTTCAAATATTTTCAAAATGGTAATATAAAATGGTTCGACTGTAACACATGGTGGTTATTTTGGTATTTGACGCGCAACATGTCTACGTCCCCGCGAGAGGTTCGACATTAAAGGAAGATAGATATATTTGTTTATGTGTGTTTTTACGTTTATTTATCGTCGCTACCGGTTGCCCATATGAGCGACGCCTCCTGGAGAGATTAGTTATTTTAGATTTTGGAGGATAGTGCAATGATACACACAGAGACCCATTCCAGAATATCCTCTGGTTCATTTACGTTAACGTCCCATCTGAAAGACTGTTAATTGTATTAGGGTCAGACGGGGGATCGAACCTGCGATCCCTGGATTACCCGTCCAGCGTGTTACCACTGGACTACAGATCCGTCTGTGATTTGTTGATGTCAGGTTTGATCATTGACTAGAGTAAAACAAATTGTGTACGCTTTAACAATCCCTCACTGTTTTCAGATTTTCCTTATCAACACACCGCAAAGCAACAGGTTTCTGATCAAGACAATATCGATTAATTAGCAAATTATCTGTTCAAAGTGAGTGTTCTCAAACTGCTATACAATAAAGTTGTATCATTATGTTGGTATGATTGGGCAGACGGATTTGTAGTCCAATTGTTATCACGTTGGACTGGTAATCCAGGGATCGCAGGTTCGACCCCCCGTCTGACCCTAATAAAATTAAATCTTTCAGATGTGACTTTAATCCGAGGTCTCGTGTCGGTGCTATACACCGAGTACGTAAAAGAACCAGATAATACTCTTGACTTGATCTATATTATTGAACTATCCTCCAAAGATCTAAAATGACTTTTATTGTTATACAAATTTATTTTAGCTCGATTGCGAAACAAGTTCTTTCAACTTATATTAATCACTCTCGAGACCTCATTCCTGATGGAATCCATCGCCATGAAGGAGAGAAGAGTCAATGTGGAATTTAAATGCCTTGTCTAAGGGCACAATCGTAACGGCTGCAGCGAGGCTCTTCAGAAGGCGTCGCTCATATGGGCAACCGGTAGCGACGATAAATAAACGTAAAACACACACAAAAACACACGTATGATTGGAAGGAGGCCTCCCTCCGTCGCCGAGTGGTTACGGTCGTTCACTTTAAATCACTTGCCCCCACCGCCCACCGCTGTAGGTCCGAATCCCAATGGGGGAATCGAATTTTTATTGTTGTGAGCAACCTATCCAGCTGGGTTGTGTGTGGGTCGGTTGTTATACCCTGGTGCCAGTTCGTATCTGAAATACTGCCTCTACAAATAATAACTGGAGAGTCGCCATATGACATAAGCTGTTTAAACATAACAAATAGACAAATCACAGGATTAGACTAATTGCTTGCTTAACCCAAGCATTTTCGTCCACGAACTATTCCTATGGTCAATGGTGATTGCATAGCGATAGGAATATATATAGTACATATCGCTGACCATCCGACCTATGGTCAATGGTGATTGCATAGCGATAGGAATAGATATAGTACATATCGCTGACCATCCGACCTATGGTCAATGGTGATTGCATAGCGATAGGAATATATATATCACAGATCGCTGACCATCCGACCTATGGTCAATGAAGTTTGCATAGCGATAGGAATAGATATAGTACAGATCGCTGACCATCCGACCTATGGTCAATGGTGATTGCATAGCGATAGGAATAGATATAATACATATCGCTGACCATCCGACCTATGGTCAATGGTGATTGCATATATATCACGAGTAGATATAGAACATGTAGCTGACCATCCGACCACAACGGTTACATTTAGACTCAGGACGGAAGCGATGTATGCACTTTTAGATCAAATTTTCGGCCCGAAATGTTACAATATGTTCGTCAGGGTACTCTGTATGTCATATTGAAGCATGTTTCAAGTAACTTCCGCGTGGACAAACAAGACCACATGAAAACTCATGTGCATATATACTACATGTACTAGTATATATTCACCAATATTACAATTAGCGATCGGACGGATCTGTAGTCCAATGGTAACACGCTTGACTGGTAATCCAGGGATCGCAGGTTCGATCCCCCGTCTGACCCTAATAAAATTAAACAGTTTTTCAGATGGGACTTTAAGCCGAAGTCTCGTGTCACCGTGCACGTAAAAGAACCAGAGGAGACTCTGGAATGGGTCTCTGTCTGTATCATTGCACTATCCTCCAAAAATCTAAACTGACTAATCGCTTCAGGAAGCGTCGCTCATATGGGCAACCGGTAGCGACGATAAATAAACGTAAAACACACACACGCTAGCGATCCTTTCTCAGAACACCATCAGCAAAACACAAGCTATTAATAATCACTATGCACGTGGTTAGTCGGGTATACCGAACTTCGTTTGAACTATGTTGTTCTTCAATTGATTTTCTAATCAATCTTTCTATCGCCGTGATATATTAATTAGTAAACTGTCTTCTCCGTCTAGTACAAACGTCTGTATACGGTAACACTTCAACCATTCAACCTGTCTCTGTCATTGTTATGGCTATGCGGTTCATCATCATCAAAGGATGTACATCGATCTGCAAACTCGATATAGATCTAACTGATCAGTTATTTTAAATTTATAATTTAACGTGGTTGTCCGATAGTTCTGCATATTATTCTATCGTACAATAATGCGTACTGATCAGCAATACCGATTTAACCCATTCAACCCCAAGTAACTGACATGGACTGGTGCATGATATTTGTAATATAAATAAATCAATAAGAGAAATTTCCTTTGGACCAGTTCATTTATCAAAATGGGTAATTTTATCTAAAAATAGTAATACTTATTACTGGCAAAAAGTGCAGATCCCGATGAGTCGGCTCGTCATGAGCCGGCTCATCTGGATCTACACTTGTTGTAAGTCTATTTAGAGGCATGTTGTGTTGAAAGGGTTAAATGAAAACTTTTCTTATTATCATAACATTGAAGTTGGGAGCTTGGGCAAGGCTATTTATTCAACTGCAGCCACATGGAATCGTCATGAAATGTTTCAATAATATTGATTTTGTGAATAGAAACAAAATAAGTGACATTGACGGGGGCTTATCGTTACTCACCGTGTATAATCGCGGACACATAAGCCACCCATATATAATCACCGTGTATAATCGCGGACATAGAATCACCGTGTATAATCGCGGACATAGAATCACCGTGTATAATCGCGGACACAGAATCACCGTGTATAATCGCGGACACATAAGCCACCCACATATAGAATCACCGTGTATAATCGCGGACACATAAGCCACCCATATAGAATCACCGTGTATAATCGCGGACACATAAGCCACCCATATAGAATCACCGTGTATAATCGCGGACACATAAGCCACCCATATAGAATCACCGTGTATAATCGCGGACACATAAGCCACCCACATATAGAATCACCGTGTATAATCGCGGACACATAAGCCACCCATATATAATCACCGTGTATAATCGCGGACACATAAGCCACCCATATAGAATCACCGTGTATAATCGCGGACACATAAGCCACCCATATAGAATCACCGTGTATAATCGCGGACACATAAGCCACCCATATAGAATCACCGTGTATAATCGCGGACACATAAACCACCCATATAGAATCACCGTGTATAATCGCGGACACATAAGCCACCCATATAGAATCACGTGTATAATCGCGGACACATAAGCCACCCATATAGAATCACCGTGTATAATCGCGGACCCATAAACCACCCATATAGAATCACCGTATATAATCGCGGACACATAAGCCACCCATATAGAATCACCGTGTATAATCGCGGACACATAAGCCACCCATATAGAATCACCGTGTATAATCGCGGACACATAAGCCACCCACATATAGAATCACCGTGTATAATCGCGGACACATAAGCCACCCACATATAGAATCACCGTGTATAATCGCGGACACATAAGCCACCCACATATAGAATCACCGTGTATAATCGCGGACACATAAGCCACCCACATATAGAATCACCGTGTATAATCGTGGACACATAAGCCACCCATATAGAATCACCGTGTATAATCGCGGACACATAAGCCATCCATATAGAATCACCGTGTATAATCGTGGACACATAAGCCATCCATATAGAATCACCGTGTATAATCGCGGACACATAAGCCACCCACATATAGAATCACCGTGTATAATCGCGGACACATAAGCCATCCATATTGAAGTCGAGTGGATAAGGCTGTTGACTTCAAATCCCTTGCCACTCCTCGGTGTAGATTCGCATACCACTGGGGATGTCGAATTCTTTATACACATTTATTTTAGCTCGATTGCGAAACAAGTTCTTTCAACTTATAGTAATCACTCTCGAGACCTCATTCCTGATGGAATCCATCGCCACGAGGGAGGGAGATGAAGCAATGTGGAATTTAAATGCCTTGCCGAAGGATACAATTGTAACGGCTCCAGTGGGGCTCGAACTCCGGACCGTTCACACCTGAAGCGAACGCGCATCCACTGCGCTATCACGACTTCCACGAATTCGTCGGAGTCTAATTATTTCATATGAGGAAGCTATTCAGCTGGCTCGCGGAAGGTTGGTGGTTCTAGCCAGGTAAGTCCGCCTCCATGGTCGAGTGGTTAAGGTCGCTGACTTGTATACCACTGTAACCTATCATCACTGATGGTCACGGGTTCGAGCCCCGCTCAGACCGTGTCTCATTTATATGAAAAAGTTGGCAGTTTCTTACGGAGGTTGGTGCATCCAAGTACTGGTTAACCGCTGGAGCCTGCTCAGGAAATGTGTTGTTAGGTAAACTGCCCGCCGGCGATATAGCCCAAAAATGGTGCTGATGCAGGCGTAAAACCCGAGTACCCCCCGCCCGTGCCTGTAATACTGCTCGGAGGGGCATCCAGGCCCCTCCAGCGTATGCCCCCCCCACAACTAGTAGCTGGCGAGTCGCGGTATGGCATAAGCTGTTGGTGTTAACACCCCACTCCCCAAAAAAGTCAAACGAACGAATAACGAATTTGGTAAAGTCTTCAATTTCAACTTCTTACTGCCGAACAATCAGTCATGCTTATGATTGTCAGGCGCAGTCTAGAACAGACAGACCTCCCCATTCAAGTTATCAGCACAGTTCAACGCTTTATATGCAAACGTTGAAAAGCACCCCCCCCCCCCCTATCGGGTAGGGTTGTGTCTTTAAATCGTGCATTTATAACAATGTTGCATCGTGTTTACAACTTTAATGGAGGTGCACAGACATTCAATTAACATTTTACTAGTTTGATGTCTGTCTAGCGTGTTACAAAATTTAAACATTGCAAAACAGTTAAAGTGTACAGTTGCTAATGGACCACTCGCATAGCGCCTGGTGCGTAGTGGTCATGCAGACCCGTAGCTAGGGGGTCGGAGCGGTGGTACGACCCCCCCCCCATAATTCCCTTCCCCGATGTTCACTTTTTTATGCGCTCTATCAGAATGTTTACATAGTTACTATTGATGCAAGCAGCATATGGGAATAGTTTATAAGAGGCTTTCTCTGAACTTTCTCTATATGCTGTCGCTTTTTAACTATATACAATGCAGGACATGGCGTTTCAGAGCATCTCTATTTCAATATTTAGGGGTGAGTGCATGCCCCCGGACCACCTGGCGGCCTATGGGATCGGGATCTCGAAGTCCCTTCTGGCCCTCGACACGACTCCCCACACTGGCTACAGGCCTGCTGGTGTTGCTGTCTCGTGTGATATGCATATGTACGTTGTATTTCAAGACTTGGCCCTGCACACTACCATGTTAATAGTATAATATTTGTATGTATGTATGTATGTTCCATTAATGTCAAACCCTTGCAGGGGACCTATGCATGTTTTCATGGACAGGCTTAGCCGACCTAAGTGGTTAACCAGTACTAAGCAATGTGTGTGAGGTGCCTTGCTCAATGACACTACATACGTGACCTGACCGTGTATCGAACCCGGGACCGATCGATTCCAAATCCGACGCTCTACCACTGGACCACGGATGCCACATCTGTGCTATAGAAATCTTCAAAGAATGAACTAAACTTAATTAATTGATCGATATCGCCGTAGCCAGATTTCATTTTACATATTCTATCTTGAAGTATAAAGGTTAAAATAAATCCTCAATGGAAATCAACTACACTTGTGAACTTGCATATATGATCGGTGTAAAGTATCTACCCCTGGGTTGGAAATGTATTCAAGCACGGCTTGGATAAGGTAAACTGATATCTTTAAGTAAGATCTGATAATCCACCATAGTGGATATCTTGCATACTTGTGTTACTGATTTAAGTTGAATATACTGTTGAGGGATGCATTAATGTTCAAAGGTGATTACATATTTTCTGAACCAAGTCTTCGCCCATATTCAAGCAAACCATGACTTGTTAATATCTCGTTTGATTCACATACGTAAGTATATAAGTACGTTGTTTATTATGTGACATGTGTTATAAGCTATAACATACATTTCAAAATACACAGAAGTGGAAGTCGTGATAGCGCAGTGGATGCGCGTTCGCTTCAGGTGCGAAAGGTCCGGAGTTCGAGCCCCGCTGGAGCCGTTACGATTGTGCCCTTAGGCAAGGCATTTAAATTCCACGTTGCCTCTTCTCTCTCCCTAGTGGCGATGGATTCCATCAGGAATGAGGTCTCGAGAGTGATTAATATAAGTTGACATAACTTGTTTCGCAATCGAGCTAAAATAAATTTGTATAAACTAAAATACACAGAACACACCCGGCCCAATGGGCATGTGAGTCACCAGTAACCTTATGCAACTATCACCAGGAAACATTTCCAGGTGGGAAAGGCACCATATTATTTATGGCTCATGTGTTAAACAATGTATGTCATTTTTACCATTTACCTATAGCATGTCATATCTATTCCATAAATGTGAATAATACCAAATGGTTTCTACCCAGGACATGTGGGTGGTCTTCTCCACCACAGCAGACTTACGTAGTACGATAATGCTCCAAAACTCGCCATGTACAAATCAAAGGTAGAAAGAAAGAAACAAGGTAGTCGTTTCAAACGTATATATAAGTTAATAATTATAGTTACGATCGGAGCGTGAACAAGGTATTATAAAAATGTGATGGTGTTGACGTTATTTCAGTCGGTTGCTAACGAGATAAACATAAAATCACTGCATCATTAACCATCCACAATTTATCATCGTATATGTTCGTCTATGAACATTGCTGTGACATTGCGCAGGTACATACAAAAATCATAAATATGTTAAAATGACTAAGGATAAATAATGTGGGAGTACTTTTAATGTTTACTTCGTTGTTATCATCGGCACTTTCCGGATTCCAATTCAAGTACGTGTAATTACATTCAAAGAAGGAAGAAAGGTACACATTATATTCGTTTTTCCCACAACTAGATACATATGTGGAATGTCGCGTGTAATCGAGAAGATAAATAAAATGTTTTAGAAATGTAAGATCGTGTCGTATGGCGTATGTTATTGTATCACCTCACAAGCACCAGGATGGACCTTAGGGGAAATACTTCAATCCGCAACACTTACATCCACATTGCATCTTCTCGCTGCCTCGTGGCGATGGATTTTATCGAGAGCGATTAAACTATTGTTGTAAGGTTTGTGTTTAAACTGTCGCTATGGTAACTGATTATTGATAATTTACAAGTGGCTTTTTCTGTCACCGGTACTTGACTTTAAGTATTCTTTAATTACGTTTAAAGGGTGTACACATTGGTTTTGTTGAAGTAATTAGTAAACATGAATGGTAATTGATTATTTATACGTCATACTGTTTGTCCGTTATCATGTTTGCCGGGTTTCGGTTCTGTCTTATATGTGGTCTTTTTGGACTCTGCCATGAGCGTGGCCGAGTGGTTACGGTCGTTGACTTCAAATCACTTGCCCCCATAGCTGTATGTTCGAATCCCACATGGGTGTCGATTCTTTCAAATGAAGAAGCTATCCAGCTGGAACCCCATTGGGGTGTCGAATAATTACACGCAAGGAAGGTATTCAGATGGCGGAACTCGTACCCGTGACCATCAGTGATGATAGGTTACAGTGATATACAAGTCAGCGATCTTAACCACACGACCACGGAGCCATACGTCTCTTGTTCTATTACGTGCACTGTGTAAAACACCAACACGAAACGTATGTAGAGGAAAGAGGTAACCATATAAGCAAGCAAGTTGCTTTCTCCACAATCCTACATGTATTTTCTTATTGTGATTATTATACTATGTATCTTCATTGAAAAAAAATATTGTTTAAAACAAAAAACAAAAAAAACACGAAACGTCTGTTTAAAGTCTCATCCGAAAGACTAAATATATACTAGTCGTAATGTATGGATCGAACCTAAACTCTCTTGTTTTTGAGTCCAGCATGTTACCATTGGTCCACTGATCGGCTCCATGCCGTTGGGGTATCTCAGAAAATTGGATAGACGATTCCATTACAAAACTAGCGACGAAATGATTAGATTGTGATGATATTAACGTTACATCGAAGACGATTAATGAATTGTTAATGATCTTTTCTAAATACCAAGTCCATGACTCGTTCCTGTAAACACGTTTGATTATAATAATGAAAAACACATTCTATACAAGATATAATCGGAGTTGTCTTTTTTACTCTGACTGGAACCTGAGCGGGTCTTGGTCGATGGTTCGATGCTCGTCCGTGGCTTATTGATTGCTAGGCTTGGCTATCTAGTAATTACAGACAGATCTGTAGTCCAGTGGTAACACGCTGGACTGGTAATCCAGGGATCGCAGGATCGATCCCCCGTCTGACCCTAATAAAATTAACAGTCTTTCAGATGGGACGTTAAACCGAGGTCTCGTGTCGGTGCTTTACACCGTGCACGTAAAAGAACCAGCGGAGACTCTGGAATGGGTCTCTGTCTGTATCATTGCACTATCCTCCAATAATCTAAAATGACTAATCTCTAGGAGGCGTCATTCATATGGGCAACCGGTAGCGACGATAAATAAACGTAAAAAAAAATCTAGTAATTCTCACACTTCAATATGTTGGATGAGAGCATGAACAGAGGTCCAGTGTACCGCATTGAGCATGAAGAAGAATAAAAATGCTTTATTAAGACTTAAACATTACAGTTTCTATCATAGACAAGTAACACTATCAGAGGACAATGTATTCAATGAGAGTAGGTTATCGGACCATGGACCCAACGTGCATGAACGACCTACCCTGTGAGGACACGCATATCTGGTTTTATATGTTACATGGTACCATTTAGTTGATACTAAATATACATCATAGAGGGACTTAAGTGGTCGAGTTGTTACGGTCGTTGACGTCCAACCAATCACTTTTCGCTCGCCGCTGTAGGTTCGAATACCACTGGGGTGTGGACGCTATCCACATGGCTTGCGCAAGGCATGTGGTTCTACCTGGATTACTTGCCTGTGCCAGTGATACTTCTCGGCAGGGGACCCAGGGTCTTCATCCTCCACTAATGGCTGGAGAATCGCCAAGCTGTTGACGCGCCTTTAAGCCCCCACCCCAAAGCAGTCAGTCATCATAGTATATTGATTGAGTCGAACAAACTTAAACTTTAACTCCGTTCTATTTATTTATTTTAGGTATCGTGCTATATAAGGAATACTGAATTTATACAAAGAGACAAGTAACCATGGCAACGATGGCGGATAGCGACTCGATTGAGAGGGGGTTTCGACGCCTCTCCTCCATCTTCCAACCACCGATCTTAGACGCGCACAAGTGTTTCAGATGCAAGGACGCTGTCTACCACGCCGAGAAGATGGGTCCGGTCCACGAGGTGATGTACCACAAGCAGTGCTTTAAGTGCGTAGTCTGTGATCAACATTTGACGATGAAAAATTATTTTACAAGTCAGATTGACATCAGCGATCGCGAGTTGTATTGTTCGAATCACTACCCCCGTATCGGCGCAGCCAAATACGGCGAGAGCGCTCTGGGGATTCGAGGGGCAGTGAAAGCACAGGAGAACTACAGAAAAATGAGCAAGAAATTGGAAAACCAAGTTAGAAAAGTAGGAACTGTTCGTATACCGTCATACGACGCCCAGGCTATTGCAATTAAGCGTATCTTGACGTCACCAAAGGCGCAGGAATACACTGCGGCCGTGAACGCGCAGGCGCAGAAAGTTAGCCTACCTCCTGATGCAATGGCAATCAAACAACCACTTGCGGCACAGAAACTTGGAATAGTGCACAAATCACAAGCCCAAGCACATTTATACCAACCAAAGGTATGTATTGCTGATTTTGTAATAATTTATAGAGGCGGACTGCTGCTCCCAATGTTAGCACATACGGATCTTTTGTACAGTGGTTAACATGTTGGATTGGTAATCCAGGGACAGCAGGTTCGACCCCCGCCTGACCATAATAAAATTAACAGTCTTTCACATGGGACTTTAAACGGAGGTCTCGTGTCGGTGCTTTCACCGTGCACGTAAAAGAACCAGAGGAGAACATGGAATGTGTCTCTGTCTGTATCATGCACTATCCTCCAAACATCTAAAATGACTAATCTCTTCAGGAGGCGTCGCTCATATGGGCAACCGGTAGCGACGATAAATAAACGTAAACACACACACGCAATGTAGGCTCCCCATGGGGTGTTGATTTCCGCTCGTCTGTCTGTCCATGGGGAACATGTTTCCATGTTTCGCTCTAGTCCTATTTGCAGAAAGAGGCCACATTCTTGTTCTTTCACGTACACGGAAAACAGCACCAACAATAGACCGGCTTAATATCCAATGCTCCGTACAAATAGACTGAATACAATGTACAGCCAAACCTGTCTTAAGCAGTCAGCCAAGGTAACCAATGAATGTTGCTGCTTGGCACAGGTGGCTGCTTAAATTAATATAGGTGAAATGTATAATAAAAATACATGTAGGGAATCTGGAAACTGGCTGCTTAATATGGTTTGCTGCTAATAATGGAGACGACCACAAACACACGTTCGACTGTATAATATTAGTCATTTTATTATAGAATAGGGGGGATCGAACCTACTGTCCATGGATTATGCACAGGACCACCCCCTAACACCGCCCTCCTGTGAAATACTTTATTCAGCCTTTTGGTATAACACCAGATGCGAGATTTAAAAAAACGATACTATTTTGGTATTGTCGCAAACTCTCCTTTTTCTTCTCGTAAGAATATGTCTAGGTTGCTACGGCTCTTACCAGGGTCTATTCTATTGTAGACTCGCTGGAGTTGTCTAGGGGGTTTCTTCGTTATTATATGTATTAATGATAACTCAACACAGTATTACATTTCTTCTATATAATATCTTGTTTAAATTGGCATCAGAAATATCCATATATATATAATCAGTGATCTATATATATATACATCGTATCATTAAAAGCTTATTTAACAATCCATTTGTGTGAGCCGACTATGCGCTTACACAGTATATTTAACATCCAATCTTTCTAATCCGTCATTACTCAATATCACTATAATCTAATCACTGTTTCTGATTAGATTAACTTTTAATCAACTTCTGGTATGGTTCGCCGAAACTCTATGTTTCTTCTGTGGCTGAACAATTTAATTATTCGACAAATCTTTATAAGTTATATTTCTTATAATGTCAATAATATCTAAGTATCATAAATACAGTTTATATGTTCTATATACTAGATTGAGATCACGACCTTTCTCGCTCCTGGAGTTAGGCTCTAGTGTGTCTGATCTATGTTAATAAAATCCATTTCTTATATACATAATTGAATCAGTGTCTATATGATATAACAATTCCTAAAACATCTGTTGTTCCTAAAACATCTGTTATGTTATCTAATATTACACCATCAAACAAGTTCGGTGCCTTTATATATTACATAACTGGACACCTGCTACTCTCCTGGTTAAACTGATTAGGCCTAACATCTTAAGTCATTTCCCGCGCGAAGCGAGATTGATAATTTTAGGCGCGAAAATAATAGCAGACGATTATGCATAAAACAAATATATATATATTACATGGTAAACATTTGGCCATATATAGAAACAGTTTAATGTATTTATATAATACATTACTATTTATATATAACAATAATAAATATTTCGTGCAAATTGGGGTTTTGCACAATCCTCCCTACCCGGGGAGAAGTTTGACATCGCCCGCTATCGGCCGATTTACAAATCTTCATTCCTTTGAATATACAGTAGAAAACAATCATAATATCAATACATCATATGTCCTAAAATAGCATTTCTTTCGCTAGGTACCAACATTCTAATCATAGAGGCAATAACTATTTACTGAACAACTGAAATAATACCAAGTACATTTACTAAGTCAAACATCACAGTCATTGAACTCTACTGAGAAAGTCTGCTAGAACATTTTGAGTCCCTTTGATATGTTTAATGGTCAGATTAAATTCTGAGAGACACAGTGCCCATCTTAAGAGGCGTTGATTGGACGTTTTCGACCTACTTAACCATACAAGGGGATTATGATCTGAATTAATTATTGTTTTGCTTGTGCTTACATATATGCGAAAATGTTCGATACCGGCCACTATAGCTAATAATTCCTTCTCTATTGTAGAGTAGTTTTTCTCTCGTGGAATAAGTTTTCGGGAATAAAATGCTACTGGGTGTGGTACTTGGTCAACGGTCTGAGTCAGTACAGCCGAAATTCCCAAATCGGAAGCATCAGTATAGAGTTCGAACTCTTGGTTAAAGTCAGGGGCCTTCAGTATGGGTTTATTGGTTAAAGCTTTCTTTAAGGATTCGAAAGCAAGTTGATGTTTATCGCTCCACTGAGTTATGATGTTCCCTGATCGCTTGCCCTTTAATAAGTCAGTCAGGGGAGCGGCGATCTCAGCGAACTGGGGAATGAATTTCCTGTAAAATCCTACTGATCCCAGATATCCTCGTAATTGTTTCTTGGTCTGTGGGGGAGAGATATTACTAATACACTCAACCTTGCTGGAAATTGGTTTGATTTTTCCCGACCCTAATTCATGTCCCAAGTACTTGACTGTTCCAGACCCAATTTTACACTTCTTCGGATTCAAAGTAACACCACTATCCTCTAGTCTATGAAATGTCCAATCCAAGTGATTTATGTGCTGTGACCATAAATTGGATCGAACAGCAATATCATCCAGATATGCGTCGGCAAATCTATCACGGATGGGTTCTGTCGGGGATTGAGCGATTATCTCGTTTATGGCCCTCTGGAAGGTAACTCCACCGTTTTTTAAACCAAATGGGAGAGTTAATGGTTCAAACAAGCCCCAGGGGGTTATGAACGCTGCAATTTCACTAGCTCGAGGGGTTAGCGGAATCTGCCAGTAACCTTTATTAAGATCTAAAATTGATATCAGACTCGAACCTGCGACCTGATCAATGAGATCGTCTAATCTCGGGATGGGGAAGGCTTCTCCTCGAGTCAGGTCATTAATTTTCCGATAATCAATACATGGTCGCCATTCTGAGTCTGATTTGCGTACCAATATTATGGGAGAGGCCCACTGGCTTCTGCTAGGGCGGATAATTCCTAACTCCAACATTTGATCTAGCTCAGTTTTTAATATTTGTTTCTTTTCTGGAGACATGCGGTAGTAAGGCTGGACTACGGGTGAAGCACCTTGCACATCAATATCATGGGTAACACCGTGGAAACGTCCCAGTTGTCCAGAGAATAAACGGGGGTAACGGTCAAATAACTGACTAATATCGTCCCTGTGGTCTGGGTTTAAATGACTGATATCCGGCCAGGTTTTCTTAGGTACAGATTCAAGAGGACTGCAAGGATCGAATTCTTTCTCAATGTCCGTAGGGGCTTGGTAATCTAATAGGGTAGGGTCTTGGGACTCATACACCGGACTACTATCAGCTAGAGCTGCACCCTCCTCCCTACCTGTCCAGGGCTTCAACTGGTTTACATGCATAACACGGTATTTTACTCTCTTATCAGGCATGTATATAATATAGGTATGCGACGCTACCTTTTCGTGTACCGGATACGGTCCCTGGAGGGCATTCTTCAGCTTATTACCTTTTAACGGTAATCGTACTAACACTAATTCACCACGCTGGAATACACGCATTTTCGCTTTCTTACTTCTGTCATACTTTGTTTTACGACCATCTGCGGCCTGTTGTGCATTCTCGCTGGCGTCACGTAACGCTTCAGCTAATCTATGACATAATTCTTGTACATAGTTATTTATGGGGATCCCTTCATCCCGCTCATTTCTAGCCCAGAGATCATAAGTGGAATCTAGATTATCTCTAGGTTCGCGCCCATATAGAAGGTAGAAGGGAGAATATCCTGTGCTAGAGTGCTCTGCACTTCTATATGCAAATAATAGCCAGGGTAGCATCTCATCCCAAGACGATAAAGAGTTCTCCCCAAGGATTCTAAGCATGGTTTTCAATGTACCATTATATTTCTCTATTGATCCGTTGGTTTGAGGCCTGTAACTCGTGCTAGTTAAGTGACGTATATCGTGCTCGGCTAGGAAGCGTGTGAATGTTTCAGCTATGAAAGCGCTTCCTCGGTCAGTCAACAGGGTCTGGGGTTTTCCATGTCGAGATATTATCTCGATCAGGGCTTTTTGTGCATTAACAGCTGTCGCTGCGGCGCATGGGAAAGATTCCGTATATTTAGTGGCATGATCAATAAAATTCAAGATATACTGGTTCCCATTTATAGTTTTCTTCATGGGTCCAACGAAATCAGCGGATATAAATTTGAATGGTTGGGATATAATGGGCAGGGGTTTCAATGGGGCTACAGTGGCTTTCTGTCCCTTACCCGCTCTCTGGCACGGCCCACAGCTATGGCAGAATCGTTTAACATCTGCGCGGATTCCCGGCCAAAAGAAGCGGCGCTTAATGCGCTTCAGGGTCTTACTAGGTCCCTGGTGTCCCGTACTTAAACTGTCATGGGCGAGTCCCGTTATATGATCACGGAATCCCCGTGGAACTACCACCTGATCATATATTTTCCAGGGTCGAACTTTGGACGTGTCTTGAGGTTGTTCTCTCCTCATAAGTAGTCGGGGTTCGAGCTGGATGTAATATCCTTGCCGAATAGGTGTTCCTTCTTGAGCCATTTCCCAGAGGGGTGCTAAGGTCGGGTCATTATTCTGTTCTTGCAATAATTTATCAGGACTCAAATCGTCAATAGAGGGAATATTTTGGGGTTTAACTGTACTGGCTTTCTCAGAGGGGGAATTGATCTCAATTGTATTCCGAAAAGGTAAGACATTGTGATTTGTATCGGTCGTGTTTTCTGAGTCTGGGTTGGACGTGACAATTTCATCAAACGGGATAATTTTCTTATTTGAGCGTGTAACCACGCCACAGGTAATCAAATCAGTGACAGGGGCAGTTTCACAGTCGTTACCTATTATAAGATCCACCCCCGCGGTGCATCTGTGTTTTAATACAGCCACCTTCAATGTTCCTTGGTATATTGGACAATCGACGCTAATCTTTGCTATCGGATAATTACCAGGGATATAATTGACACCGCGGATTGTTACCCGTTCACCTGTGTATTCTAAATGATCAGCGGTCTGATCAGTAGCCGACAATAAACTAATTGTCGCACCTGAATCTCTCAAATACGTCACTTGTGCGGTGTTATTATTTATGCG
>CM026397.1:55084839-55176017 GCA_014843695.1 Archivesica marissinica | reverse complement strand
TCTATCACGGATGGTTTCTGTCGGGGATTGAGCGATTATCTCGTTTATGGCCCTCTGGAAGGTAACTCCACCGTTTTTTAAACCAAATGGGAGAGTTAATGGTTCAAACAAGCCCCAGGGGTTATGAACGCTGCAATTTCACTAGCTCGAGGGGTTAGCGGAATCTGCCAGTAACCTTTATTAAGATCTAAAATTGATATCAGACTCGAACCTGCGACCTGATCA
Organism: Archivesica marissinica; assembly: GCA_014843695.1. Lineage (NCBI taxonomy): Eukaryota > Metazoa > Mollusca > Bivalvia > Venerida > Vesicomyidae > Archivesica > Archivesica marissinica. Next base: position 55,175,792 of record CM026397.1, on the reverse strand, counting down.
ATGAGATCGTCTAATCTCGGGATGGGGAAGGCTTCTCCTCGAGTCAGGTCATTAATTTTCCGATAATCAATACATGGTCGCCATTCTGAGTCTGATTTGCGTCCCAATATTATGGGAGAGGCCCACTGGCTTCTGCTAGGGCGGATAATTCCTAACTCCAACATTTGATCTAGCTCAGTTTTTAATATTTGTTTCTTTTCTGGAGACATGCGGTAGTAAGGCTGGACTACGGGTGACGCACCTTGCACATCAATATCATGGGTAACACCGTGGAAACGTCCCAGTTGTCCAGAGAATAAACGGGGGTAACGGTCAAATAACTGACTAATATCGTCCCTGTGGTCTGGGTTTAAATGACTGATATCCGGCCAGGTTTTCTTAGGTACAGATTCAAGAGGACTGCAAGGATCGAATTCTTTCTCAATGTCCGTAGGGGCTTGGTAATCTAATAGGGTAGGGTCTTGGGACTCATACACCGGACTACTATCAGCTAGAGCTGCAACCTCCTCCCTACCTGTCCAGGGCTTCAACTGGTTTACATGCATAACACGGTATTTTACTCTCTTATCAGGCATGTATATAATATAGGTATGCGACGCTACCTTTTCGTGTACCGGATACGGTCCCTGGAGGGCATTCTTCAGCTTATTACCTTTTAACGGTAATCGTACTAACACTAATTCACCACGCTGGAATACACGCATTTTCGCTTTCTTACTTCTGTCATACTTTGTTTTACGACCATCTGCGGCCTGTTGTGCACTCTCGCTGGCGTCACGTAACGCTTCAGCTAATCTATGACATAATTCTTGTACATAGTTATTTATGGGGATCCCTTCATCCAGCTCATTTCTAGCCCAGAGATCATAAGTGGAATCTAGATTATCTCTAGGTTCGCGCCCATATAGAAGGTAGAAGGGAGAATATCCTGTGCTAGAGTGCTCTGCACTTCTATATGCAAATAATAGCCAGGGTAGCATCTCATCCCAAGACGATAAAGAGTTCCCCCCAAGGATTCTAAGCATGGTTTTCAATGTACCATTATATTTCTCTATTGATCCGTTGGTTTGAGGCCTGTAACTCGTGCTAGTTAAGTGACGTATATCGTGCTCGGCTAGGAAGCGTGTGAATGTTTCAGCTATGAAAGCGCTTCCTCGGTCAGTCAACAGGGTCTGGGGTTTTCCATGTCGAGATATTATCTCGATCAGGGCTTTTTGTGCATTAACCGCTGTCGCTGCGGCGCATGGGAAAGATTCCGTATATTTAGTGGCATGATCAATAAAATTCAAGATATACTGGTTCCCATTTATAGTTTTCTTCATGGGTCCAACGAAATCAGCGGATATAAATTTGAATGGTTGGGATATAATGGGCAGGGGTTTCAATGGGGCTACAGTGGCTTTCTGTCCCTTACCCGCTCTCTGGCACGGCCCACAGCTATGGCAGAATCGTTTAACATCTGCGCGGATTCCCGGCCAAAAGAAGCGGCGCTTAATGCGCTTCAGGGTCTTACTATGTCCCTGGTGTCCCGTACTTAAACTGTCATGGGCGAGTCCCGTTATATGATCACGGAATCCCCGTGGAACTACCACCTGATCATATATTTTCCAGGGTCGAACTTTGGACGTGTCTTGAGGTTGTTCTCTCCTCATAAGTAGTCGGGGTTCGAGCTGGATGTAATATCCTTGCCGAATAGGTGTTCCTTCTTGAGCCATTTCCCAGAGGGGTGCTAAGGTCGGGTCATTATTCTGTTCTTGCAATAATTTATCAGGACTCAAATCGTCAATAGAGGGAATATTTTTGGGTTTAACTGTACTGGCTTTCTCAGAGGGGGAATTGATCTCAATTGTATTCCGAAAAGGTAAGACATTGTGATTTGTATCGGTCGTGTTTTCTGAGTCTGGGTTGGACGTGACAATTTCATCAAACTGGATAATTTTCTTATTTGAGCGTGTAACCACGCCACAGGTAATCAAATCAGTGACAGGGGCAGTTTCACAGTCGTTACCTATTATAAGATCCACCCCCGCGGTGCATCTGTGTTTTAATACAGCCACCTTCCATGTTCCTTGGTATATTGGACAATCGACGCTAATCTTTGCTATCGGATAATTACCAGGGATATAATTGACACCGCGGATTGTTACCCGTTCACCTTTGTATTCTAAATGATCAGCGGTCTGATCAGTAGCCGACAATAAACTAATTGTCGCACCTGAATCTCTCAAATACGTCACTTGTGCGGTGTTATTATTTATGCGTGCTTGACCTGTATATTTGGCAAGTAATGGATTTACCATCTCGGTATTTTCACATGAGTTCACTGGCTCATTGGTTATAAAGGCTGAACTATGAGTCGTGTTTGACACTTGGTGTCCGTTTGCTAGGTTTCTAGTACCCCTGTACCTAGGTGAATTGGGATCTGCCCAACACTCTATTCGTCCGTGGCCATTACGCCTACAATAACTACAATATTTTTCTATCCGGGGAGTTCTATGGGTAGCTTGGGAATTATCTATCCTAATATTGGGTCGATACATGGGTGATGGGATATAGGGCCTTGGGGCTGGAGGTCGGTGTTCTGTATCTCTGGGTTTCACATTCGGATTTGAATTAATCCGTGTCCTGGGCGCTAATCTGCGATGGAGGTTATATTCATCAGCCAGGGAAATACATTCCTGGAGAGTAGATGCTTTCTTATCCAGAATGAACAAATTAAGCTCATCACTTAGCTGGGAATCGAATCTATATCTCAAGAGCAGCTCGATCCAGTTGACCTCGCTCGGATCATTGTTCTCCGTCCATAGAGTCATTTGCTCCTTTAATTCCTTAATGAATTCGGAATATGTCTGCTGAGGTTTCTTTACCCAAGAGAAGAAATTCTTTCTATATACAGTGGGTGAGAGTCTATATTCATCCAAGATGGCGGCCTTGAGGGTATCGTAATTATTAGCGTCTTGGACAGGAAGAGTGGCATATATATTTCTGGCCTTGTCGGACAACTTGTCTATAATATGGCCAACCCATGTTTGTTTGGCGACCTGGCTAGCTTCGAACAGTCTCTCACATGTTGCGAAGAATTTATCTGGCCTCATAGTCTGGGTCCAAATAGGAACAGAAATGTTTGTCTTAGAGGGCCTATTATCTGTATGGAGGGGGTTATTTTGCTGAGATTCCTGATCTCTCTGGATTTCTCTCAGGCGACTCTCCATCTGCATTTTCTCCCTTTGCATTCTTTCCTCCCTGTCCCTTTCTTTCTCTTCTCTTTCCCCTCTTTGTTTTATTTCTTCCCTCTCTCTTTCTCTTTCTTCTCTTTCCCTCTCTCTTTCTTCTCTTTGTTTTACTTCTTCCCTCTCTCTTTCTCTCTCTCTTTGTTTTACTTCTTACCTCTCTCTTTCCCTCTCTCTTTCTTTCTCATAAATCTCACCCTGACGTTCCAGATTTGCCTGATTAAAGAAGGGAAGTCTCATTACTTTGTCCCATATCTCATCACCTGTTGTCTGCAAGTCGGGGTGAACCGGCCCCTCAGTTTCCTTATTAGCACTCCTAGTTGTAGCCATTTTATTTTTTTATTTCCCAAAATTTTTAATCCCCAGAATGTATCTCCAAATGTATTATAGAATTGAGTTCAATAAAAGGAAGTAAATCACTAATATAATTTTAATGATAATATTAAGCCTCTATGAAAAGAAAACTGGTACTTACCGAAGTCTGTCTCGTCCGTTAATCCAATATATAATTTATCACATATTCAAAGTTTGTACATTTCCAATAATTTAATCCATTTCATTAATTTAATAATTCGTTGACGTCTTTCACTTATTTCCAAATTCTAACACTGTCTCGCATGCACTTCTGTTTTCCCACGTTAATTAATAGTCCCTTGTATTCTTCATGTATAAATCCTAGGGTCCTTCACAATATTCCATATATAAATTCTAGTGTCCTTCACAATATGTCACGATATGTCACCTCTTCTTTATTTCCAATCCCGGACGAGCGTCCCAATTGTCGCAAACTCTCCTTTTTCTTCTCGTAATAATATGTCTAGGTTGCTACGGCTCTTACCAGGGTCTATCCTATTGTAGACTCGCTGGAGTTGTCTAGGGGGTTTCTTCGTTATTATATGTATTAATGATAACTCAACACAGTATTACATTTCTTCTATATAATATCTTGTTTAAATTGGCATCAGAAATATCCATTTATATATAATCAGTGATCTATATATATATACATCGTATCATTAAAAGCTTATTTAACAATCCATTTGTGTGAGCCGACTATGCGCTTACACAGTATATTTAACATCCAATCTTTCTAATCCGTCATTACTCAATATCACTATAATCTAATCACGGTTTCTGATTAGATTAACTTTTAATCAACTTCTGGTATGGTTCGCCGAAACTCTATGATTCTTCTGTGGCTGAACAATTTAATTATTCGACAAATCTTTATAAGTTATATTTCTTATAATGTCAATAATATCTAAGTATCATAAATACAGTTTATATGTTCTATATACTAGATTGAGATCACGACCTTTCTCGCTCCTGGAGTTAGGCTCTAGTGTGTCTGATCTATGTTAATAAAATCCATTTCTTATATACATAATTGAATCAGTGTCTATATGATATAACAATTCCTAAAACATCTGTTGTTCCTAAAACATCTGTTATGTTATCTAATATTACACCATCAAACAAGTTCGGTGCCTTTATATATTACATAACTGGACACCTGCTACTCTCCTGGTTAAACTGATTAGGCCTAACATCTTAAGTCATTTCCCGCGCGAAGCGAGATTGATAATTTTAGGCGCGAAAATAATAGCAGACGATTATGCATAAAACAAATATATATATATTACATGGTAAACATTTGGCCATATATAGAAACAGTTTAATGTATTTATATATTACATTACTATTTATATATAACAATAATAAATATTTCGTGCAAATTGGGGTTTTGCACAGATATATACCAACTCCAGATATCAATTTGAAGATTTGAACAAATGTCGTAAGACACGATCTTCATGAAAATGTTTGAGCTGTGTGGGCTATAGGCTTACTATTCATAGAAAGAAGAAAATATTATGTATAGGATATAGGCCGAAAACGAATCCAATATGTAAAGTATTCGACTGTATGCGGCACGAAACGCCAAACACAGTAACAATAGTTTACATATACAGTCTACATCCGCTATGTCAAAGTCGTTTATGTCGAATTCTCCGGTTATCTCGAAGTCGGATTAAAGTCCCGTTTCAGGCACTCATTTTACATATATCTGGCTCCGTTTATAACTCAAACTTCGGTTATGTCGAAGTATTGTGTTCGGTCCGACGGAATTCGATATAACAGATGTAGACTGTATTAGATCCGCTTGAGGTTTATATCTTATTTGAAACATACACTTGTATGACAAGATCTTACTAATTACAATTTCTTAATGTCGTACATTTACGCATAGGATTGAATATAATACTCTGGCCTTTTGAAAGTATACAAACGTATTATGTTACGACAGTGTTATGAAAGGAAGTATCCGTCACATAAAAAGTGTCAGTAACATTGGCTCTTGGGGTGTTCGATCCATATTCCTATTCAAAATGGCTGCCATAATTTCGAGAAATGTTGCTATTATGCAATTGTACTCGTTACAAGTATTACCAGAGTATATCAATAAAGACATCCACCATAAGACGGTTGTATGTACTTCAAAACTATACGATCCTGATTAATCTTATTTACTTTAGACTTGACAGTCATATTTTTATTCAGCTCTTTCGGTAGCCCCGTTTTCTTCATGGCCCCATTTCTCCGTAGCCCCGTTTTCTTCGTGATACCATTTCTCCGTAGCCCCGTATATTTCGTGACACCGTCTCTCCGTAGCCCCGTATATTTCGTGACACTGTTTCTCCGTAGCCCCGTATATTTCGTGACACCGTTTCTCCGTAGCCCCGTATATTTCGTGACACTGTTTCGCCGTAGCCCCGTATATTTCGTGACACCGTCTCTCCGAAGCCCCGTATATTTCGTGACACCGTCTCTCCGTAGCCCCGTATATTTCGTGACACCGTTTCTCCATAGCCCCGTATATTTAGTGACACTGTTTCTCCGTAGCCCCGTATATTTCGTGACACTGTTTCTCCGTAGCCCCGTATATTTCGTGACACTGTTTCTCCGTAGCCCCGTATATTTAGTGACACTGTTTCTCCGTAGCCCCGTATATTTCGTGACACCGTTTCTACTTAGCCCCGTATATTTCGTGACACTGTTTCTCCGTAGCCCCGTATATTTCGTGATACTGTTTCTCCGTAGCCCCGTATTTTCGTGGCCCCGTTTCTCAGTAACCCCGTTTTCTTCGTGACACCATGTCTCCGTAGCCCCGTTTGCTGCCTAGTCTATCCTGTACCTGTTTGGTTTCCTTGTCCCCTTACTCGATATCAAACCATAGGAAACATAAATCACTCAATGTCTAAGCAGATGGTATTAAAACGTGACACCTCATTTTCCTCATTCGGAACAGGAATTTGACATTAAAGTAGAAACGTATATAAATGTCAAACAGCATATTAGATTAACGAGAAGATATTATATTAAATGCATTTAAATGTTTTCAGAAGATCTAAGTACTTGCTTAGTGTATGCAAATTTATTATAGCTCGAGTGCGAAACAAGTTATTGCAACATTATTTTAATCGCTATCGAGACCTCATTCCTGGTGCAATTCAACGCCACAAGGGAGAGAGAGAAAGTCAATGTGGCATTTAAGTGTCGTGCATAAGGGCATACTCGTAACGACTACAGCTGGGTGCGAACTCCGGGCCTCTCACACCGCTACCATGTGCACTGTGCTATCCGGAAAGTGCTTGTTTATAGAATACAAGTATGATAAGGCAGTAAATGATTAAGTTAAAACATTCCAAATGTTCTTGACAGTCTCCATGATACACGGGCAGTCTCTTCTGATTTGTGTTGCGATGCCTTAAGCTAGCCAATTATCTCGATGATAAAAATATCGTCTGCCACGCCATTAAGGTTGTGTAAACCTGCTGAATTATTAATGCTAATGATGCGTCTATTGATCTATTTAATGAAAATATATACAACAATAATACCAGCATGTGTTCCTTAGATCTACCGTTACTTTTTGCTGGATGACGCCTCGGTTGTTCCCGTGCGGTTCCGCCGGGCATCCAATATTTGGGGAATGATATTTGATTGATGCTACTATGTATTTTTGTTTGCAACATGGTCCTGGCGTGTAGTAACTCATAAGGGGGGGTCAGGGTATGCGTCCGATGCCTGTATTATATTGATATATACAGTCAAACCTGTGTTAGTGGTCACATCTATTAAGCAGCCAACCTGTATTAAGCCACCAGTTTCCAGATTCTCAATATATTGCTCTACTATACATTTGACCTCTATTAAGCAGCCAGCCTGTATTAAGCCACCAGTTTCCAGATTCTCAATATATTGCTCTACTATACATTTGACCTCTATTAAGCAGCCAACCTGTATTAAGCCACCAGTTTCCAGATTCTCAATATATTGCTCTACTATACATTTGACCTCTATTAAGCAGCCAGCCTGTATTAAGCCACCAGTTTCCAGATTCTCAATATATTGCTCTACTATATATTTGACCTCTATTAAGCAGCCACCTGTACTAAGCAGCCACTTTCTGAGATTCCCTTGACTGTATGCATATATAGTGACACATATGACAATGAAGAACTCACGCTATTGCATTATTTTATAATTAACATGTGTCATCTATCATTTTCTTACTTAGTTCGATATGCCTACAGGAGTCTGAATTTTTATCTCTCTATTTTTTAAATAAAAATGTTTGAACATATCTAGATTATAGATCGTTTGCGATAAAAAGGGATACAATGACACTTTATATAAAACAAACTTGTTGAACTTTTGAGAAGAAAATATAACTATAAAACTGTTATATCCATTATTTATGTTGCTAGGTAATTTATTCTATATTCAAACAAGTATGTAAGTGCTAGCCTGGGTTCCAGTCTGTCGATTGTTCACTTTTTAACTTCTGTCAAAATGAAATGATCAGAAACTCAATACGGCCCAATTAATAGACTCGGTGTTAATATATATTTATTTGACTGACTAGGCAAAATATATCGACGCCTGTTCCCAGGCTAATAAGGGGCAACAACTCGTCGATGTCTCTCATTTCCAATAAGTCTATATCCACACTCACCCACAGACGATTGGGGTCTTTATGGAACATTTTGATAAATCTTAGGATTGACACATGGTCCATAATTACTCTGATAGTAACGGGATGTCATTTTTAATAAGCTTGAATATGACTTATCATTTGTGTATGTATAGTGTCAAGCCTATAATTTATCAAATTGTTCTTAAACAATAATAAAACAAATTGGTTTTGAATCCGCAATTATTATTTTTTTTAAATAATAAAAAAATTTGGTTTTAACACGCAACCACTTGTCCCCACGCGTCTGTGCACTCGCCCGCATTCACTGAGATGGAAATTTTTTGGCCATGAGGTTTTGCAAATTATTAACCTCCAGATCGATATGGCAGTTTAAATGCATATAAACTCGCGCTATGTGTCTATTTTCAAAATCTTCAAACGATGAATTGTGAGCATTGCCAAGACGGTCGTGCGTTTTATCTCTTTAAACGCACGTGCCCGTAACACATAAATCCCAACTTTACATTGCTTAGATATGCAATAACATGTCATGTAAGTGTCATTTGAGACCTGAACGCTCAAAATATATATATAGATAGCCGTGTATCAGAACTATGGGCGTTCGTATATTTAAATCTGCCGGGATACAATTTCACATCCATGGATACATTTTTTCTAAATGCTAAATATACTAGATTTTGATGAAAACGTTAACGACCCTTCATTTAAATCTAATCTAATCTTGAATGTTTCCTTAAACTGGCCACAGCCGAGTCATGTAGTTTACTTGTGTATTTAGATACCTGGTCTATGTGACATCCTGGGGCGGGTTCCTCTTCTTTTTTATCGGGGATGACATATTCTGTGAAGTGACTTCGTTCCTTTAGAATAAGGACCACATTCTCTACATTTGTCATCCCGCAGCAGCAAAGACTACTGACTGCCATTCTGGTCAATGATCTCCGACGCGTCTCTGTGTCCCCGGTTGGCTACGCCACATGTCGCACCAACCCGACTTAGAGATTAACACTACGTTTAATAGAAGACACGTGGCACCGTGGCTGTGTCGACGAGTCGAAGTATTGAATCAGCGGCAGCTGTTGGACGTGCCAAGGTCACGACGTGCACGTTGCGGAGGTTGACCTGCTGGTGTCATGTAAAGCACGCGCCTTTTATATATAATAATGCACGCTCGCGTCTCACCAATGCTATCGGAGCTCGATCCTCGGACCGTGGAAGTATGCAAGATAGTACGGTCGGAGAGATCGGACAGTTTAGTTCTCTCGGGATGCTCCGGTTTCCTCCCACATGCATGACCACATATACGCTTTCATCCGCGCCAATGAGAGTGATTAATATAAGTTATTAAAGCTTGTTACGCGTGTAAAGCTTGTAAAATAAATAAAGTGTAATCTTTATATTTATACATCAAACAACAATTGAAGTGATTACGCCTCAATGCCCACATGGCACAAATAGCTACGCGTTATATATTTACACCAACCGGATCAATGGCACAGTGGGTAACACGCTGGACTTGTAATCCAGATGTCACATGTTCAATCCCCCGCTATACCATATTAAAATGACTCGCGTCACAGTCTCACGGATGAGATTTTAAGACGCAGCTAAAAACAACAACCCCGTTGTGTTGTAACGGCGGGGGCTAAATATAGAATGAATCACCAGTATGTGTTTTACGTTTATTTATCGTCGCTACCGGTTGCCCATATGAGCGACGCCTCCTGAAGAGATTAGTCATTTTAGATTTTGGAGGATAGTGCAATGATACAGACAGAGACCCATTACAGAGTCTCCGCTGGTTCTTTTACGTGCACGATGTAAAGCACCGACACGAGACCTCGGTTAACGTCCCATCTGAAAGACTGTTAATTTTATTAGGGTCAGACGGGGGATCGAACCTGCGATCCCTGGATTACCAGTCCAGCGTTTTACCACTGGGCTACAGATCCGTCTGTGATGAATCACCAGTCATGTCCGAATCCATATTAATACCCTGCTTGCAAGCTACCTGATCGTACGCCTACACAAAATAACAACTTCAATATCCAATCATTGTTATACAGATGATAGCAAAACAATCGTGTCGATTCATTGTAACATTAGCAATTGCACGTTACTATTGTTACAATGTGTAGATTGTAACGTGGTCTATCTGGTGTCATGTTGTACAGACGGATCTGTAGTCCAGTGGTAGCACGCTGGACTGGTAATCCAGGGATCGCAGGTTCGATCCCCCGTCTGACCCTAATAAAATTAACAGTCTTTCAGATGGGACGTTAAACCGAGGTCTCGTATCGGTGCTTTACATCGTGCACGTAAATGAACCAGATGAGACTCTGGAATGGGTCTCTCTCTCTCTCTGTCTCTGTATCATTGCACTATCCTCCAAAAATCTAAAATAACTAATCTCTGCATGAGGCGTCGCTCATATGGGCATCCGGTAGCGACGATAAATAAACGTAAAACACACATTGTACCATTTCCCACACAATCAGCTCGTGTGCCTGCCTGCGCTCTTATCATTACAATTATACTTTCATCACCAGTGGCTTACGTTACTGTACGACCATCATACACATATAGGAGTTAACCTTACTGTACGACCATCATACATATCTGGTAACTGTCCTTGCTATGCTACCATCATACCTTCCTAGACTGGAACGACCATCATTTCATCTGACATTTCGGTTCGGTCACCATACCCTATAAATACCGACATTACTCCTTCAATATGACATTGCATTATTCAGCAATGATTCATATTTGGAATAACTAGATTCACATTAACAAATCTGTTTTCCATTCAAAATTACTGAATCGAGCAAATATAACCTGGTTTAAGGCTATGTAATATACTGTCAAATATTATAGAAATTTTCGTTTGCTTTGAACACCGTATATTTAGCGACCGACACGCTATCATGAAATAAGAGGAGCGAATACATGTGTTTGCTAAATAGATTCGCCTAAATGTTGGAAGTCGAGATATTACGAACAGAACAAAACTGAATTGTGTGTGTTTATGTTTATTTATCGTCGCTACCGGTTGCCCATATGATCGACGCTTCATGAAGAGATTAGTTATTTTAGATTTATGGAGGATAGTGCAATGATACAGACAGAGACCCATTCCAGAATTTCATCTGGTTCTTTTACATGCACGGTGTAAAACACCGACACGATACCTCAGTTTAAAGTCCCAACTGAAAGACTGTTAATTTTATTAGGTCTGACAGGGGATCGAACCTGCGATCCCTGGATTTACCAGTTCAGCGTATTACCACTGGACTACAGATCCGTCTGTTGAATATAATTGCATCATAGAGAAAATAGACACTCTTCTAACCTCACTCAGTTCAAAATGCTCCAACTATCCAACAGTTCAAAATGCTCCAACTATCCAACAGTTCAAACTGCTCCAGCTATCCAACAGTTCAAAATGCTCCAACTATCCAACAGTTCAAAATGCTCCAACTATCCAACAGTTCAAAATTCCCTACTAAGGTGGAACAATAACAATACAAACTAATCACATATTTCTACTATTATTACTTCAGGTGATATTGTACACAGTCTTTAGCACATGTGTACATTACCATTGCAATAGTTACTATATTCTGTGAATGGCTGTCTTTAAGCTGAGTTCATACTATTCTCAAGATACCCATATCTATGATATATGACATTGCTATATAAATGTATTATCATTTATTGTCTCATTCTCCATTTTCTACTCTGTTAGACAATTTCATATATCATCATATTCCATAACATACTATATATATAGTTTCTCTACTTTTCAGTTTTAACATTACTATATAAAGCCAATATGCAGTTTTCACTTATAGTCCTATCATTTGATTTGTATATATGTTGAGGGCCTCATGTTAAATTAGGTCTCTCGTAAAATAAAGTCTTTATTATTATTATTATTATTATTATTATTATTATAAACTGGATTTCTTTATAACGGCTATCCAATTAGAACAGTGTTGGGTTTACTCCGGGTACTCACAGGTTCGATCCCCCGTCTGACCCTAATAAAATTAACAGTCTTTCAGATGGGAAGTTAAACCGAGGTCTCGTGTCGGTGCTTTACACCGTGTACGTAAACGAACCAGAGGAGACTCTGGAATGATTCTCTGTCTGTATCATTGCACTATCCTCCAACATCTAAAATGACTAATCTCTTCAGGAGGCGTCGCTCATATGGGCAACCTGTAGCGACGATAAATAAACGTAAAACACACACACCGGTTTCCTGTCACGCATCCTGTCTCACGAAGACGATGACCGAGACATACGTTTCCTATTCCTGTCATTTTAAGTTGATCTTTACCTTCGACCCATAGAGCTCCCAGAAGCTGTATGCGTGTTTGTCTCAGTTAATGTTATTTGTTTGTAAACTGATAGTAAATAATGAGTTAATTTAATTTAATTGAGTATTGTTGCATCCCCGTAGATCCAATTCTTATAAATATACAGTCAAACCTGTGTTAGTGGTCACCTCTATTAAGCAGCCAACATTGTACCTATAATTGTATATGGTTCTGAGGTTTGGGGTGTCTACAACCTAACGGATGTCGATATATTACATTTGAGATTTTGTAAATATATATTGGGTGTTCTGCAAACACCTACCAATGCTATATATGGTGAATTAGGACGATTTCCATTATCTGTTATACAGTCAAACCTGGTTTAGTGGTCACCTCCATTAAGCAGCCAACCTGTATTAAGCCGCCAGTATCCAGATTCTCAATATGTTGTTTTATTATACATTTGATCTCTATTAAGCAGCCACCTGTGCTAAGCAGCCATTTCCGTGATTCCATTGGCTGGCTGCTTAAGACAGGTTTGACTGTATACACATTTGGAAGATGCTACTTTCCGATAGCTACTATCTATATCTCCTATTTCCAGTACAAAAAGAAGTTGGTGGAAGCCCAGGTGAAGCTGGAACATGTGCATCGAGGGGAAGAGGATATATTACTCAAGAACTTCCAAGTGGAAAGAGAGAGAGAGAAGAGGATACTGACGGACGAGATGAGTAAAGAGTGGGAGGTCAGACTGAAAGAACTCACTGAAATGTTTGAAAAAGATCTGTCCAAAAAAAAGAAGAGGATGGACGATCAAGAAAAAAAGGTAAAAGTTAGGCCTATATACAAAGTATTGCATAGTTAGAGGCAGCTTCTTAAGGAGGTTGGTGCACCAAGTACTGGTTGGCCGTTGGAGCCTGCCCAGGAAAGGTGTTGTTAGGTAAACTGCCCGTCGCTCAAATGGGAAACCGGTAGCGACGTTAAATAAACTTAAATAAAAAATAGATATATGCAAAAAGTCAAGCGCACCACATCAACAATGTATGAACCATGCAATATCTTGAAAATATATCCGGTGGTATTAGGTGACATTTGAAGAGTTTTGAAGTATTTGTAAGCATTATCATATGTCTTAATTGCTACTAACAGGACAATCGACACACATGTGCCAATACTCGTAGATTCCACCCATTAAGCTCCATTAAATGCTACTAACAGGACAATCGACACACGTGTGCCAATACTCGTAGATTCCACCCATTAAGCTCCATTAAATGCTACTAACAGGACAATCGACACACCTGTGACAATACTCGTAGATTCCACCCATTAAGCTCCATTAAATGCTACTAACAGGACAATCGACACACCTGTGACAATACTCGTAGATTCCACCCATTAAGCTCCATTAAATGCTACTAACAGGACAATCGACACACCTGTGACAATACTCGTAGATTCCACCCATTAAGCTCCATTAAATGCTACTAACAGGACAATCGACACACCTGTGACAATACTCGTAGATTCCACCCATTAAGCTCCATTAAATGCTACTAACAGGACAATCGACACACCTGTGACAATACTCGTAGATTCCACCCATTAAGCTCCATTAAATGCTACTAACAGGACAATCGACACACCTGTGACAATACTCGTAGATTCCACCCATTAAGCTCCATTAAATGCTACTAACAGGACAATCGACACACCTGTGACAATACTCGTAGATTCCACCCATTAAGCTCCATTAAATGCTACTAACAGGACAATCGACACACCTGTGACAATACTCGTAGATTCCACCCATTAAGCTCCATTAAATGCTACTAACAGGACAATCGACACACCTGTGACAATACTCGTAGATTCCACCCATTAAGCTCCATTAGATGCTACTAACAGGACAATCGACACACATGTGACAATACTCGTAGATTCCACCCATTAAGCTCCATTAAATGCTACTAACAGGACAATCGACACACATGTGACAATACTCGTAGATTCCACCCATTAAGCTCCATTAAATTACTTCATGGTATTGAGTTGTTAACAGATGATGAGAACAAATGTTTATTTATGGAATTTCAAAGTTACATAAAAAATTCCCATCGTTTTTCTGCACTGCTCTCTTGAATTAATCATACGTTATTTGCATGTGAGACGGGGTCATGGGGGATGGGCGTGGTATAGGGGAGCATCAGTTGGAATCATGAGTCATTTGTATCGATCTATATCCACTTTTTATTGTTATAGGTTTGTCTTCCTTTTTCTCCCTCCTTTGGTTCAGTTTTATTTTCATCCTATTTTTGTAAAATATGTTCTGGAAGGAAACTCTGTCATTTAGTTTAATCAAACGTTAGCTTGACTTTCTGGTGCGGGCCGTTATCTAATGTTATCACAACTTGTGGCTCAAACCATTTGCATTTTCATACTATGTATTGTATCGTTCTGTGCATAACATTAACAATTGATTTGTAAATAAAATATGATTAAACTAAACACATGAACAGTTGCAGATTAAGCAGTTATATTTGGTCTAAACAGTATTTATTCCAATAAATGTACACGTATAACACAAAAAATGTTACAAATTACATAAATTGTGAATGGTTTGGATTGGAAAACAAGTTTTCAGAAAACTTATATTAATTCCTCTCCAAGTTATATAGTTATATTTAAAGATGAATAGACTAGCTTGATGACATCTTCCAACAGTGCCTGTACTATAGTACAATGGATACATTTCTTATGTTCCATTGACCTGATTTACGGCTTAGTGTTTTAAAATGTATTCAAATTTCTAAATTTCTTTTAGCTCGATGGAAAACCAACTTATTGCATTATTAAAAAATACCACATTCCTTGTGCAATCAATTGTCATGAGGGTGAAAGAAGAGCTAATGTGAATTTATGTGTCTTAGCAAAGGACGTCATCCCCGTGGTTCTGTCGGCGCTTGAACGTAGTGGTCTGGTAGCCATGGGGGTTGTTACACTAACCGATCACAACTAGTATATGTCGTAACTCAGGGCTAACGATATGTGCTATTGGGCGGCGTATTTAAGTTATACAAATTCATTTTAGCTCGATTGCGAAACAAGTTATTTCAACTTATATAAATCACTCGAGACCTCATTCCTGATGGAATCCATCGCCACGAGGGACAGAGAAGAGGCAACGTGGAATTTAAATGCCTTGCCTAAGGGCACAATCGTAACGGCTCCAGTGGGGCTCGAACTCCGGACCTTTCGCACCTGAAGCGAACGCTATCACGACTTCCACCTTTAAGTAACCACTCATATCCATCCATTCAACCGATTGCTTGTGGAAGTCGTGATAGCGCAGTGGTATCTGTAACTGTTATCATTGTGCCCTTATGCAATGCATTTAAATTCCACATTGCCGCTTCTCTCTCCCTCATGGCGATGGATTCCACCAGGAATGAGGTCTCGATAGTGATTAATATAAGTTGTAAGAACTTGTTTCGCAATAGAGCTAAAATAAATTTGAATAAACTAAGCTACCACGTACACACGTATTGAGAATTAGACACCAACCACTTCATGTGTGGACAAGATCTTCAAATGTTTACTTAAGATCTGAATGAGGTATTATAGAAAAATGGAATTATACCATAAATGTCACGATTTGTAACCGTGTTCTATATAATGTGTCGGGTTATATCTGTGTGCAATACATTCTAATCATCGTTTATAAAAACAACACGTACAAAAGCAAACTCAATAACAATATTTACATGTACTACCTTTTATTGAATAGGAATAAGTATTGTTTTTGAAGAAGGCCTGTTACAAGTTATGTAGAATATTTCTATATTAAATAATGCTTAAGCTAAACACAACGTTCTAATATTCAAATACAACGTCATAATGTTCAGATACAACGTCATAATGTTCAGACACAACGTTATAATGTTCAGATACAACGTCATAATATTCAAATACAACGTCAAAATGTTCAGATACAACGTCATACTGTTCAGATACAACGTTATAATGTTCAGATACAACGTTCTAATGTTCAGACACCGTTCTAATGTTCAGATACAACGTCAAAATGTTCAGATACAGCGTCATAATGTTCAGATACAACGTTCTAATGTTCAGACACAACGTTCTAATGTTCAAATACAACGTCATAATGTTCAGATACAACGTCATAATGTTCAGATACAACGTTCTAATGTTCAGATACACCGTCATAATGTTCAGATGCAACGTTCTAATGTTCAGATACAACGTCATAATGTTCAGATACAACGTTCTAATGTTCAGATACAACGTTTTAATGTCCAGACACAACGTTCTAATGTTCAGATACAACGTCCAGATACAACGTGATAATGTTCAGATACAACATCCTAATTAGAAGATGCAACGTCCTAATTAGATGATACAACGTCCTAATTAGAAGATACCATGTCATTAAGAAATATAAGAGTACAGTAAAACGTTAATTGAACAGTATTAAGTTATGTGTGAGGTCGGTCAAAGCTATGCATAACATATAGACAAAACATAGAGTTTATTGGCATTACACATTTACATATGTATACATAGCTTATGTTGTTGTATGCATAACGACTCTAAATCAATTTTGTACAGACGTATCTGTAGTCCAGTGGTAACACGCTGGACTGGTAATCCAGGGATCACAGGTTCGACCCCCCCCCCCTCCGTCTGACCCTAATAAAATTAACAGTCTCTCAGATGTGACTTTAAACCGATGTCTCGTGTCGGTGCTGTACACCGTGCACGTGATAGAACCAGAGAAGACTCTGGAATGGGTCTCTGTCTGTATCATTGCACTATCCGCCAACAACTCTAAAATGACTAATCCCGTATGGGTGGCGTCGCTCATATGGGCAACCGGTAGCGACGATAAATAAACGTAAAACACACAAATAAATTTGGTATCTGCATCCGTATTTAATATTTAAATTAGAACGCCAAAGGTACAGTTTTAGATCAAATTAATGATATAAACCACATTGTCTCGTTTGACGGAGGGCACAGAAACGTATAAACGTAAGCAGTCTC
Organism: Archivesica marissinica; assembly: GCA_014843695.1. NCBI lineage: Eukaryota > Metazoa > Mollusca > Bivalvia > Venerida > Vesicomyidae > Archivesica > Archivesica marissinica. Next base: position 55,158,168 of record CM026397.1, on the reverse strand, counting down.
AAATGTCAACACATCGTACCATCCAACAAAAATGATACTTGATAATAGATCTTTCTTTATTTCACCTTCAGCAATTTCGTTATCATGTTAAACTATGTCAATGTTTGCTCTAAATATACATGTATGTTTGTATTCAATGTTCAAACATTCTTAAACACCGCCCAAGTGTGTTATTCACGGCTTGCTTGATAACTTTTTACGATGAACTAGATTTTGATGTATTTATGTGTATTGGAACAAATATTCTTGTGAACGGGTGTGATTTTTTTTACGTTTATTTATCGTCGTTACCGGTTGCTCATATGAGCGACGGGCAGTTTACCTAACAACACATTTCCTTGGCAGGCACCAGCGATTAACCAGTACTTGGTGCATCAACCTCCATAAAAAAACTGCCAACTTGTTCATATAAAGAGACACGGTCTGAGCGGGGCTCGAGCCGTTGACCATCAGTCATGATATATGTACAAGTCAGCGACCGTAGCCATTCGACCACGGATGTGGACGGTTGTGAATTAATTTTTTTGATACGTTTAATGTATGTTCAGCTTCTAATTCCAGAATCATGTCTTGTTTGTTTCTTTACATGCCCGGTGTATAGCACCAATACATGATACTCCGGTTTACAGTCCCATCTGAAAGACAGTAAATATTATTAAATTCAGACGCCTATTGGGGAGTTGAACCTGAGCTACATTGATTCGCAGACCATGTGTTTACCACTCGATCACAGACCCGTCATAAATCAGGCTGATAATAAATCGTGCAGCGCATCCTTATTACATGTAACTGCGGCTATTGTCAACCAATGGGCGTTAAACATAATTAATGAGTGACGTCATTCCACGGTCAAAAATATATTTTCGAATGCCGAGCCTATATAATCCTTAAGTTAATAGGTTTATGTTAATACTTGCAGTTTGTTTGCATAAACAATATATCTTATGTTTAATAATACACTTGTACTCAACAATACATAGCAGCTTGTATCCGCTATAATGTAGGCAGACAATGTAGGTATACAATAAGATTAACTTAGATTATACATAACCGCAAAAGATCAACTATTTACAATGAGCGACATTGCTGGCTTTATCTATTTAGCAGATAAATTCCGATTTATTCCGAAATGAATATTGGTCATGACTTCAAATCACTTGCCCCTAACCGATGTAGATTTGAATCACACTGGACGGTTCGACTTCTTTCAAGTGAGGAAGCTATCCAGGTGTTTGTTTACGTTTATTTATCGTCGCTACCGGTTGCCCATATGAGCGACGCGATCCAGCTGGCTTGTGATAGGTCGTTGGTTATACCCGGGTGTCATACCGTTTGTGGAATACTGCTCTAATGGGGCACCCGGGGTCTTCCTCCTTAAAGCTGTTGTTGCGACTTTAACCCCCCAAAAGCAACAACAACAACCAAACAAATGCTTCAGCAGTCTCTGAAACTGACAATTCGTAATTGAAGTTAAAGATACTGATAATTCGTAATTGAAGTTAAAGATACTGATAATGCGTAATTGAAGTTAAAGATACTGATAATGTGTAATTGAAGTTAAAGATACTGATAATGCGTAATTGAAGTTAAATATACTGATAATGCGTAATTGAAGTTAAATATACTGATAATGCGTAATTGAAGTTAAATATACTGATAATGCGTAATTGAAGTTAAATATACTGATAATGCGTAATTGAAGTTAAATATACTGATAATGCGTAATTGAAGTTAAAGATACTGATAATGCGTAATTGAAGTTAAATATACTGATAATGCGTAATTGAAGTTAAATATACTGATAATGCGTAATTGAAGTTAAATATACTGATAATGCGTAATTGAAGTGAAAGATACTGATAATGCGTAATTGAAGTGAAAGATACTGATAATGCGTAATTGAAGTGAAAGATACTGATAATTAGCCTATTCTACTTATTTGATTGAAGTTCGGATGGTTGTACGTTATGCATAGCGTACTTGTTACGGATTGGTGACGGTCCATTCGAAAACTAACAAGGGGAATTGGAGATATGACAGTGAGCGCAGAAAGTGAAAATGTAGATGCTCCTGCTGAAAAGGAAACAAACAGACTATGTTGCACTGTTACATTGTTGTTTATGATGCAAGCTATCCTTTTCAGATTATGACGATTCAGTTTGAGGACAAGAAGCGGGATTTAGAGAAGACTATTACGGTGAACCTGGCGAAGAAGAAAGAATCTATGACACTAAGACTGAAATCGAAAGAGCAGTCAATGACGTCGACGATGGTGACAAAGCAGAGCGAACAGATGTTGGACCTGCTTGTAGAGAAGAAGGAACAGCTGAGACAAGATCTGGAAAAAGAATTGGAAGCTCAAGTAAGTGACATGGGAACGCCAAGTGTTACCATTCATTAAAACTTGCAATTGACGTTAATACTTACAAATCTGATGTTCTGTAAGAGTTCGAAAATTAACGATAAAAGTTGTAATAAGATAAAAACTATAACTGACATGCATTTAACGATGTATCCTACATATTTAAAAGCACACGTTGTTGGTCTTGCTACGAACAATTTTAATGAAACAGAAGCAGATTTATAATTGACTTTGCCTAATTTACTGATTTCACAACTGAAGCTTTAGTCCAATGCAGAATCTTAAAGAAATAATGAAAACATAGGACTTATACTTAACTATACTTTAATAAACTGACAGTCAAATGAACTATTGGCATAGCCATTATGAATGTAATAATTTTATTTAAATATGAACAATTTTGTGTATTGTAATACTTCCAACTAATGTTAATTTGTTAGCAATGTGAATTTGCTTAAGAGCCTTCAGATGTTTTCTATAATTGAAACTATAGTATATACCTGTAACGTGTCATTGATGATCTGGAAGCATCACTAAGCATTGTATTTTCTAACTGGGTGACCGAGTGTTAAGGTCGTTGGCTTCAAATAATTTGCCCATTACCGCTGTAGGTTTGAATTGCACTGGTGGTGTCGAATTCTGTCATATGAGGAAGTTATCCAGCTGGCTTTTCTGAAGGTCGATGGTTCTATCTGGGGAGGGTTATTGACCGTCCGTGCCTGAAATAATGTTTTAATGGGGTACCCTGGGTCTTACTCCACCAGTAACAGCTGGGTGATCACCATATGGTCTAAGCTGTTGCTGTGACTGTGAACTTAACCCCCCAAAAACTAAAGTTTGTTTTCTAACTCTAGCCCGAATCAATGGTTGACCCGCTGAATGAAGAAGTAGTAAAAGAGATAATTGAAACAATGGAAGTATTGGAACAGACAAAGAAGACGGAACTACCATCACCACACGCACCAGCGTGTAGGAAGGCTGAAATATATACAGATCCTAATGTGTTTGATGCCCTAGATGATAAAGTTATTCAGGTAATATACAGGGGACTCCAGGTCACTGGCCTCTCATCGCTGTAGGTTCGAATCCCACTTGGGTTTCGAATCCTTTTTGTGTGAGGACTCTAACCAGCTGGCTTACAGAAGGTATATGGTCAATGATCTACAATGGTGCCCATGGTGACTGTCATCGTGACTGATCGGATGGGCACCCTGGATCTTCCTCCACCAATAATAGCTGGTGAGTCGCCATATATGACCTAACTTGGTAGTGCTACGTGAAACCATAAAAACAAAACAATTTACAAATGTAGATTCTGCAAATCATTTCCTCGAACAGGTCGTCAATATTAATGCACGCGGAATGCAGATCACATCTATTCAAATGCTGTCTACCTATTTCAATTAAACATATGCTTCCCACGCATACGTTCGCATAATGAATATATTTTATGCAAAGTAACCGATGCGCCAGATGATCATAGTGCACGCCTCTCAAACCAACATAGTTTAAGTATTTAACTGGTGTGTGCGTGTGTGTGGTTTGTGGTGTGAATAGCATCACTCCGATGGATTAACAAACATCAAGTATATACTTTACCCTAATTCAAGTGCTTTCTTTCCCCTAATTCAAATGTCTTCCCATAATTCAAGTGTTTCCCATAATTCAAGTGTTTTCCATTAATTCAAGTGATTTCCCATAATTCAAATATTTCCCTTAATTTAAGTGTTTCCCCTAATTCAAGTGCTTTCCCCGAATTCAAATGCTTTCCCCTAATTCAAGTGCGTTCCCCTAATTCAAGTGCTTCCTCTAATTCAAATGTTTCCTCTAATTCAAGTGTTTCCCCTAATTCAAGTGCTTTCCCCTAATTCAAATGCTTTCCCCTAATTCAAGTGCGTTCCCCTAATTCAAGTGCTTCCCCTAATTCAAATGCTTTCCCCTAATTCAAGTGTGTTCCCCTAATTCAAATGCCTTCCCCTAATTCAAGTGTGTTCCCCTAATTCAAGTGCTTCCTCTAATTCAAATGTTTCCCCTAATTCAAGTGTTTCCCCTAATTCAAGTGCTTTCCCCTAATTCAAATGTTTCCCCTAATTCAAATGTTTCCCCTAATTCAAGTGTTTCCCCTAATTCAAGTGCTTTCCCCTAATTCAAATGTTTCCCCTAATTCAAGTGCTTTCCCCTAATTCAAATGTTTCCCCTAATTAAAGTGCTTTCCCCTAATTCAAGTGCTTTCCCCTAATTCAAGTGATTTCCCCTAATTCAAGTGCTTTCCCCTAATTCAAATGTTTCCCCTAATTAAAGTGCTTTCCCCTAATTCAAGTGTTTCCCCTAATTCAAGTGCTTTCCCCTAATTCAAGTGCTTTCCCCTAATTCAAGTGCTTTTCCCTAATTCAAGTGCTTTCCCCTAATTCAAATGTTTCCCCTAATTCAAGTGCTTTCCCCTAATTCAAGTGCTTTCCCCTAATTCAAGTGCTTTCCCCTAATTCAAATGTTTCCCCTAATTCAAGTGCTTTCCCCTAATTCAAATGTTTCCCCTAATTCAAGTGCTTTCCCCTAATTCAAGTGCTTTCCCCTAATTCAAGTGATTTCCCCTAATTCAAATGTTTCCCCTAATTCAAGTGCTTTCCCCTAATTCAAATGTTTCCCCTAATTCAAATGTTTCCCCTAATTCAAGTGCTTTCCCCTAATTCAAGTGTTTCCCCTAATTCAAGTGCTTCCCCTAATTCAAGTGCTTCCCCTAATTCAAGTGCTTCCCCTAATTCAAGTGCTTCCCCTAATTCAAGTGTTTCCCCTAATTCAAGTGTTTCCCCTAATTCAAGTGTTTCCCCTAATTCAAGTGTTTCCCCTAATTCAAGTGTAAGTCTAACTATTCTTGATCTCCTCATTATTTTATTTATTTTACATTGTATGAAATCCAACCGATCGTGTCGCGTACTATAATGGTTTACCTATTTTAGTAGGGATCTGTTTAGATACGTAACTTCATAATGATCACACTTTAATGTCACTGTCCGATTAGCACAGTGGTTAGCGCGCTCGCTTCTCACCAATGCAACCCGGTTCGATCCTCGGACCGGGAAGTATGTGAGATGATACGGTGGTCGCCATATCGGACAGTAGGGTTTTCTCCGGGTACTCCGGTTTCCTCCCACACGAATGACAAATATACGCTTTCATCCGCGCCAACGACAGTTATTAATATAAGTTGTTTAAACTTGCCTCGCAATCGTTGTAAAATAAATAAAGTTTAAACTTTTCACATACGATATCATTTACATGTTCGTGTCTTTGTACAGCTGTGTTGCTAATGTACGCACATACTACATTTACATGTTTGTACAGATGTGTTGCTAATGTACGCACATACTATATTTACATCTACCACGTCCTCGTATGTAACATGCAACCAGCAGTTCATACACAATTGCATCAAAGGCATCTGTAATCAGTTTGATCAATGGATACACCAGTTTACGGATTATTGCGACATCTTGCATTCCATGTGCATAATATGTATTGCTGTACGAGAACATATAGATTTTGCTTAACACCAATCTAACTAGTCTGCACTCTTTATATCAGAGTAATTTCATATTCATTTACTTAGGTGTTTTACGAAAATTGTTTACCAACACAATTATGTAGAAGAATTGACATGGGCGAGACGTAAAATTGTGTATGCATTGATCAATCTCAATACAAATGCATTTGATGCAGTTGTGCATGAACTCATTGCAGGCATGTTGTAACTTAATTGTCAACAGTATTCGAACTATTTGTAGGAAGCTCAGAATACATAGATGTTGTACACGAGCTGAGTGATGGATATATCATATTCATTTACTTAGGTGTGTTACGAAAATTGTTGGCCAACACAATTATGTAGAAGGATTGACATGGGCGAGACGTAAAATGGTGTATGCATTGATCAATCTCAATACAAATGCATTTGATGCAGTTGTGCATGAACTCATTGCAGACATGTTGTAACTTAACTGTCAACAGTATTCGTACTATTTGTAGGAACCGCCTCCGTGGTCGAGCGGTTAAGGTTGCTGACTTGTATACCACTGTAACCTATCATCACTGATTGTCACGGGTTCGAGCCCCGCTCAGGCCGTGTCTCATTTATATGAAAAAGTTGGCAGTTTCTTACGGAGGTTGGTGCACCCAAGTACTGGTTAACTGCTGGAGCCTGCCCAGAAAAGGTGTTGTTAGGTAAACTGCCTGCCGGTGATATAGCCCAAAATGGTGCTGATGCAGGCGTAAAACCCGAAATATAACAATATAACTATTTGTAGGAAGCTCAGATACATAGATGTTGTACACGAGCTGAGTGATGGATGTACATGTATCTGACTAATGTTTCTTCTGTTTACAGGTAGCTCAGAATGAGCAGATGACATATACCGAACTTGTATCTGAATTGACGGATGGCCTCCTTACAGATTTAGAGAAAGTCAGGTAAGCAAAATAGGTGACATGTTAGATGTGATAATAATGTTGGTGAACAACAGTCTCAGGATACAGCTGGAACGAAAGCAAAGCAGACTCCGTGTTGAAATAGATACAGTATCCGCCTAGTAAACGAGGGGTTGTGACTTCGAGTCCAACCAGAACCTCTGGGATAATCTCAGACTTCCAGTCCAACCAGAACCACTGGGATAATTTCAGACTTCGAGTCCAACCAGAACCACTGGGATAATCTCAGACTTCCAGTCCAACCAGAACCACTGGGATAATCTCAGACTTCGAGTCCAACCAGAACCACTGGGATGATCTCAGACTTCGAGTCCAACCAGAACCACTTGGATAATCTCAGACTTCGAGTCCAACCAGAACCACTGGGATGATCTCAGACTTCCAGTCCAACCAGAACCACTGGGATAATCTCTGACTTCGAGTCCAAACAGAACCACTGGGATAATCTCAGACTTCGAGTCCAACCAGAACCACTGGGATGATCTCAGACTTCGAGTCCAACCAGAACCACTGGGATGATCTCATACTTCGAGTCCAACCAGAACCTCTGGGATAATCTCAGGCTTCGAGTCCAAACAGAACCACTGGGATAATCTCAGACTTCGAGTCCAACCAGAACCACTGGGATGATCTCAGACTTCGAGTCCAACCAGAACCTCTGGGATAATCTCAGGCTTCGAGTCCAAACAGAACCACTGGGATAATCTCAGACTTCGAGTCCAACCAGAACCACTGGGATAATCTCAGACTTCCAGTCCAACCAGAACCACTGGGATAATCTCAGACTTCGAGTCCAAACAGAACCACTGGGATAATCTCTGACTTCGAGTCCAACCAGAACCACTGGGATGATCTCAGACTTCGAGTCCAACCAGAATCACTGGGATAATCTCAGACTTCGAGTCCAACCAGAACCACTGGGATGATCTCAGACTTCGAGTCCAACCAGAACCACTGGGATAATCTCTGACTTCGAGTCCAAACAGAACCACTGGGATAATCTCAGACTTCGAGTACAACCAGAACCACTGGGATAATCTCAGACTTCGAGTCCAACCAGAACCTCTGGGATAATCTCAGACTTCGAGTCCAAGGAGAACCACTGGGATAATCTCAGACTTCGAGTCCAACCAGAACCACTGGGATAATCTCAGACTTCGAGTCCAAGGAGAACCACTGGGATGATCTCAGACTTCGAGTCCAAGGAGAACCACTGGGATGATCTCAGACTTCGAGTCCAAGGAGAACCACTGGGATGATCTCAGACTTCGAGTCCAAGGAGAACCACTGGGATGATCTCAGACTTCGAGTCCAAGGAGAACCACTGGGATGATCTCAGACTTCGAGTCCAAGGAGAACCACTGGGATGATCTCAGACTTCGAGTCCAAGGAGAACCACTGGGATGATCTCAGACTTCGAGTCCAAGGAGAACCACTGGGATGATCTCAGACTTCGAGTCCAAGGAGAACCACTGGGATGATCTCAGACTTCGAGTCCAAGGAGAACCACTGGGATGATCTCAGACTTCGAGTCCAAGGAGAACCACTGGGATGATCTCAGACTTCGAGTCCAAGGAGAACCACTGGGATGATCTCAGACTTCGAGTCCAAGGAGAACCACTGGGATGATCTCAATAAGCTTTACTCTTTCGATTAAATTCATTTTAATTCTGTATTCAATAGATATGTACTGTAAATTATGAATTGAATACAGAATTAAAATGGATTTGTAGGAAGCTCAGAATACATAGATGTTGTACACGAGCTGAGTGATGGATATATCATATTCATTTACTTAGGTGTGTTACGAAAATTGTTGGCCAACACAATTATGTAGAAGGATTGACATGGGCGAGACGTAACATTGTGAATGCATTGATCAATCTCAATACAAATGCATTTGATGCAGTTGTGCATGAACTCATTGCAGGCATGTCCAACCACAACCACTGGGATGGTGTTCATGTTGGCCATTGTACTCATTAGGCAGCATACCTATATTTTATAGATCTACCCCAATAACCACAACACATGTTTTTATGCCTTGACTGTAAACATTATTAATGCCTAATGTAAACGCGGAAGCTTGAACAGTCTTATCATTTCTTCTCCACGCAGGGTAAGAACAGAGGCAGTTGGCGAATGATCCATTAGCATAATTTCCGTTTGGTGGGGTTTTTGAATGCTTAAATTGTGTATGTAAAATGGTCGATATACGTCCCTAAATAAGTTGTAAGCACAGCACATAACTATATATGCAAAGGTACAAACAAACCTTCTCTCTAGACCATAGTCTGTGGAACAGTTTTATATAAAATGAGCATTCCAAAAGACTTGATGATAGGTATGGATCATTCATCAAGTGTCTGTAGATAATATAACAGGAGGGTACTCCGATAGGTATGGATCATTCATCAAGTGTCTATAGATAATATAACAGGAGGGTACTCCGATAGGTATGGATCATTCATCAAGTGTCTATAGATAATATAACAGGAGGGTACTCCGATAGGTATGGATCATTCATCAAGTGTCTATAGATAATATAACAGGAGGGTACTCCGATAGGTATGGATCATTCATCAAGTGTCTATAGATAATATAACAGGAGGGTACTCCGATAGGTATGGATCATTCATCAAGTGTCTATAGATAATATAACAGGAGGGTACTCCGATAGGTATGGATCATTCATCAAGTGTCTATAGATAATATAACAGGAGGGTACTCCGATAGGTATGGATCATTCATCAAGTGTCTATAGATAATATAACAGGAGGGTACTCCGATAGGTATGGATCATTCATCAAGTGTCTATAGATAATATAACAGGAGGGTACTCCGATAGGTATGGATCATTCATCAAGTGTCTATAGATAATATAACAGGAGGGTACTCCGATAGGTATGGATCATTCATCAAGTGTCTATAGATAATATAACAGGAGGGTACTCGCACATCGGTGACAGTCTACACAGTAAATAAGTTTCTCGGCATGAAATATATATGTCTATAGTTTGTCATCATACATAATTGAGATTGACTGAGTGGCTAAGGTCGGTGACTTCAAATCACTTGCCACTGTTGGTTCGAATCCCACTAGGGTCTACTATAATTATTTCAAGTCAGGACACTATTGAGCTGGCGTGCAGATGGTCTGTGCCCATCAATGCCTGGAATAGTCCTTCTGAAGTGAACCCGGGGTCATCTGCCATTAATACCGTCCGGGGAGTCGCCGTCTGACCGTAGCTGCTGGTGCGGCATTCAACCCAAACTACAGACAAACTATCGATTACCAATACATTAGGTCTATATCTGGCGTTTTATTGCAGGGCACTGTTCCGGTGGATCACTGTGAAGGATTTGAATGAGATGGATTTTGATGACTCTACAGCGGAAGCCGACTCTCCACTAGGTCTGCTGAGAGGAATCAAGTATGGTACTGAGACATACCATGTTCTCTTTATGAGGCTGTGCAGGTAACTTGAACTTGAACTGAAGCAGGTACATTTGCCCGGGAGTCCGTGCCTGAAATAGTGCTCGGAGGGAGGGGCACACTGGGTCTGCATCCATCAATAATTGCTGGACAGTCGCTATATGACCAAAGCTGTGTGACTTTAGTTTAAACATTATTTATTTCAGTATTTTACATGTACATAACATAATTAACATTTTACATATAAATTAACAGCAATAGACTGAAAGGGATTAGATCGAAAGAAAACTTATATAGTTATTCTCCCTAACAAGTGGTTGTTATATAATAGGCCGGAGCATAATATATTTAACACTGAAAATACGTGAATCTTAATCACGATATATGCTAAACAATTTCTAATATTTACGATACACTATTGATAATATTAATGTGTAAATATTTGAGGTTGTTAACAAGAAAATGGTTAACACCTAAATGAATATTTGAAGTAAGTTCAAGAACATAACATATCCAATCTGAGCACGAAAAGAAGAAGAGATTAATATACAGATTAGTTAGTTGAATGAATTGGAATCCGCCATATAAAGCATCCATCTTCTCAGAACCGTTCACTGCCAATAATGTATTCGTGTACAGCTAAGAAAATTACGGTGTTGATTGCTAGAGTGGCACCGAGAAGAAGTGTGTTTAGGTTGACAGTACAAATTGGGGATAACTTATTGAAGAGAGTTATACGGAGTTGATAGTAGAGATTGCATTGAAATAAGAAATGGAAATTGTCTTCTATAGAACCACAAGTGCGACTTTAAATTAACCCACAAAAATAAACAAATATATCCCATATCATGTATCAAGAATAGGCGCGTTGCACCAAGAAGGCATTGACGGTCAGGTGCATTCAGATTGTCATAGAAAATGAACAATCCAAATAGGCAAAACATACAGTAAAATCGTGATGGTGTGTACTTGCACGTCTCTATATATATACATATATTGTAGTCAATGTGACATTTCATCTGAAACTATCGAATTTTGAACGTTCTAGGATTCAAAATTATCCTGGTGGAACATGCAGGCGCAGACCCAACCAGCATCAGATATATAATACCTTCGATGCTCAATTTATTAGTCGCTCATATAAATTCAATGTGGCTAGAAACAGACGGCTCTGTAGTCCAGTGGTAACACGCTGGACTGGTAATCCAGGGATCGCAGGTTCGATCCCCCGTCTGACCCTAATAAAATTAACAGTCTTTCATATGGGACTTTAAACCGAGGTCTCGTGTCGGTGCTGTACACCGTGCACGTAAAAGAACCACCAGAGGAGACTCTGGAGAAATGGGTCTCTGACTGTATCATTGCACTATCCTCCAAAAATCTAAAATGACTAATCTCTTCAGGAGGCGTCGCTCATATGGGCAACCGGTAGCAACGATAAATAAACGTAAAACACACACGCCTCTGACGTGAGTGCGGCTAACACCAAAATCGTATGATACATATTCAATGATCTTTAAATGTTGTCATCGAGTGTATTAGCCACACTGTACCATAAACGTTAACACATTTGAACATGACAAATGGGATCATCCCATTATTGACATCTAAGATATGCACATGAACATCCACGTATAGGTACTCTATCACGTTCACCCTAGTTGTATTTGTAATTCACATACGAGGAAGGGAAGTAACTGCAACTGTAGCAAGAGTATTTGACATGATGTGAATATCTTTGTTTATAACGTGTGCATCAAAAACGCAATTATTTAATAAATTGCAGCGCTCCGCTGTATATGTTCCAATCCCACCGGGGGTGTCGAATTGTTTGATGTGAGGAAGTTATCCAACTGGCTTTCGGAAGGTCGGTGGTTCTACCCGGGTGTCCGTCTGTACGTGAAATACTGCTCGGAGATCCATCCGGTGTCTTCCTCCACACATAATAGCTAGAGAGAGAGAGTCGCTATATGATACTTATAAGCTGTTATTGCGACTTTAAACCCAATAAACAAACACACAAATTAATCAATCGGGTTGATATGTGTACAAGTCATTCGATTGCTCTTTAATCCACGATAGTAAATGATATACAGTCAAACCTGTCGTAAGCAGCCAGCCAAGAGAATCGCAGAACGATGCTGCTTAGCATAGGTGGCTGCTTTATAGAGGTCGAATAATGTACATGTATAATAAAACATACAAAACATAAAATATTGGCTATCCGATTATCGCAGTGACGCACTCTCGCTTACCAATTCAACCTGGGTTCGATCCTCTGTCCGGGACGTATGTGAGATGGTATGGTGGTCACCAGATCGGTGGGTTTTCTCCGGGTACTCTGGTTTCCTCCCACACTAATAACCACATTTACGCTTTCATCCGCGCCAACGAGAGTGATTAATATAAGTTGTTAAAACTTGATTCGCAATCATTGTAAAATAATCTTAAACTTTGAAATAAAACAGCAAATTGGGAATCTCGAAACCCGCTGTTTTTGGCTGCTTAATGGAGGTGACCACTAACACAGGTTTTACTGTATAGTCACAGTACATATTCAGAGATGCTTGCTTGATTCAACGGCAGTTAATCATAGAAGATTTATTGATAGCACATTGGAAGCACATTTTAAGCGCTTATCTAAGGTATCAATTCACGATGTTGCATAGTTCAGGTATAGTACATAATGACGCATAGTTCAGGTATAGTACATAATGTTGCATAGTACATAATGACGCAGCATAAGAATGAATGAATTCTGCTTACGTCATCGACAATGCGAGTTCTTGTGGTATACATTACAGTATAGTGTCATATTGCTTTCACCTGTATCCGACATATTTTAATTATCTTTGCAAAGACGTGTGTAATGTTGGCTTAATGGAAACAGAACACTTGTTTGATGTTTCAGTTCATTTGCAATTGAATTAGTTATAATAATATTTTATTACAATTACCAATTACGTGTATAATAAAAAAAGCTACAGATACAATTGTAAATTAAATTAATCGACATTTATACTGTGGCCTGTTAAGGGGCTATGGCTTCTAACATGTGCTAGGTATTGCTACGAAAACAAACAACAAAAGGCAGTCACCACGCTTTTTTTTATTAAATTAAACAGGATTATTTAAACTACTATAGGACTACATTCTACCGCGGATGCACATCCGCCTATTTACGCACATATAACCTGTAACAGTTGTAACGTGGTGTGTGTTTTACGTTTATTTATCGTCGCTACCGGTTACCCATATGAGCGACGCCTCCTGAAGAGATTAGTCATTTTATATTTTGGAGGATAGTGCAATGATACAGTCAGAGACCCATTCCAGAGCTTCCTCTGGTTCTTTTACGTGCACGGTGTAAAGCACCGATACGAGACCTCGGTTTAAAGTCCCATCTGAAAGACTGTTAATTTTATTAGGGTCAGACGGGGGATCGAACCTGCGATCCCTGGATTACCAGTCCAACGTGTTACCACTGGACTACAGATTCGTCTGATTTTGTAACGTGGACAACAAATTATTTCTTTTTCAGTTATGCGGGCCTGCATTGTGTAGAGATCAAGGGTCATTCCAAGAGTGTTGGCTATGAGCCTGGAATGAAAATCCAACCAGAAATGTTTCAAAATACGTGGAACGCAGTGTTGATAGACGGTGACTGGCGATTGGTGCAGTGTAACTGGGGAGCTAGGTGAGTGCAACTCTAGCTGGTTCTCTGCATTATGATTGTATTTCTGGGGATTGCAGCTAGGTGAGTACAACTCAAGCTAGTTCTCTGCATTATGTTTGTATTTCTGTGGATGACAGCTAGGTGAGTGCAACCCTAGCTGGTTCTCTGCATTACGTTTGTATTTCTGTGGATTGCAGCTAGGTGAGTGCAACTCATGCTGGGTCTCTGCATTATGTTTGTATTTCTGTGGATGACAGCTAGGTGAGTGCAACCCTAGCTGGTTCTCTGCATTATGTTTGTATTTCTGTGGATTGCAGCTAGGTGAGTGCAACCCTAGCTGGTTCTCTGCATTATGTTTGTATATCTGTGGATTGCAGCTAGGTGAGTGCAACCCTAGCTGGTTCTCTGCATTATGTTTGTATATCTGTGGATTGCAGCTAGGTGAGTGCAACCCTAGCTGGTTCTCTGCATAATGTTTGTATTTCTGTGGATTGCAGTATGTCTTTGAGTAGTATACTTTTGGCAATGGAAATCATATTTTTGTTTGCAACTTAAATTACTCTGGTTCGTCGCTACCGGTTGCCCATATAAGCGACTCCTCCTGAATAGATTAGTTATTTTAGATGTTTAGAGGATATTGCAATGATACACACAGAGACCCATTCCAGAGTCTCCTCTGGTTCTTTTACGTGCACGGTGTACAGCACCGACACGGGACCTCGGTTTAAAGTCCCATATGAAAGACTGTTCATTTTATTAGGGTCAGACGAGTGATCAAACCGGCGATCCCTTGATTACCAGTCCAGCGTGTTACCACTGGACTACAGAGACGTCTGTAAGAGACGTTTCTAGCCACATTGAATTGATATGCCCGACTAATAAATTGAGCATCGAAGGTATTATATATCTGATGCTGGTGCGCCTGCATGCTCCACCAAGATAATTTTGAATCCTAGAACGTTCAAAATTCGATAGTTTCAGATAAAATGTCACTGGACTACAGATCCGTCTGTATGCACATGGATAAGAAACGGATTGATTTTTATTTCAGACATTTGGTAATGAACAAAGACCGAAAAGGCGTCAAATCTGAAAAGAAAAAAGAAAATGGCTACAAAGAAAACGATAAAGACAAAGAGAACACATCTTCCGCTAGTGATAAGAAAGATGACAAGTCATCCTCAAAATCGAAGGACAAGATACGTTACCAGTATGATGAGCACTACTTCTTGACAGACCCTGATCAGTTTATTCAAGAATTCTGGCCAAAGGAGAGCGAATGGCAACTACTCGAAGCGCCGATAACTCGCGAGGAATTTGAAGCACTTCCGTTTGTCCGATCGGTGTACTTCCATTTCGGGATGCGGTTCGATCGAACAATGCCCTCTGTAGTTGAGACTAATGAACGTGGAGGTGCAGATATTCGACTAAAAATTCCGGAGAATGTCGAAAATGACTTAGTGTTTTATTACCAGTTACGTTTCGCTGACACGGAGCGGAAATACGAAGCAACTTACCGCGGAGCAGCGCTAGAGAGATTTGTTTTCCAGACAACTATGGATAACACGGCAATGTTCAGTATCCATGTACCGACAACAGGTGAATATTATTTTGAAGTATTCGCCAATAAAATCGACGAAAGTAATAAAATTAGTGGTACGCTTGATGACTCTATAACACCATTTCGTCTCAAATGCGCTTGCAAGTTCAAAATAAGATGCAAAACATTGAAAGGCAAAATGCACCCTCTGCCAGACTGTGCTGCTGGCGAATGGGGTCCAAAAAAAGGAATCCGCCATTTTGGATTACAGCCGATATTCCTCGATCAATCCGATTCATCATCTGACAACGGAAGTACATCCAGCAACGATTCCCCGGAAAATCCAAAGGCGGGAATCTTGAATGTTGAAGAATCAATTACCTTGAAATTCCGAATGCCGATACCTCTGCAATTCGTTGTCAAGCTGAAAATGAACAATATTGAACAAAAACCATTGGATCCATTTGTTTACCATACTGTCGAGCACAATATTCTGACGCTAACGGCTACCATGCCACAACTTGGTCAGTATGGCCTTGACATTTATGCCAAGCCGCGAACTTCAGATGCTAAGACACTTGCTCATGCTTGCAAATACCTCCTCAACGCTGTTAAAGTCTCGAATCCTGTAGAACTGCCAAAAATCAATCGCTCATTTGCTCGCAACGGAATCATTGGGCCAGCTCCTCAGTTCGACAGCATGGGACTCAAACTGAAAAGCCATTTTGATCCACAAATCAAGATGGAGGAAAATGATACACAGACGCAGATCGACATCGAGGCGCCAGAAGATATTGAAGTATCGCAACATATGATACGGGAACCAGACGAAGACTGCAAAGACTATGTCAAGACAGATAGAAATGGAACCAATGTCAGATTTAACGTGAATCTCGAAAAGCACGGGAACTTCTTAATGTGTATCTATGCGCGGCGTACTAAGGGCAATGATACGTCAATGATCAATGTATACAACTATGTGATTGCGCACAAGAAAACAAATCCACTGTTTAACTCGCAGCAAAAAAATGGTTCAGGGTCTTCACAGATCATATTTGAAGAGAAGAAATCTCATGGTTTGCTAAGGAAATCAATATTTGGATCCAAAAAGAAAGATAAAGAAAAGGAAAAGAAGAAGTAAGATAGACAGCAACGTACTAAGAGAACGGACTATACTATCGTGTATGAACGTACTGAGAGTACGGACAATACTATCGTTTATGATAATCAACCCGATATTGCTGCAGAAGATGATGAAGCTAATATTGACATACATTGAGGATACTGATTGTCGGAGGAGTAGATGAGGATAATATTGACACAAAGTGAGGATACTGATTGTCGGAGGAGTAGATGAGGATAATATTGACACAAAGTGAGGATACTGGTCGATACACATACGAATAAATACGAATGGAACAATTTGTGCCGTTGAGGTCTCAACATCGTGGTAGTTATTTTGTTTTCTAAAATGTGTTCAAACATATATTCAGACATATGCTGTTCTATGCATAAAGTATATGGTACAACCTAGTAATTGAACGTTCATTCCGTTGTGTAACGAGGTCCATTTCTTACGCACACATTCTGAAGGACCATCTGTTGATGAGCGAGTGTGGAGCCCTCGTGCTTGGTATACAATGGAAACGATGTTCGCCTCATTGATTACGGGTTGTGAGTTCGAACGCCGCATGATCCACGTTGGTACTGTTCTCGTGCAAGATACGTACACCCCCATTGCACATCTCTCTCCTCATGACGATGAATTTCATCAGGAATGACATTACTAGAGCAACAAAACTATTGTTAGTTTATACAAATTTCTCTTAGCTCGATTGCGAAACAAGTTCTTACAATTTATATTAATAATCACTCTCGAGACCTCATTCCTGATGGAATACATCGCCAAGAGGGAGAGAAAAGAAGCAATGTGGATTTTAAATGCCTTGCCTAAGGGCGCAATTGCAACGGCTCCAGCGGTGCTCAAATTCCTGGCATTTGCACACCTGAAAGGGCGTGTTCGCGTACGAACTAAAGCGAAATATGTATACACTAGATGGTGTTCAGTGTCTGAATGGTATGTGTATTCAGATACGAGTTGTTCAATGATATCACCAGAGGCGTACCCAAGTATCCCGGACAAAGTAATGGGCGTGCTAAGTTAGTAACACCAGCCACGGGCTGTAAAGCTGGCCTGACCGCTGCAGTTGGCCCATCCTAGGGTTCGTGTGCATTGTTCCCTCTGAAAAACTAAATGCCAAATGGTGTACTGTCCTTGTACCTGGCACCGCCCTGGGTACGCCTCTGACATAAACACCGGACCATCAAACCATTTCTTAATATCCAGGTCACCATTTCTTGGAAATGAGTGTATAATTTGATTTTATATATATGTGTGTGCGTGTATGCTTGTAAAATATCCTTACTTCTACCAGTTACTGGCCAAGTTCTAGCTCTGTGTAGTGCAATTAATTGATAGTAGGGTTCTTTTATGAACATTGAGGAATTAATTCCTACAAAGGCGATTTTTGCCATATGCAATATATATATATAGGTTGTCTTAACTAACATAGGAAAAGTCCACCACAGTCTTCCGATGCTAAGTGCCCTTTTTTGGGGCAAAAAGTTGAAACATTTAAATGAAACTGCGAATTTCTGGAATCCGCCCATAACTTCATCCTTAATTGTCTTAGAAAGTTAGAATTGGCCATGAAATTATACATATAAATTGTGCATAGATTAAACACATTACCGTTTTCAAAAATAATCCAATATGGTGGCAAAAATCGAAAATGGCCGCCAAAAATGATGTTTTTCAAGATTTATCAATATATTTACATATACAAATTAATGGTGTCCTACATAAACAATTATATGGTGTATTTAATGTATAGAATGCGAAATATAACATGTGAAAAGGTCATGAGAGTCCATTGCTGCTGGTCAATTTAGAATATACGAGTACAAGTGAACATATGTGATCCAACTTTATTCTCTTGCATCGTTCAACAAGGGGACAACTGATCAAGTCTTGCGAAGTGCATGGAAGCCTTCGATCTTTTTTACGTTTTGATATTAAAGAGTTCTGGCCCAAATTACACAGTAAATGATTATAGCTTATATAAATAGATATTATAAGATAGTACGAGCTCGAAATGTACAACTCACGAGCATTTCACCATTAGTTCTTGGAGCAAACATATTTATTACACAAAATCTATGCAGGAAATGATTGTACACAAACTATATAATTACAGAATGTGAGCGAAATTAAAGTTCTTCTCCTAGTATATAGTATTTGGTTATAATGAGCGACATTGTTAGCTTTTCTGTTAGCTCCCTTGGTAGATAAAGGCCGATTTATCCCGAAATGTTTAGCGCCCTTTTAGTTGGAATCCTTTGCTTTTACTGTTATTCCATAACAAGATGTTGCGGTATGATAATTGTGATTTTATTAAAATCGTGTTAATTAATTGATAGCATACCCATGTTATATACTACTGTAGTATATATTTGAAGATATTGTAATTAAAAAATTATAAGATGAGAATATGGAGCATATAATTTATAGCATGTTGTGCACAGTAAGTAACGATAAAAACAACGGAAACCAGTTAAAATGACCTTTTAAGGAGTCCCCAGGGGCAGTAACTCACCGATGTCTCTTCATATTACTATTTCTATATATAGAACAGGGTTGTGTCATTTCCAGACGAATCTGTAGTCCAGTGGTAACACGCTGGACTGGTAATCCATGGATCGCAGGTTCGATCCGCCGTCTGACCCTAATAAACTTTGATTAGTCTTTCAGATGGGACGTTAAACCGAGGCTCGTGTCGGTGCTTTACACCGTGCACGTAAAAGAACCAGAGGAGACTATGGAATGGGTCTCTGTCCGTATCATTGCACAATCCTCCACAAATCTAAAATGACTAATCTCTTCAGGAGTCGTCGCTCATATGGGCAACCGGTAGCGACGATAAATAAACGTGTTTCTTAGAACAAAGTATTATATTGCTTTATCTTATATTGAAACGTAATGAAGGAAATGCAACAACACACTGAAGATGTAAATTTAAAACACTGTCGTGACGTCATACCTTGCACGTGCAGTTCATTATTAATAATATTGGACTGGTGTAAAAAAGCTATTAGTATATTAGTATTATGCTAAATACTACGCGTACATGTACGAAATCAACAATTTGAATTAGTAGGATCTTGTTATATAAGTGTGTGTTTTAAGTAAGCTATAAACCTCAAACGGATCCAATATGTAAAATAGTTGTACTGTCGTTGGCGTTACGCACCTCATTGTAGCGCCTCATACAGTCCAATATGTTACATATTGCATCGTTTTCGGCTTACATCCTATACCTAAAACTATGCACTTAATATGAAATTTCCGCCATCCAGGATTGTTTGCACGTAAAACGGTTTCGCAAATTGCTATACTCGGAATTCATAACGTTTTCGTTACGAAGGATAGTTTGTGTAGCGAGCGAAGGTAGTTTATACAAATTTATTTTAGCTCGATTGCGAAACAAGTTATTTCAACTTATATTAACCACTCTCGAGACCTCATTCCTGATGGAATCCATCGCCACGAGGGAGAGAGAAGCGAGCGAAGGTTTCTTTGCCTTAGACGCTGTTTATCGTAGGTCTCAATATCCAGTCACAATTTTAGTTTAATATAGAGTATTGCGTTGCATTTATATATACATGTACACATACACATCAAAACAAAGATTGAAACAAATAAATAACTGGCAATTAGGTAAGCCGTATTATATATTGAGGTACTGAATAATTAAACAAAAATTTACAACGATAAATTTAATATCGAAAACGTGTCACCAACACGAACCAAATTATGTTGTTTTTTTAATTCTCGATAATAATAATTATTATTCTTCAGGGAATATTAAAAAAATATATATATTATTTTTTCCTTAGAATAATTTGTATTAATAGTTCACATGTGTGTTTTACGTTTATTTATCGTCGCTACCGGTTGCCCATATGAGCGACGCCTCCTGAAGAGATTAGTTATTTTATATTTTGGAGAATAGTGCATGATACAGACAGAGACCCATTCCAGAATCTCCTCTGGTTCTTTTACGTGCACGGTGTAAAGCACCGACACGAGACCTCGGTTTAACGTCCCATCTGAAAGACTGTTAATTTTATTAGGGTCAGACGGGGGATCGAACCTACGATCCCTGGATTACCAGTCCAGCGTGTTACCACTGGACTACATATCCGTCTGTAGTTCACATGTTCAGGAAGCTGCTATATATATGTGTGTGTGTCCACACGATACATACCCAGACATATGTACGTCATAAATGTGCTGAAACAATGTTTTTAACTCTTTCACCGCCATAAAAGCGACTTTGCTAAAAGCAGAGAACCCGATGAGACAGAACAGAACGTGCTGCCTGATCAGGCTATATGCTGATTGCTCTTCAGACAGTGGAGCTGAAGCACCTGTCGAAATAGCAAACAACATAGATCCTGATCAGACGCGGCGTTACGCCGCGGCTGATCTGGATCGATGTTGTTTGCACAGTAACGCCGTGTCTGATCTGGATCTATGTTGTTTGCACATGCTCTGAATTTATTCGGCGCTGAAAGAGTTATGTTATGTTGCAATATATAAATTGTTACACCCATTAATATGCTTCTCATGGGTTATGTATGCTTGTGTTGTCTGACGAGTTATTCTGTTGCTGTGTTGTTTGCTAGGATATACAGTCTAACCTGTGTTAGTGGTCACATCTATTAAGCGACCAATCTGCATTAAGCAGCCAGTGTCTAGACCAAGAACGAACTATGGACATGTTTTCATCCGCCAATAAACACACACCATAATATATATTAGTATCCACGAACTAGTACAGTCAAACCTGTGTTAAGCAGCCAGCCAAGGGAATCACAGAAAGAGGCTGCTTAGCTCAGGTGGCTGCTTAATAGAGATCACATATGTAATAAAACAACATATTGTGAAACTGAAAAGTGGCTGCTTAATACAGGTTGGCTGTTTAATAGAGGTGACCACTAACACAGCTTTAACTGTAAACAGGTAAAGTGTACAGTGGTTAAGCTTTGGCTGTAAACAGGTAGATTGTACAGTGGTTAAGCTTTGACTGTAAACATGTAGATTGTACAGTGGTTAAGCTTTGACTGTAAACAGGTAGAGTGTACAGTGGTTAAGCTTTGATTGTAAATAGGTAGAGTGTACAGTGGTTAAGCTTTGACTGTAAACAGGTAGATTGTACAGTGGTTAAGCTTTGATTGTAAATAGGTAGAGTGTACAGTGGTTAAGCTTTGACTGTAAACAGGTAGATTGTACAGTGGTTAAGCTTTGACTGTAAACAGGTAGATTATACAGTGGTTAAGCTTTGATTGTAAATAGGTAGAGTGTACAGTGGTTAAGCTTTGACTGTAAACATTTTCGTATTCGTAACCATGGTGACTATACATGTGTTATAAGTTATGTTTCTTTTATAAGTTAAATTCCAAGTATGTACATGTTATATGCAATTATATGTAGTTATATAGCAAAGCTTAGTACGGGGTATTATGTTACGTTGTTCGTGTACTCATAGTGTTGTATAGTGTTGTGCCTACCAAGTAGTGTGTGTGGCTATTCCGTTTTCCGTTTATGTTATATTCATTTAAGTCATATTTCTGTTCAATGGCTATCACGATTTCTAAAAAAAGGGTTGTTACCATGCAGTACCCATGGTTACATATTGCCCACGTGTTTCTGTAAATAAATCCAATATTTAGTTTATACACATTTATTTTAGCTCGATTGCGTAATTCTTGCAACTTATACTAATTACTCTGCCCGTCGTTCATATGGGCAACCGGTAGCGACGTTAAATAAACTTATATAAAAAACAAATTACTAGCAACGTTTATTTATCGTCGCTACCGGTTGCCTATATGAGCGACGCCTGCTGAAGAGAATAGTCATTTTAGATTTTTGGAGGATAGTGCAATGATACAGACAGAGACCCATTCCAGAGTATCCTCTGGTTCTTTTACGTGCACGGTGTATAGCACCGACACGAGACCTCAGTTTAAAGTCCCATCTGAAAGACTGTTAATTGTTTTAGGGTCAGACGAGGGATCGAACCTGCGATCCCTGGATTACAAGTCCAGCGTGTTACCACTGGACTACTGATCCGTCTGTAATTTGTTTTAATTAATTACTAAGAAAATCTTGAAATTGCCATTTATAAAACGTTAGAGTTACCCGCAGGCGATATAACCCGAAATATGACCCGAACAAACAAACCATTTAATTTCTGCGTTATGGACTTGAATATGCCTTTAACTCTTTCAGCGCCGAATATATTCAGAGCATGTGCAAACAACATAGATCCAGATCAGCCGCGGCGTAACGCCGCGTCTTATCAGGATCTATGTTGTTTGCTATTCGGACAGGTGCTTCAGCTCCACTGCCTGAAGAGCAATCAGCATATAGCCTGATCAGACGGCATGTTCTGTTCTGTCCGATCGGGTTCTCTACTTTTTTTACAAAGTCGCTTTTATGCGACATTGGCGGTGAAAGAGTTAATTGAACGAATCTATCGTATTATATATTATATATATAACTATAGTATTGCATCTGTAAACTTTTAGAATAGTTAATAAAGAATTGTTCCGTGCCGCAGAAGAGTATGAAGCATGTGTTTGCATGTGTGAGATTATGATATTTAATAATATTATAATGCTGAAAGTTATAATCAAAATATAATTTATATTTTTCATATGCTATTGTCTTATTGTCTTTCATGTGTTGCTTGAATTAGTTTATACAAATTTAGTTTGATTCGATTGCGAAACAAGTTCTTACAACTGATTTTAATCGCTCTCTAGACTTATTGATTGTTTCATTGAATTACTGAGTTTACTCCCTTGGCGTGTGTGTGTGTTTTACGTTTATTTATCGTCGCTACCGGTTACCCGTATGATCGACACTTCCTGCAGAGATTAGTCATTTTAGATTTTTGGAGGATAGTGCAATGTTCCAGAGTCTCCTCTGGTTCTTTTACGTGCACGATGTAAAGCACCGACACGAGACCTCGGTTTAAAGTTCACTCTGAAACTGTTATTTGTATTAGGGTCAGACGGGGGGGTCGAACCTGTGATCCCTGGATTACCAGTCCGTCTGTGCTCCCTTGGCATAGCATGCACTTAGCTTAAGCATATTTATTTCCCAATATTATATACAGTTTGAACAATGCATACATTACACATATTAAAATACAGACAACAGATTGGAATGAGTCTTATATAAATATTCTCCTCTGTAATTGAATCTAAAGGAGTAACACAGAGTAGAAAGAAACATGAATACATACGAATATCATAATATAATGAATAGCGGGCGAGTGAAATATGAGAGACGATTAGATGGTGGAGAAGATAAGAGGGAGAAGATGAGAGGGTGAAGATGATAAGAGAGGAGGGAGACGATGAGAGGGTGAAGATGATAAGAGAGGAGGGAGACGACGAGAGGGTGAAACGATGAGAGTAGGGAGACGATGAGAGGGTGAAGACGATAAGAGTATGAGAGGGAGACGACGAGATGGTGAAGATGATAAAAGAGGAGGGAGACGATGAGAGGATGAAGATAAGAGAGGAGGGAGACGATGAGAGAGGAGATCATGTAATTTTCATGTAGTAGCTCACACTTGAAGTGGCAAAGAACTGTGTTTATTGAAGAAGCTAGTAAGATGTGTTCGCCCGTCAACTTTATAACCAATGGCTTGTGTAGCATATTTTGCACGGCGAACCATGAGTCGACTATTCTAAGAATATGTCCTTGCGTTCCGAGCACCGTCGGCTATTCGTGAAGTGTTGTTGATTTGTTGAATGTGATGGTCTTGGGATGTTTCTGGCGAGTGTGCATTGAAATATGACAACTGGTGCATTGAAATATGACAACTGGTGCATTGAAATATGACAACTGGATGAGGCATCGTCTTCCTCGTCCTGGTGACTAGTCATGCTGGTAGCTGCTTTGATGGTAGTTGCTTTCGAAGGGCTCCTTATGATCACCTTCCTCACTGTATGTCATCCCACAGCAGCATACAAACGGATCAGACAGACATCTGTTCGTTCCATGGTCTGTCCATACCTCCATCACTTCCGTAAAACAACGATGGTGGAGCGTGTATCCCGTGTCGCAAGATCGACAACCAGAATACCCAAATATCCTACATTGCCTCTGCGAGATGTACACCCGACCGGGAAGTACACGCCGTGAGGTCAGCCGAGTGGATGCACAGCGGCACCGGACCACGAACCTTTCTCAGCTATCAAAGCAGTGTTTGATTCTAAGATTCACCCTTTGATGAATCAATCGGAAGCTTGAGATCGAGTATATAAATATGGAAAAAACAGACGGATATGTAGTCCAGTGGTAACACCCTCGACTGGTAATCCAGGGATCGTAGGTTCGATCCGCCGTCTGACCATAATAAAATCAGATGGGACGTTAAACCGAGGTCTCGTGTCGGTGCTTTACACCGTGCACGTAAAAGAAGCAGAGGAGATTCTGGAATTTGTTTCTGTCTGTATCATGCACTATCCTCCAAAATCTAAAATAACTAATCTCTTCAGGAGGCGTCGCTCATATGGGCAACCGGTAGCGACGATAAATAAACGTAAAAACACACAGTTTTCTAACATCCACGCCTGGACACAATTACATGAACCGACATAGGTTATGGCAATATACCCCCAATCACATCAGGTTTTCCACTCTAGATATTTAGCTCCCATTTCCACGTAGTCATCGAGAAAACGGCATATTTTCAGTGTGCGGCTTTTTAACTCTTAACCTGCCTATCCCAGCAAAAGTCGCTTTTGCAAACAGCATATAGTCAGATTAGACGGCTTAGAACGTGCTGTCTGATCAGGCTCTATGATGTTTGCTATTCGAATAGTGGAGCTAAAACACTTGTCTGAATAGTAAAAATATAGATCCTGATCAGACGCGGCGTCACGTCGCGGCTGATCTGGATCTATGGTTGCACAGTCCGTCCATTTATTTCGGCAGGTTAAGAGTTAATTTAATATTTGAACAATTACTCTCTACAATTTACTTTTAAATTATGTTCGATGATAACGGATAGTTTTGTCAACGCATATGAATCGAGCGCGTTACAACAACTGCACTATCACGATTTCTCTTAATTAGTTTAAACTTTAAACTTTATTTTATGTTATAACAACTTATATTAATCACTCTTGGTGAGGCAGATGAACGCGTATATGTGGTCATTCGTGTGGGAGGAGAACCCGAAGAGAACCCACCTGACCGATCTGGCGACAACCGTACCATCTCACATACTTCCCGGTCCGAGGATCGAACCCGGGTTACATTGGTGAGAAGGGAATCATTAGTTCGAATTAAAGGCTTAACCTAATAAACGGATAAATTATAATTAAACATCTATAAGTAGTTCTTTCAGATATAAACATCATATTTCCCATGCCAGTCTTATTAACAGACGGATCTGTAGTCCAGTGGTAACACGCTGGACTGGTAATCCAGTGATCACAGGTTCGATCCCCCGTCTGAGCCTAATAAAATTAACAAGTCTTTCAGATGGGACGTTAAACCGAGGTCTCGTGTCGGTGCTGTACACCGTGCACGTAAAAGAACCAGAGGAAACTCTCGAATGGGTCTTTGTCTGTATCATTGCACTATCCTCCAAAAATCTAAAATGACTTATCTCTTCAGGAGGCGTCGCTCATATGGGCAACCGTTAGCGACGATAGATAAACGTAAAATACCAGCCTTATTAGTCATTACAACGTTTCATTGTGCCATTGACTGTTCTCATTTGTTGAGCGCCTCATGGAATGAAAACTCAAACACAATAATTTAGATACTAAATTTGTATTCAATTTCACAAGTAAACAATATTGGTTTGTTTCTTAATCAAGTAAAAATAACAAAACCAGCATAATTGGCATTTTTATAATCTGTATAACCACGTAATACTTCCCTCGGAATAATAAACTAACCGGTTAACCCATATTGTATAGATACTACATCAAAATATGCCATTCAAATTATATTTCAATACACAATGGTAATGCAAAATATGCAAATACATTGAAATTCAATTGTTAACAAAAACAATTCAACATCGGTATATATATATGATGTATAATTATAATGCACTAACGTTTATATAACAGATTTCCATTAACCCATTCAACACCAAGTAACTGCCATGATATTATTTTAGACCAATAAATTAATAAGAAAATTACCTTTGGACCAGTTCATTTATCAAAATGGGTAATTTTGTCTACAAATAGAATATTACTGGCAAAACGTGCAGATCCTGATGAGACGGCTCGTCACGAGCCGGTTCATCTGGATCTACACTTTTTGTATGCCGATTTTAGAGGTATGTGGTGTTGAAAGGCTTAAAGAAAATATCATCTCAAATATAGCACTACTGAATCTGTCGCTCACATATCAACTTGTATACAATCCCGACACAACGTAATTTACTGACGGTGAAAAGTTGATACAACATAACATATATAACGAACTGAATGCCAACATGTGTTTAATAGGGTATTCGTGTTTCGTGACATCACTGTTTTGCAATAAAGATAAAAAAAAAATAATTAATTTATGCTTTCTACTGCATGATTAACTGTTCTCAAAATGCTATTTTTCACTGTTTTCAAACAATGGAATATATCATTTTCTCTGTCACTACTTGAGTTTCGTATTCCTCCGCGGTTGGATGTACTTTTGTATTTTAGCTATTTTCCGACAATCGCAACAGATAATTATAAAGTAATATATTCTAATGCATTTGTTTTGTCTGCAGCTTTTTATTTTGACAGCCAACCGAAACTATCTTGAAAATTATACCGGAAGTATATCTTATTACGGACGCGGTTCACACCAACATACTAGTAAGTGGCTGTGTGGTTGTGTATTGTAGTGTAATGAGGCTCCCGACAGGGGCAGTTAAAATGAATTAAATTTGATCATATTAGCCAACATCATTGGAAATCATAAAAGAAAAGCAGAGTTGTGATTATTAGTGTAAGATAGAATTTTGTTTCATATGTATTGTTTCCAGTAAATACAAATTTCGGCGATCACTCGATGAAATAAAATCCCATCTTACACTGAAGAAAATAAGCACAAATATCCTCCACATTGTAGTGTGTATGTAACATATGGAGATCTAGTTCATACCATCCAATATGATATGCCTTTAGCGTATTTGGACAAAATTAAACGTATTCCGTCTCGATTGTTAATGAGAATATACCGCAGGTGATACATTCACGAGCTGAACACATATATTTGGCATGGTCCTCATATGAAAGCACAATGGTGGCGCTACGATGATGAACGTTAGGTAATACAGCTACGATAACTAAAGAACAGTTTAGTACTGTCGCTCATTAGCTACCATACTGCACATACTCTTTATTCTCGCAACAGCTGTGATCCTAACTGAACACCATACCACATTTTTGGCGTCTGCCATTTTTGTGCTTGATGTCCAATTGACGGTTTGCGACGTCTGCTATTTCGTCGATGTATACTTTGTCCGGTGACGTTTGTAGTTTGATCTATGGTTGCTTCTGCTAATATAAATGGTGTGTGTTAGTGGCGTCTTGCCAATGGCGTCAGCCAGCAGCGTCTGTCATTTCTCTGTTGCTATTGATCTTAATACGTTACGACGTCTTCCCCTTTTCAAGTGTACAGTCAGACTTGTATTAAGAGACCACCAAATGGAGGTGTAAAAACGTTCTCCAAGCAGGAACGGTTGCTTAATAAAGGCTCATTTGTTCCGTAAAGACACAAACGGGAACTGAAAAAGCGGTCTCTTAATACAAGTGATCTATTAATAGACATGGTATTTCGAGCCAGCTTGACATCGCTAGACAGGAGAACACTCCAGTCACTGTAAAGGTTACCTATTCCGTCATGTATTGAATGTCCTTGAACACGTTGAGAGGCGACAACTCTGTGCGAGACAAGAGAACACTCCAGTCACTGTAAACGTTACCTATTCCGTCATGTATTGAATGTCCTTGAACACGTTGAGAGGCGACAACTCTGTGTGGATTGTTTGTTTTACCGAATGTACTTGAACATGTTTAGAGGCGACTTGTCCCAAGGCGTCCATGCCCGCTTTCGTGACCGTCTTGGGAATGTGTTCCACAGACACAGCGCCTCGTCAGCACCAGCAGACGCTGTCAACGGAAAAGAAGACATTTAATACCGGTACCCAGTTCAGTTTCATTTCAAGACTCCAGCCACATTCATAATCTGTGATTAGTTATGTATGTCACCAAGCGATAAATAGTGGGCGACTTTTGCGGACAATCAGTGTAAACAGGAATATAAGGAAAGCATAGTCTTCTATAACAAGTTTTAATTTGGCCTACTGCCTGGCATAGTTTATGGATATAAAAAGAAATCCGATGTCAACAAAGTGTATTGACAGATGGATCTGCAGTCCACTATTAACACGTTGGACTGGTAGTCCAGGGATCGCAGGTTCGATCCCCCGTCTGACCCTAATACAATTAACAGTCTTTCAGATGGGACTTTAAACCGAGGTCTCGTGTCGATGCTTTACACCGTGCACGTAAAACAACCAAAGGAGACTCTGGAATATGTCTCTGTCTGTATCATTGCACTATCCTCCATAAATCTAAAATGACTAGTCTCTTCAGTGTTGTGCCATAAATGGAACAAACCTCTCTCAGCTGAAAGAAGTGCAGCTTGTAATGCGTGTAACTCGTCCTGACTGGATCTTAACCCTTAAATTGCCGAATAAATTGAACTGACGTCTGGTCATAATCTATGTTGTTTGCTATTCAGCCAAGTGTTTTAGCTCCAAATTCCAAGCTCCAAAAGAGCAAGCAGTATATAGTCTGATCAGGCGTCAGTCCAATTTATTCGGCATTTCAAGAGTTAAGAGCCGTTTGATCTGGCTCTATGTTAATTGTAAAAGCAACTTTAGATGTGATTAACATTTTAAGGGTTAAATTTAGCTTCTTAATAAGTATGTCCGTCTTACTGTGACTTCGATTAGGAACCTACCGATGGTGGTTTTATCCGGACTAAGTGCTATGTGCAACGGACGTGCCATGTGCTGCCTCAGTTTCGCCACAGGTTCGAACTTAAACTTTTTCATATTCCAGACTATCAGATCATTTTTGTCCGGTGTCGGCGATCCCAGGGCAGACACCAGCTCCGTGTATTCCTCTGACCACAGCAGACCGCAAATCTAAGATATATAGACAGTTACGAGAATTGACCATTATCACCTACATATGCTTGTATTCAGTGTAATACAGCCATCACATGTGTCTTATATGTCCACACATGTAATAACACTGAAAGAAGTCTGATTGGTCGCGCCATGACTTTGACAGCTTGTAATACACTTTATATAAATATACATGTAACTTGATGTAAACATATGTATTTATCAGGATACATGTAATATACATCTAGAAATAGACAGAAACATACATTTATATCGTAATGTGTGGATTGAACTGAAAGTTAAAAGCTTAATGTAATTCTCTCCGCTGCGTACTAGATGTTGGTACGTTATAATCGTTATATAAAATATACCTGTGCGTTTGTGAAAGCTTCATCCAACTTTTCACCTGTGTGGGCATGCCATAGTCGAATGTGACCATCGTTTGAGCCACCTCCAGTTGCTATGACACCGGATCTCCATGGACACCATGCCAACGCCTACAGAGGAAATATTAATGGGACACATACATATTGTCGCAGTGAATGTGCGGTTCAGTCGGAACAATGCATAGGTGTTTTCAAATACCCACATAAATCATTAAATATATGAATTATTATTCTTCTGCTCAGGCATTGGTTCTCCTAAATCCTTGCTCGGGCATTGGTTTTCCTAAATCCTTGCTCGGGCATTGGTTCTCCTAAGTCCTTGTTCGGGCATTGGTTTTCCTAAATCCTCGCTCAGGCATTGGTTCTCCTAAATCCTCGCTCGAGCATTGGTTCTCCTAAATCCTTGCTCGGGCATTGGTTTTCCTAAATCCTTGCTCGGGCATTGGTTTTCCTAAATCCTCGCTCGGGCATTGGTTCTCCTAAATCCTTGCTCGGGCATTGGTTCTCCTAATCCTTGTTCGGGCATTGGTTTTCCTAAATCCTCGCTCAGGCATTGGTTCTCCTAAACCCTTGCTCGGGTATTGGTTTTCCTAAATCCTCGCTCAGGCATTGGTTCTCCTAAATCCTTGCTCGGGCATTGGTTTTCCTAAATCCTCGCTCGGGCATTGGTTCTCCTAAATCCTTGCTCGGGCATTGGTTTTCCTAAATCCTTGCTCAGGCATTGATTTTTCCTAAATCCTTGCTTGTACATTGGTTTTCCTAAATCCTTGCTTGTACATTGGTTCTCCTAAATCCTTGCTCGGGCATTGGTTCTCCTAAATCCTTGCTTGTACATTGGTTCTCCTAAATCCTTGCTCGGGCATTGGTTCTCCTAAATCCTTGCTTGTACATTGGTTCTCCTAAATCCTTGCTCGGGCATTGGTTCTCCTAAATCCTTGCTTGTACATTGGTTCTCCTAAATCCTTGCTTGTACATTGGTTCTCCTAAATCCTTGCTCGGGCATTGGTTCTCCTAAATCCTTGCTTGTACATTGGTTCTCCTAAATCCTTGCTCGGGCATTGGTTCTCCTAAATCCGTGCTTGTACATTGGTTCTCCTAAATCCTTGCTTGTACATTGGTTCTCCTAAATCCTTGCTCGGGCATTGGTTCTCCTAAATCCTTGCTTGTACATTGGTTCTCCTAAATCCTTGCTCGGGCATTGGTTCTCCTAAATCCTTGCTTGTACATTGGTTCTCCTAAATCCTTGCTTGTACATTGGTTCTCCTAAATCCTTACCACGACATTACCTCTCCTATATACTTGCTCGGACATTAACTATCGCGTGCTGGATCATTAGCTCTCCTAAATGCTTGCTAAACCAATAAGCTCTCCACAATGCATGCTCGAACATTAGTTCTCATAAATGCATGCTCGAACATTATATGTTATATTATATGTTATAGTTCGGGTTTTAGTTTATACAAATTTATTTTAGCTCGATTGCGAAACAAGTTCTTTCAACTTATATTAATCACTCTCGAGACCTCATTCCTGATGTAATCCATCGCCACGAGGGTTTTACGCCTGCATCAGCATCATTTCGGGCTATATCGCCGGCGGGCAGTTTACCTAACAACACCTTTCCTGGGCAGGCATCAGCGGTTAACCAGTACTTGGGTGCACCAACCTCCGTAAGAAACTGCCAACTTTTTCATATAAATGAGACACGGCCTGAGCTGGCCTCGAACCCGTGACTATCAATGATGATAGGTTACAGTGGTATACAAGTCAGCGACCTTAACCACTCGACCACGTAGGCGGACATGCTCGGAACATTAGTTCTCATAAATGCATGCTCGAACATTAGTTCTCATAAATGCATGCTCGAACATTAGTTCTCATAAATGCATACTCGGACATTAGTAGGAGAATTGCCGACCGTTATATGAAATCCTACTTTCACTTTTGAGTTTGTAAACTGCAAAACACTGTTTATTGATTGAATTTTAGTGTACAAATTAGTTCGAAAGAATTTGTAGTAGCAATGCTATGTATACGCAAAATGCATTTTTTGTTCTGCAATGTCATGTCGCTTTAACAAGAAAATGACTTTACTAACTATCGTTGTCCAGAAATAATGTTGAAGTTCTCGACTCCAGCTACGTATCGGATACTACTTTGTTGCGAGGCTTTGTTCGCTCGCCCTGCGGTGTCTGGTGGTTTGGGTTGCGGAGTTATGTAGTTATGTATCCAGTGTCGTACGAGGCCCAGTTGTAGAGTTCGGATTTGGACTCGAAAGGCCACGTGTTCGATACTCGTCAGGCGCCGCACGTATGCAGTGTCCTTGAGCAAAGCACACATTATTTAGTATTGGATAAACATGGTAAACATGTCTAAATCCCCACAAGCGGTCTGCCATACATTCAAACCTGTCTTAAGCAGCCAGCCAAGGGAATCACAAAGATACTGGTTAGCACAGGTGGCTGCTTAATAGAGGTCAAATGTGTAATAAAATTAAAATTTGGGAATCTGAATATTGGCTGCTTAATACAGGTTGGCTGCTTAATGGAGGTGACCACTGACACAGGTTTGATTGTAAATGGAACATATGTTAACCAGGTCACTGATCCTACCTTAACGCATGCCGTATGCGCCTCAATAGAGCTACAATTCTGCATCATTCGGATGTCCCAGATGTTCACGGTGCCGTCATCTCCCCCGCTAGCCAGATACCACGTGCCTGGAGCAAATCTCAGTCCGCACACCTCTTTCTTGTTGTGTCCACTCACTTGCTTCATGCTAGAGCTGCTCTCACAACGATCGTCGTGCACGGTTATCTCACCTTTTCTATTACCACTGAAACAAGAAAGATTCGATATTACGTGACACATGCTCCCAACAAGGCCACCGACCAAAGGGTGTCTCGTCACGCGGACAGACGGATCTGTAGTCCAGTGGTAATACGCTGGACTGGTAATCCAGGGATCGCAGGTTCGATCCCCCGTCTGACACTAATAAAATTAACAGTCTTTCAGATAGGACGTTAAACCGAGGTGAGGTCTCGTGTCGGTGCTTTACACCGTGCACGTAAAAGAACCAGAGGAGGCTCTGGATTGGGTCTCTGTCTGTATCATTGCACTATACTCCAAAATCTAAAATTACTAATCTATTCAGGAGGCGTCGTTCATATGGGCAACCGGTAGCTACGATAAATAAACGTAAAACACACTCTCGCCACGCGAGATTGACTGTATTGAAGTGATTGGTCAGCGAACAAGTATTTTATGCTATCCAATGAAATGCCAAATTTCATGTTCAAGATCAGTGGTGAAGCTTGAAAGCAATACCTTTTGTGTAGTTTGAGAACTAATAATGTTCGGGTTTGTTTGTAGGCATACAATCAAACCTGCAATAAGCAGCCATGTGAATCACAGAAAGTGGATGATTGGCAATGTGGCTGCTTAATAGAGTGCACATGCTGTGTGTTTGTTCGGGTTTTACCCCTTCATCAGCACCATTTTGGGCTATATCGCCGGCGGGCAGTTTACCAAACAACACCTTTCCTGGACACGCTCCAGCCGTTAACAAGTATTTGGTGCACCAACAGCCGTAAGAGACTGCCAACTTTATTATATAAAGAGACGCGGCCTGAGCGGGGCTCGAACCAGTGATCATCAGTGACGATAGGTTACAGTGGTATACAAGTCAGGCGGTGGAGAGCACATGTGGCTGCTTAATAGAGGGCACATGTGGCTGCTTAATAGAGGGCATATGTATAGTAAATCAACATATTGGGGAATTGGATACTGGCTGCTTAATACAGGTTGGCTTCTTAATGGAGGTGACCACTAACACAGGGTTGACTACAACATTATTGTGTCGAGTAAATGCATGAAGTTGTTTGATTATCAGGGACTATTTGCTACGGTGTACTAATGTACCTTAATGTACTAAGGCTCAAAAGTAGTCTAGTAAACAGAAACGTATGCCCCCCCCCCCCCACACACACAATGCATGGTTGTTGTTACTATGGTAATGTGATAAAAAGGATTTTACACTCGTGGTGAAATCATAACATAGTTTATGAAACTAGATAAAATATCGCATACACTCAACAACGTTGCGGAAGTCAGCTTTGCGTCAGCTTATATCTCATTCCCAATGCCAGTATGTAATATTGATCAGTGGATGCGCGTTCGCTTCAGGTGCGAAAGGTCCGGAGTTCGAGCCCCGCTGGAGCCATTACAAGTGTGCCCTTTGGCAAGTTATTTGAATTCCACGTTGCCTCTTCTCTCTCCCTCGTGGCGATGGATTCCATCAGGAATGGGGTCTCGAGAATTATTAATATAAGTTGTAACAACTTGTTTCGAAATCAAGCTAAAATAAATTTGCATAAATTAACTATTCGTACCTGATTATTCCAAATTCAGTCCACTGCAACGCCCCGACGGAGCATTTCTGTCGTAGTGGAACATATTTTCTTTGAGATTTCATCCGTTCGACGTCACAAATCTGAAAATGAAACGATAACATGATTGGAAACGATAACATGATTGGAATGATAACATGATTGGAAACGATAACATGACTGGAAACGATGATTGGAAACGATAACATGATTGGAAACGATAACATGACTGGAAACGATAACATGATTGGAAACGATGATTGGAAACGATAACATGATTGGAAACGATGATTGGAAACGATAACATGATTGGAAACGATAACATGATTGGAAACGATAACATGATTGGAAACGATAACATGATTGGAAACGATGATTGGGAACGATAACATGATTGGAAACGATAACATGATTGGAAACGATAACATGATTGGAAACGATGATTGGAAACGATAACATGATTAGAAACGATAACATGACTGGAAACGATAACATGATTGCAAACGATGATTGGAAACGATAACATGATTGGAAACGATAACACGATTGGAAACGATAACACGATTGGAAACGATAACATGATTGGAAACGATAACATGATTGGGAACGATAACATGATTGGAAACGATAATTGGGAACGATAACATGATTGGAAACGATAACATGATTGGAAACGATAACATGATTGGAAACGATAACATGATTGGAAACGATGATTGGAAACAATAACATTATTGGAAACGATAACATGATTGGAAACGATAACATGATTGGAATGATAACGTGATTGGAAACGATAACATGATTGGAAACGATGATTGGAAACGATAACATGATTGGAAACGATAACATGATTGGAATGATAACATGATTGGAAACGATAACATGATTGGAAACGATGATTGGAAACGATAACATGATTGGAAACGATAACATGATTGGAAACGATAACACGATAACATGATTGGAAACGATGATTGGAAACGATAACATGATTGGAAACGATAACATGACTGGAAACGATAACATGATTGGAAACGATAACATGATTGGAAACGATAACATGATTGGAAACGATAACATGACTGGAAACGATAACATGATTGGAAACGATAACATGATTGGAAACGATAACATGATTGGAAACGATGATTGGAAACGATAACATGATTAGAAACGATAACATGACTGGAAACGATAACATGATTGCAAACGATGATTGGAAACGATAACATGATTGGAAACGATAACACGATTGGAAACGATAACACGATTGGAAACGATAACATGATTGGAAACGATAACATGATTGGGAACGATAACATGATTGGAAACGATAATTGGGAACGATAACATGATTGGAAACGATAACATGATTGGAAACGATAACATGATTGGAAACGATGATTGGAAACAATAACATTATTGGAAACGATAACATGATTGGAAACGATAACATGATTGGAATGATAACGTGATTGGAAACGATAACATGATTGGAAACGATGATTGGAAACGATAACATGATTGGAAACGATAACATGATTGGAATGATAACATGATTGGAAACGATAACATGATTGGAAACGATGATTGGAAACGATAACATGATTGGAAACGATAACATGATTGGAAACGATAACATGATTGGAAACGATGATTGGAAACGATAACATGACTGGAAACGATAACATGATTGGAAACGATAACATGATTGGAAACGATAACATGATTGGAAACGATAACATGACTGGAAACGATAACATGATTGGAAACGATAACATGATTGGAAACGATAACATGACTGGAAACGATAACATGATTGGAAACGATAACATGATTGGAAACGATAACATGATTGGAAACGATAACATGATTGGAAACGATAACATGATTGGAAATATAACATCGAGCGGTCGTATAACCATTCTTACATTATATTTTGAATAATTATTTCCAGTCGGTAAGCAGTCGGTAAGCAGTCGGTAAGCAGTCGGTAAGCAGTCGGTAAGCAGTCGGTAGGCAGTCGGTAGGCAGTCGGTAAGCAGTCGGTAAGCAGTCGGTAAGCAGTGTATTTTGCAATATAACCTACTGAAAGTGGACACTATATAGAACACGCATTTCTGTCGTGGAAGATTTCATCTGTTCGCCCTGTATACTTTCGGAACGCATCATTCTATATCGGCAATCAGAACAAACACCGAATACAGCTATCTCGGACGCATGCGCAATAAGCATCGTTGACATAAATGTGTAGATAAACAATTCGCATATACGACTGTGCTATTATATTTACTTGATTTTATTCATTTTTGATCAAATATATTTTGATTTTTTTAAACAGTCTGTGGAGATTATATTCTTTAAATAGTTGGTACTTTTTTCCAAAATACGTTTTATTCCAATATTGGGTCGCTTTAAAGTAGATGAGATAAGGGTGTTGTAAGTAGTTTAGTTTAGTTTATACAAATTTATTTTAGCTCGATTGCGAAACAAGTTCTTTCAACTTATGTTAATCACTCTCGAGACCTCATTCCTGATGGAATACATCGCCATGAAGGAGAGAGAAGAGGCAATGTGGAATTTAAATGCCTTGCCTAAGGGCACAATCGTAACGGCTCCAGCGGGGCTCGAACTCCGGACTTGTACGTAGTAGCACTGCAACATGTACATACAATTTCACATTTTGTAATTATTTGTTTTAATAAATACGACATAGTGTCGCTTTAAGACTCGCCATATACATCTACAGATAAACACGAATTTATTTCTTTTAGCAATGGAAACTGCCATATTGGAAAGTATGTCAAGACAATAAAGTATGACAGCTCCAATGTTTTAATGGTTTTTGCATATCCAGTGTATACTCAATCGGGATCTACAACTACTGACAATATCGCGATTCTGATTGGCTGATTCCGTCCATGTGATCGCCGTTCATAACCGAATGAATTGCAAAATTATTCTTATTCTCATATTCAGAATATTACTATTACGGACTACTTTTTGTATGTTGTGACGAATGAAAAACACAACTTGTTTTGCAATTTGTAAAATATTAGTTGTAATCATAACAATTGAAATTAGGTGTAAAAAACAGACATTTCCAACGTAGAAAAGAACATTCAATTGTTATTTTTTTATTTTATTGTTTATGTTTATCTAACGTCGCTACCGGTTGCCCATTTGAGCGACGGACAGCTTACCTAACAACACCTTTCCCGGGCAGGCTCCAGCGGTTAACCAGTACTTGGTGCACCAACCTCCGTAAGAAGCTGCCAACTTGTTCATATAAATAGACACTGTCTGAGCATGGCTCGAACCTCTGACCACCAGTGACGATAGGTTACAATGATATGCAAGTCAGCGACAGTAAATACAGCGGAAGATTCAATTGTTAAATTAGAACACAGCTATATATGGCTTTCCATATGAGTGTGAACTTACTGTAATTTTACCGTCGCTGTCCGAAATGGCGAGCATACTGTTCCGGTTACTCCAGCACAGAGCGGAAATATAGAAGTCGGGCTCGGGGAAGTAAATTTCAATTCTTTGACTATCTTTGGAGTCGGCGTTCCATACATACGTAGATTGAAATAAGGCCACGGCTATTAAATTGTTGCTACTCCAGTCCAATAGGTTTGTATCTGAAAAACATAAGTAATACTTTCAGTATTGTTCCAATAATTTTCAGATCCAATAGTATACCACCACACACAGGTTTATTTGTGTGGTTTAAAATCGCGAAAACTGTCATACGGCTACTCACACGCTATTAATGGTGGAGGAAGCCCCCGGGTGCACCTCCGAGCAGGCGTGCACAGAAACCCGGGTAGAACAACCGACCTACCACAAGCCAGCTGGATAGCTTCTACACTTGAAATAATTCCACACCCCCAGTGAGGTTCGCACATTCAGCGGTGGTGGGCAAGTGACTTTAAGTCAACGGCCTTAAACCACCCGGCCACGGATGTCCCACACATGAAACATAATGGTGATAATCCCAATAAGCTTAAAGCTTCCGAGTAAATCCATCCACGTTTGTATAGCTATACAATAGATATGTACTGTACATAACGAACGTTTGTATAGCTATACAATAGATATGTACTGTACATAATGAACGTTTGTATAGCTATACAATAGATATGTACTGTACATAATGAACGTTTGTATAGCTATACAATAGATATGTACTGTACATAACGAACGTTTGTATAGCTATACAATAGATATGTACTGTACATAATGAACGTTTGTATAGCTATACAATAGATATGTACTGTACATAATGAACGTTTGTATAGCTATACAATAGATATGTACTGTACATAATGAACGTTTGTATAGCTATACAATAGATATGTACTGTACATAATGAACGTTTGTATAGCTATACAATAGATATGTACTGTACATAATGAACGTTTGTATAGCTATACAATAGATATGTACTGTACATAATGAACGTTTGTATAGCTATACAATAGATATGTACTGTACATAATGAACGTTTGTATAGCTATACAATTGATATGTACTGTACATAATGAACGTTTGTATAGCTATACAATAGATATGTACTGTACATAATGAACGTTTGTATAGCTATACAATAGATATGTACTGTACATAATGAACGTTTGTATAGCTATACAATAGATATGTACTGTACATAATGAACGTTTGTATAGCTATACAATAGATATGTACTGTACATAATGAACGTTTGTATAGCTATACAATAGATATGTACTGTACATAATGAACGTTTGTATAGCTATACAATAGATATGTACTGTACATAATGAACGTTTGTATAGCTATACAATAGATATGTACTGTACATAATGAACGTTTGTATAGCTATACAATAGATATGTACTGTACATAATGAACGTTTGTATAGCTATACAATAGATATGTACTGTACATAATGAACGTTTGTATAGCTATACAATAGATATGTACTGTACATAATGAACGTTTGTATAGCTATACAATAGATATGTACTGTACATAATGAACGTTTGTATAGCTATACAATAGATATGTACTGTACATAATGAACGTTTGTATAGCTATACAATAGATATGTACTGTACATAACGAACGTTTGTATAGCTATACAATAGATATGTACTGTACATAACGAACGTTTGTATAGCTATACAATAGATATGTACTGTACATAACAAACGTTTGTATAGCTATACAATAGATATGTACTGTACATAATGAACGTTTGTATAGCTATACAATAGATATGTACTGTACATAATGAACGTTTGTATAGCTATACAATAGATATGTACTGTACATAATGAACGTTTGTATAGCTATACAATAGATATGTACTGTACATAACGAACGTGTATATAGCTATACAATAGATATGTACTGTACATAATGAACGTTTGTATAGCTATACAATAGATATGTACTGTACATAACGAACGTTTGTATAGCTATACAATAGATATGTACTGTACATAATGAACGTTTGTATAGCTATACAATAGATATGTACTGTACATAATGAACGTTTGTATAGCTATACAATAGATATGTACTGTACATAATGAACGTTTGTATAGCTATGCAATAGATATGTACTGTACATAACGAACGTGTATATAGCTATACAATAGATATGTACTGTACATAATGAACGTTTGTATAGCTATACAATAGATATGTACTGTACATAACGAACGTTTGTATAGCTATACAATAGATATGTACTGTACATAACGAACGTTTGTATAGCTATACAATAGATATGTACTGTACATAATGAACGTTTGTATAGCTATACAATAGATATGTACTGTACATAATGAACGTTTGTATAGCTATACAATATATATGTACTGTACATAATGAACGTTTGTATAGCTATACAATATATATGTACTGTACATAATGAACGTTTGTATAGCTATACAATAGATATGTACTGTACATAACGAACGTTTGTATAGCTATACAATAGATATGTACTGTACATAATGAACATTTGTATAGCTATACAATAGATATGTACTGTACATAACGAACATTTGTATAGCTATACAATAGATATATACTGTACATAACGAACGTTTGTATAGCTATACAATAGATATGTACTGTACATAATGAACGTTTGTATAGCTATACAATAGATATGTACTGTACATAATGAACGTTTTGTATAGCTATACAATAGATATGTACTGTACACAATGAACGTTGTATGGCTATACAATAGATATGTACTGTACATAACGAACGTTTGTATGGCTATACAATAGATATGTACTGTACATAACGAACGTTTGTATGGCTATACAATAGATATGTACTGTACATAATGAACGTTTGTATGGCTATACAATAGATATGTACTGTACATAATGAACGTTTGTATGGCTATACAATAGATATGTACTGTACATAACGAACGTTTGTATAGCTATACAATAGATATGTACTGTACATAACGAACGTTTGTATAGCTATACAATAGATATGTACTGTACATAACGAACGTTTGTATAGCTATACAATAGATATGTACTGTACATAACGAACGTTTGTATAGCTATACAATAGATATGTACTGTACATAATGAACGTTTGTATAGCTATACAATAGATATGTACTGTACATAACGAACGTTTGTATAGCTATACAATAGATATGTACTGTACATAATGAACGTTTGTATAGCTATACAATAGATATGTACTGTACATAACGAACGTTTGTATAGCTATACAATAGATATGTACTGTACATAACGAACGTTTGTATAGCTATACAATATATATGTACTGTACATAATGAACGTTTGTATAGCTATACAATAGATATGTACTGTACATAATGAACGTTTGTATAGCTATACAATAGATATGTACTGTACACAATGAACGTTTGTATAGCTATACAATAGATATGTACTGTACATAACGAACGTTTGTATAGCTATACAATAGATATGTACTGTACATAACGAACGTTTGTATAGCTATACAATAGATATGTACTGTACATAATGCACGTTTGTATAGCTATACAATAGATATGTACTGTACATAACGAACGTTTGTATAGCTATACAATAGATATGTACTGTACATAACGAACGTTTGTATAGCTATACAATAGATATGTACTGTACATAACGAACGTTTGTATAGCTATACAATAGATATGTACTGTACATAACGAACGTTTGTATAGCTATACAATAGATATGTACTGTACATAACGAACGTTTGTATAGCTATACAATAGATATGTACTGTACATAACGAACGTTTGTATAGCTATACAATATATATGTACTGTACATAACGAACGAATACATATGTTTAAGCCAAACATAGGTGTGTATACCTTCCAACATAAATATGATATCCATTCTCTGATGATAAACGTATATGGATCTGGCCTTAACCACTCGACCACGGATGTCCCACCCCTAAACATAGGTGGGAGAATTCATATATTGTGTACCTTCAATATAAATATTATTATTTCCATTTCATGATGACAAAGGTGTATGAATCTGGCAGAAATCTCGTCCTTTCTTACTCTTTTTTTACAGTAATTCTTCATTCATTTCTCTATACTAATTACTTGGATGTTCTCATTTGCCAATTATTCAAATATTCTTCTTGTGGCGGGCATTTTACTAATACTGGTAGCATTTATTGTCCACAGACGTTTGTTATTGTTATATTTCGGGTTTTACGCCTGCATCAGCACCATTTTGGGCTATATCGCCGGCGGGCAGTTTACTTTAACAACACCTTTCCTGGACAGGCTCCAGCGGTTAACCAGTACTTGGGTGCACCAACCTCCGTAAGAAACTGCCAACTTTTTCATATAAATGAGACACGGCCTGAGCGGGGCTCGAACCCGTGACCATCAGTGATGATAGGTTACAGTGTTATACAAGTCAGCGACCTTAACCACTCGACCACGGAGGCGGACCTTTAACGAGTACTAAGCAATGTGTGTTGCTCAATGACACTACATACATCGCCTGACCTAGTATAGAACCCGGGACAGTCCGGTTCCAAATCCGACGTTCTACCACTGGACCACGGACGCCACACGTATATATGCATATAGTTCTGATGATTAACTAACAACAACCACAACACATGCGTGCAATCGAATTTTTATTTTATGTCAGTTCGGTCATGTTCTAAAAGGGTTGTCAATCGCTTACTGTGGTTAGGTGGTTCGAGTACTGGTACTTACCCAGGAATTGAGGATTGTCTGCTCTCCGTCACAACAGAGTGGCCTCCCAATAATAACAACACAATGAGCGACTAATCGTAATTAAACAATGAATCGCGGGTTAATAGTTTCCATCGGGGTATGAACTACATTGGGCATGTTTAACTAACTTTAAACATGCCCAATGCAGTTCATACCTCCACGGAACTTATTAACCCGCGATTCGTTACTTATATGTACATTAATGACACGAGTAAAGTATAGCACTATTCGTATTTAAAATGTATTTAGTCGAGATTTGCGACTTGCCGTGTGTCGGATCTGGTAAATAGATCATACATGGAACAGCGTAAACTGTAAGACACGCCTTTTCTTGCGGAGGAACATGTCCAACACTGATCATGCGCTTGACCTTAACTTTCGCGGGCCCATGTCAGCGGCTTATCGTTAATGAGGAAATTCATACGAAAATGGATACAAACAGGGCATATATGTTCATATAAGGAAATGCAATAGCGATGTAAATATTAGAGAGAAAGAACATGTGCAAAACTATCTTACAAAAGTCATCTCTGAGGCGTGGCATGTCCATAATACACTCTGGGGATTTCGCGATTTGCCGCAGAATATGAACAGTTGGGGAATAGTAACCTTCATCGCGACTCTTCGGAAATAGTTGATTCAATCTGCTTTTGAACGGACCTGGAAGAATAAAATCGAATGCATCAGTCAACAAAAATTATTTGAATACTAATCTAAAAACATCTGCAAAATGTACATTTGTCCAACGGAGAGCTGCTAATTGTAAAATAAATAACGTTTAAACGGAGAGCTGCTAGGTCTGTGATGAACGACTACGCCCGAACCAGCAGCGCTACTGGTATGACCCGTGTCCTGCGTCGTGACCTGGGCAACCATGCTCTTGAAGATAAGGAACAACCTGATAGA
This sequence comes from Archivesica marissinica, assembly GCA_014843695.1. Taxonomy (NCBI): domain Eukaryota; kingdom Metazoa; phylum Mollusca; class Bivalvia; order Venerida; family Vesicomyidae; genus Archivesica; species Archivesica marissinica. The sequence continues at coordinate 55,114,418 of CM026397.1, read as the reverse complement.
TATCATCACGGATCCACCATTGCAAAATGTCAGAATCACCCGCGTGAATAATTAGAGCAAGAACGATTCCCAGCAACCATCGTACTGTGGAACAACTTGCGGTTCATAGTCGGTTCAAAGGCTCACTCAGAGCTTGTGTTGTACTGTTGCTATCTTTCCGACTCAAAATAAAATAGATCTTATCTTATGGTTGACCAGAGCAACACGTTTGAGATGTTACAATTGTGCCCTTATGCAAGGTATTTAAATTCCAGGTTGCCTCTTCTCTCTCCGTCGTTGCGATGGATTCCATCAGTAATGAGGTATCGAGAGTGATTAATATAAGTTGTAAGACCAACACGGAAACCGTAATAGGTCCTTGTCAAGCAACAACCCCACTAAGTAGGAGAGATGTTTGTATCCGCTACCCAGTGTTTATACAACTGAACATAGGGGAACCTTTATTGGTCAGTTCGACATTAACAGTCTTTCAGATGGGATGTTAAACCGAGGTCTCGTGTCGGTGCTGCACACCGTGCACGTAAAAGAACCAGAGGAGACTCTGGAATAGGTATCTGTCTGTATCATTGCACTATCCTTCAACAATCTAAAATGACTAATCTCTTCAGGAGACGTCGCTCATATGGGCAACCGGTAGCGACGATAAATAAACGTAAAACACACAAGACATGAACTGTGCATATTAATTTTATTATATCGCGAGTATGCCATTGACCGTGAGGACATCACTTGATATGATAGTTGTGATTATGTATTACTCTCTGTAGCTATGGTTAACAATCGAAAACTGTTTAGTTTAAACATTATTTATTTCAGTATTTGTACATGTAATCAAGAAATGAACATTTTACATATAATTTAACAGCAGTAGACTGAAAGGGATTAAAACTGTTTCGAGGTCGCTTTATGTGCGAGAGACTCGGGGCTCGCGCCCAGCTATAGCCGTAACGATTATATGCCCTTAGGCAATCCACTAAAATTCAACGTTCCCTCTTTTTCTCTCCCTGGTGGCAATGGATTGCACCTTGGAATGAAGAATCCAGAGTAATTTAGCTAGTGTTGTAAGATCTTGTTTTGCAATCGAGCTCAAATAAATTAGTATAAACCAAAGACCTTCTTCAGACATGCCATGTGCCTTGGATATTCCGAGCACACACCTGGTTGAAGATGTATGTGTTCAGTCTACACTCTTGCACTGGTATTACATGGATCGCAGGCTCGATCCCCCCGTCTGACCATAATAAAATGAACTTTCAGATGGGACTTTAAACCGAAGTCTCGTGTCGGTGTCTGTATCATTGTACTATCCTCCAAAAATTGAAAATGACTAATCTCTTAGCGAGTGTATTTTTCATCGTTACAGGTTGTCCATATGAGCGACGCTTCTAGAAGAGATTCAAGTCATTTTGGAGGAACATGCGATGCTACACACAGAGACCCATTACAAAGTATCCTCCGGTTCTTTTTACGTAAAGTACCAACATGAGACCTCGGTTTAAAGTCCAATCTCAAAGATTTAGTATTATTATAGTCAGGCAGAGGATCGAACCTGCGTTTGCTGACAACTTTCTCATATATCATTATTTTATCACTGGTCCCTGCATAGTGAGTAAACCTGTCGTCCTGAAGATCAGACGATAGCTGTGAAAGGCGAGTTCTAACGGACTAACAACGACGTGCTAGACGTCTCGGCGATCACGGATACTCAATTGTGGCGTCCATGGTCCAGTGGTAGAGCGTCGGATTTGGAATCAAGCGGCCCCGGGTTCGATACTCGGTCAGGCCCGCATGGGGTTTAACATTAATGGAACATACATACATACATACATACATACAACTTGGGACTATTCCGAGAAAAACTTGGTCCTAGCAAGAGGTGTGACTAAATAATCAAATATATAATAGAACATGATAAGTAGAGAATCAGAGTCTACATAAATGCTCAAATCAACTGCTCAAATACGTACTTGTGACTGGTGTACTGCATATCGGTAGAATTTTCCCAACACCCGCCTGTGTTGTTTCTGATAAAAGCCGCGTGTACAATTTCGTGACTGGACTCTTGAACTGACCGAGTTCATTTTCCGTACAGTCGGATGAACAAGACATCAGTCTTGCATGTGACATTTCAACATCCAAGTTAGGTCGGAAGGGGATGAATCTATCAAACGCTGTCCTATGTGTTAGTGAGCGGCGTCGTCCAGCCATGTTGTTTATATTATATGTTATTTTAATCTATTCACACCTATTTATTTTAATGGTCAAGCTTTTTGTTGTTGAGTATTTGACATGCTTTGTATCGATCATCTCATGAATTACACGTGATTGTGTAGCTGTTTCCATGTAAACCGAGTTAAATTCTATAAATAGACCATGTGTCAGTGTACAGGTACACGAGGTACACGAGAAACTTGTGTTCGTCGCAATTTCCATGACGCCTCTGGTCAGGCTTGATTTAAGCTAGCATTTACTACGGGATTAACCGAACGGTTGCTCCGATTACGTGGCATGTTTACATGAATCCATTTAGATTAATAATATATAATGTCGGCGTACCGGTATTCGGTAACCTAAGGTTGGATTGTGAATAACTTCTAGTCAGTCTCTTTAATAGTAGATGAAATAATATTACTATGTAAAGTGATCATTCTTGCATTTAATATGCTTGACTAAACTGAGATTGCGTAACATATTTTAAATTAAACCCCAATTCCACTCACATGTGAATTCAATATGGCGTCAAAAAAGAACCTACATTTCGGACACCAATCAGATTCCATGAACCAGAAATGTGTTTTACATTATTGTCACATGATTGACACATGACCTTGTAAAACCAAGCATTAGACGTCTCGCGCTGCAATAATAAACACATATTTCTTTGTATATATCTCTATGTAAGGGATGAAACTTATGAAAAACATCACATTTAAACATTTACATATTTTCGAATTAAAATGTGAATATTTATATCATTTTTGTGCTTGAAGTTTTAGCGTCTACCATATAATCACAGTACCTGCTACAGACAGGCGATGATGTCATTTGCATATAAATTCGAAAACAGGTGGTGTCCGGAAATATGGCGATTGGCGATACTATAATTCTATTTGCTCCATGTTATATACAATCAACACATTGTAACAAGACTAAGAGCTCGAAACGCAAGCTCAAATGATCTGATTGGTTGATTCTGAGTGGTACTGTCAGATGAACCAATCAGACGCTTGAGACTGAGTTTTGAGATTGGAGAAATGTTTTATAACCTCCAGGCTCGAGCCTGGAGGTTATAAAACATTTCTCCAATCTCAAAACTCAGTCTCAAGCGTCTGATTGGTTCATCTGACAGTACCACTCAGAATCAACCAATCAGATCATTTGAGCTTGAGTTTGAGATCTGAGAAATGTTTTATAACCTCGGGGCCTAGCTAAGATCACGTTATCCAGTTAAATAGATCATATCGTTGCAATTAGATTGGATGAAGTCATTGTTACCCTCTTCTTCTTCAATACACCCATCTTCGTCCACTGCTTCTAATTGAGATATGTTCTCTGTTGGCAGTCCGACCGGTACCACATCATGACCAATACTCACCAACAGAATACAAACATAAGTAAATGCCACGAAGCTCATTGTGTACGATACAAGAGCGCTGCCAAGCATTGTTTCGTCCGCCTCCGTGTAGTAAATGCCACGACGCCCATTATGCACGATACAAGAGCGCTGCCAAGCATTGTTTCGTCCGCCTCCGTGTAGTAAATGCCACGACGCCCATTATGCACGATACAAGAGCGCTGACAAGCATTGTTTCGTCCGCCTCCGTGTAGTAAATGCCACGACGCCCATTATGCACGATACAAGAGCGCTGACAAGTATTGTTTCGTCCGCCTCCGTGTAGTAAATGCCACGACGCTCATTATGCACGGTAAAAGAGCACTGACAAGCATTGTTTCGTCAGCCTGCGTGGTATAGTGGTTATTGTCGCTGACACTGTATTCTATCATCACTGATGGTCACGGGTTCGAGCCCCAGCTCAGACCGTGTCTTTTTATATGAAAAAGTTGGCAGTTTCTTACGGAGGTTGATGGACTAAGTACTGGTTAACCACTGGAGCCTGTCCAGGAAAGGTGTTGTTATGTAAACTGCCGTTCAAATGGGAGACCAGTAATGACGTTAAATAAATTTAAATTTAAGAAAACAAAAACATTTTGCTTATCACCCCTCAATTAACTTCCAAGTCAGATGCGTTTTCAGTATGCTGTTGCACTGTATTACAGGTATAAGCTCATCTGATATCCGACAGAGTGTTTCTTACTGCTGCTACCTCCGCCAAATAGCATCAGTATGAGTACGTGTGTGTTTTACGCTTATTTATCGTCGCTACCGGTTGCCCATATGAGCGACGCCTCCTGAAGAGATTAGTAATTTTAGATTTTGGAGGATAGTGCAATGATACAGACAGAGACCCATTCCAGAGTCTCCTCTGGTTCTTTTACGTGCACGGTGTAAAGCACCGACACGAGACCTCGGTTTAACGTCCCATCTGAAAGACTGTTAATTTTATTATGGTCAGACGGGGGATCGAACCTGCGATCCCTGGATTACCAGTCCAGCGTTTTAATCACGACGGTACGTGCGTGCGTGCGTGCGTGCGTGCGTGCGTGCGTGCGTGCGCGCGTGCGTGCGTGCGTGCGTGCGTGCGTGCGCGCGTGCGTGCGTGCGTGCGTGCGTGCGTGCGTGTATCACCAACACGAGACCTCGGTTTAAAGTCCCATCTGAAAGACTGAAAGACTAATATTATTAGGGCAAGAATGGGGTGGGGGTGGGAGCTTTACAGTTATGCTTTCCATTCTTTTGAAAGTGTGACATCATGAAGTATACTTAAACTTCAACTTATTACTGCCGAACAAACGAGTATAACTGACAGGCACAGTCTGGAAATAGTCAGTTAGTTTAAAGTAGTATGCGTAAAGCTAAGAAGATATATAAAGCTGCAGTTAGATACAGACATTTTTAAGTTTATGAAGACTGCAACAACTCGACTGTAGGCTATGCTTAACAGAATGATCTGTAGTCCAGTGGTAACACGCTGGACTGGTAATCCAGGTATCGTAGGTTCGATCCCCCGCCTGACCCATATAAAATTAACAGTCTTTCAGATGGGACGTTAAACCGAGGTATATTGTCTGTGCTGTACACCGTACACGTAACAGAACCAGAGGAGACTCTAGAATGGGTCTCTGTCTTACCATTGCACCATCTTCCAATAATCTAGAATGACTGACCAGGCATAATATATCACAGTCTAGTGGATACCATATGTGATACACTAGTGGTGTAGTTGGTGTAGCTGTAGTATATAGTCAATAGGTAACGGGCTGCATATCTTTGGACCATTTCTAGTTTGTAATTAAGGTGTTAGCCTGGGTTCCAATCTGTCGATTTTTCACTTTTTAACTTCTGGCATATTAATATTATCAGAAACTCAATACTGGGCGGCGGCCTAATTAATGGTCTCTGTGTGAAACTATATTTATTTTATTAATACAAATTTATTTTAGCTCGATTGCGAAACAAGTTATTACAACTTATATTAATCACTCTCAAGACCTTATTCCTGATGGAATCCATCGCCACGAGGGAGAGAGAAGAGGCAACGTGGAATTTAAATGCCTTGCCTAAGGGCACAATCGTAACTGCTCCAGCGGGGCTCGAACTCCGGACATTTCGCACCTGAAGCGAACGCGCATCTACTGCGCTATCACGACTTCCACCTTCCTATATTTATTTGACTGACCAGGCACCATATATATATATCGACGTTTCCAGGCTATTAATATATATCTGTCGGGGATTACAGACTGTGGAGCAATATTTAACCTGTTGACGGGCATAAGCTAATGTACATGTAATCAGTTTCTATTACATCTTTGTTCTTCGTTTTGATATTTCCTTTGATGAAGCGGATATCGATGGGCGACAATGTCGATGTGTACATGTTGACTTCTTTTTCTCCAGCCCGCTGGTTATTAGAAAGAGCGACGCAACGGGTTTAGTTGGGGTTAATAGTGGATTAGCGACTTTACCTCGCATACGTCATTCTCCCGTACTATCACTCGGACATAATTACATGACGTTACACCACAGTAGATAACACAATAGACACACACGGATCTGTAGTCATGTGGTTACACGTTGGACTGGTAATCCAGGGATCGCAGGTTCGATCCCCCGTCTGACCCTAATACAATTAACAGTCTTTCAGATGGGACGTTAAACCGAGGTCTCGTGTCGGTGCTTTACATCGTGCACGTAAAAGAACCAGAGGAGACTCTGGAATGGGTCTCTGTCTGTATCATGCACTATCCTCCATCTAAACTGACTAATCTCTTCAGGAGGCGTCGCTCATATAGGCAACCGGTAGCGACGATAAATAAGCGTAAAACACACACACAACACAATAGACTGGACACACATGGGTTAAAACTTGTGGCCCAACCCATTTGCTTCAACATATAATGACAATCCTTGAGCAAACAATGCCACAAATCATGCATTATGGATAGTTATACATGTTTGTTCATTTGTTTTGTATTGTACATTGTATATATAGAATGCAATAAAATATGATTAAACTAAACTGTCATAGAAGAGGAAGGAACAGCTACCGTACATATACAGATAGGAAAGAGATGCTTGCAGTACAATAATAATACACAATATACTTTTTCTACCAACATATAAATAAGGCCTGTGCTACATAATCACTCATGGCGATGGATTCAACCAGAAATGAGGTATCGAGAACGATTAATCTAACGTTGTAAAAATTATTTCGCAATCAAGCTAAATTAAATTTGTATAACGTAAGGGGGACGTCCATGTACGGGGAATAGAACAGTTTTGTAAACTTCCGGTTAGACATGCGCAATAACAAAATTCTCGTGTTTGAAATTGTAAATTTATAGATTTGTTTATTGAATTATTCCCATTTACAGAATCAAAATGGTAAAATTAACTGCCGATCTTATAGAACAATCAGCACAGTATACGAATCCGTTACGGGACAGAGAATTGGACTTGCGTGGTACGTTGGCAATACGATTTATGTCTAGAAAGTGGGTGGGGTAAAAGAGATATCTCTAGTTATAAATGCGTAGGCAGTAACGAAATATAGATAATATTGAAAAGCCTACACATAAACATTTATATAAATCACACTACATAATATTGACAAACTCATTTTTTTATATCATTTTGCTGTTAAGAGTGGTGGAACCTATGCTCGGCGTAAATCCTTTGTAGACATAACATGGCCTATAAAAAAAGTTAAATCATAAATGCACTTGCCGTATATTATTATTTTCTTAAGTCGTGAACACAACTTTCACAAAATTGTTGTTGAAATTTTAGCTTCATTACGTGACCATGCGCCTCGACACAGCTATCGCAATGGCACCTGTTTCCATTGGGGAACTAGATACTTTAGGGCACCTATGCATGGCGTACATGAGTTTTTTTATATTTATGCACGGCTAAATGTTGAATATATTATTTTGACTTAGTAACATCAATAACTAACAATATTACAACTCGTAAGAAACTTTCTGGTTATTTGTAGAGTGGTGGAACCTATGCTCGGCGTAAATCCCACATATAATGACCAGTTACTGGCACGGCATACTTGTTATTTTTTATTTACCCACCATAACTTGTTGAATATCTTATTTTGATAAAGTACATCATTGAATAAAAACACTTATTGATCTTAATCAGAAATAGTATAGAAACTATTTTTTCGTGTTATGTGGAGATAATTAAAATTCGGATAGCTACCTAAATTGCTCATACACCGTATTAGTTTCGGTGGAAATATTCTCTCAATGATTTGTTTGTTTATATTCGTCTGCTGGACCAGTCACATGGCAGTTGCATCAGCCTAACGATACATACAATGGAATGCTATTGAACCATGCTTCAGCTCTGTCAGCTATTTTTAAAGTATTTTAAATAGGGATGAAAATAGAAAATACGCCGAGCATAGGAATACGCCGAGCATAGGTTCCACCACTCTACATATATTTCCAATCCGAATATCTACCTGAAATGCTCATAAACCGCATAATTTCGGTGGAAAAAATTTCCCGACAAGTTGTCTGTTTATATTCGGCTACTGAACCAGTCATGTTTATATTCGGCTACTGAACCAGTCAGGTGACAGTTGCATTAGGCTACCGGTACACACAGCAGAACGCTATTGAACCATGCTTCACCTCTGTCAGCGAAAATAGGTTAAAACTATTTAAATATTTTAAATACGAATGTAAATGGAAATAATATGCAGAGCATAGGTTCCACCACTCTATGATTTTAGGGTATTTTATACTATTTCTCAGTTTTTTTCCTGATAATTAAATGGACAGTCGAACATATTGATTTGTGGAGATGGTATATTTACAATTTAACCAAATGTTGACTGGTACATAATTCCTGTGATCTATGACCTTAATTTTGATATAGCCGTTACGATTGTGCCCTTAGGCAAGGCATTTAAATTCCACGTTGCCTCTTCTCTCTCCCTCGTGGCGATGGATTCCATCAGGAATGAGGTCTCGAGAGTGATTTATATAAGTTGAAATAACTTGTTTCGCAATCGAGCTAAAATAAATTTGTATAAACTAATTTTGATATATAATAAGCATTCATAGTGTGTCCCGTGTTTGCACACTAATCAGACATGCCCCATTATATAAATAAACAACACGCTTGTATGATTCTCCAGCTAGTTATCGATTTTTTAATTGTACTCCATAGACTAGCGAGATCATTTCTATTTATAGATACATGATAAGCATGAAAATGTTTGTAAAGAAGTCCGAGATATTAGTCACGCGCGACACGATGTTCCCTTGACCCGAGTAGTTTTCCACAAATAGTCTCTGGGGAATTCCCAATTTTCGAATATTTTACAGATTTTTGCCGTTTTTATCATTTTAGCCAAACTGAGTTTTTATTAACTAATAATGCCATATTTTAGCCAATGGCTACTCTGGTGATTGCCAGCGCGGGCCCTGCCTTTAAACATTTATTTAGCCCATCTCTATTTCTAGTATCTATTTCAGGTTACAAGATTCCTGTTATTGAAAATATGGGTGCTACATTGGTAAGAAGCATTTCTTTAATAATATAGGTCCGCCTCCGTGGTCGAGTGGTTACGGTCACTGACTTGTAAGTTGTATACCACTGTAACCTATCATCACTGATGGTCACGGGTTCGAGCCCCGCTCAGGTCGTGTCTCATTTATATGAAAAAGTTGGCAGTTTCTTACGGAAGTTGGTGCACCCAAGTACTGGTTAACCGCTGTAGTCTGTCCGGGAAAGGTGTTGTTAAGTAAACTGCCCGCCGGCGTAAAACCCGAAACATAACATATAACATAATTTAATAATACATACCAGTACAATGTATGATACTGTAGATTTTTTGTTGTGCACAATGACTAGTCAATGCACATATATAATACATACATGTACATATGTAGTGCAAACAGTTTAGTCCCGTGTGTGAAATCTGAAGCTTTACCGGCTTCCGTGGCTGAGTGATTACAGTCGTTGACTTCAAATCACTTGCCCTTCAATGATGTAGGCTCGAATCCTATTGGGTGGGGTGTCGAATGTTTTCATGTGAGGAAGCTAGCCAGCTGGCTGGCGGAAGGTCAGTGGATCTACACGGTTCCTGTCTGTGCATGATAAACTACTCGGAGGTGCAACTGGGGTCTTCCTCCACCAATAATAGCTGGAGAGTCACCATACATAACTTTTTTTTAAGTCCCCAAAACAATCAAAAATAAGGCTTTAGTACATAATGTGTATAACACTATGTATATTGTAAATGTCGTAAATGGGTTTGATCACTCGTGGAGGTATGGCCCTTTGCTAGAATGATACCATGTCCGCAAGTCTTTTAATAAACCCCAGTCTGGACATGATCATTAAATGGTCTATTGGTGTGAAGTGGTTCCTGTGTGTAGGTATGCTTGATACTTTCAATTCAGTCACCATCGCTGACTAGCCTAAGCGAAAGGGAAGCAGTTACATAACTTGATAAGTCTTGCCCTGTCAGTGCATAACCTGCCACCGTCGCTCGGGGCATAACCTCTCGTGAAGTGGTTCCTATGTGTAGCTATGCTTGACACTTTTAATTCAGTCTCCATCGCTGACTTAGGCCTAGGCGAAAGGGAGGCAGTTGCATAAGTCTTCAAGACTTTTGCCCTGTCAGTGCATAACCCGCCACCGGCGTTCGGGGCATGACCTCTCAGTAGGCAAGCCCTATGTAGTGCCTCTCAGGTGGCGATGTATGTCAAATCATCGCGCTGAAGCGAAACTGTAATGAACTCGGGTAATTATCTTCCCCCAGACATGTGGTATGCCAGGTCCACCGGGCGGGCGACATGTATGCATGCCCATAACATACACTTACGTTTCAAACACATTGAAGGTTGTACATGTATTTTCCAGGATCAGTTTGACACAGTAGATTTCTCGGACAACGACATCAGAAAACTTGATGGTTTCCCTTTCTTACCCAGACTGAAAACACTCCTTCTAAACAGCAACAGAGTTGTGTAAGAACATTGTATATAATATCTATAATTGTTTAAGTGTATACATGTACATATGTATGGGGCGCTGTTTTCAGGGATCATTCTAGAGGGCGATGTGGGCGAAATTGTCGCCCTCTGGGCCACTTCTCCATACAAATTTTTTTAAATAAAATTATTTTTTGGTTTTTACGATTCTCGAACAACATTTTGTCTAGTAAGATACAATGGCCCATTATAAAGCACTCCTATTCAAATGTTGTATTTAATCATATAATGGTTGTACTGTGCATTTTAACCCTATTTTGCAGAAGTATATTAAACACCATTTAACCCTTTCAACCCCACAGGCCTCTAAATAGGCTTATGAAAAGTGTAGATCCAGATGAGCCGGCTCGTAACGAGCCGTCTCATCAGGATCTGCACTTTTTTACCAGTAATAATTATTACTATTTTTAGATAAAATTACCCATTTTGATAAATGAACTAGTCCAAAGGTAATTTTCTTATTAATTTATTGGTCTAAAAATAGCATGCACCAATCCATGTCAGTTACTTGGGGTTGAAAGAGTTAAGGAAGCGATCACGCTCTTTCTCATTTCTCCCAAAAATTCTGACCTAGAATGAACCCCCGTCAGTTTTGCTATTTATTCAATATTTATGGATATCCAAATATCGATTTTTGGATATATATCCATGATTCTAGGTGCGCAGTTTTTCTATTTATTTGAACAGCATGTATGGATATCCAAAAAGCAAATTATGGATATCCAATAATCTATTTATGGTTATCCAATAATCGAATTATGGATATTCATAAATGCCGAATAAATAGCAAAATGGCGCGTCTGGAATTTTGGATATCCATAATTCGAATTATGGTTATCCATATATAACGAATAAATAGCAAAACAGTGCCTCGTACATGTACATATGTGGACATTCAGCGTGAGTCATTCATTATACAAGTTATATTCGGTTATATAATATAACCCTTGGAATTAGGGGTGTAACGATGCATCGATATTTCGATGCATCGCAATAGACAGCGTCACGATAGTCAACCATCGATGGTAAATATGACCATCGATAGTATTGACTATTGCGGCAGTACTATCGCAATAGTTTCGATAGTTGCCAGGGATGGCGAAATCGGTCATTTGTTACGCCGGGCAAGTAGATTTTCGAATGTAACTTGTCCGTGGACAAGTAAAAATACCGGCGAGTGCATTTACTTTATGTTCCCATGGCATTTAAATCGTATTTTAATGAGAAAGCATCGGCAAATGTTCTTGTTTATTTTCCTGCGGAACTTCCGCAATAAACACAAGCCAGCCGACAACGGTGGCGGACAACATTTCCAGCCGACAATAACCTGAATAAGAACCGGAAATGTCAAGAGTTATCGCCCGTCACATAAAAACTGTGTAAAATGCGGTGGGTATGCAATGTATTTTCCGCTCAAAACAAGCCAGCTGTCAATAAGAATAACTACTGTCGAAAATGGCTTCTTTGGTACTGAATAGTGAGCAAAGTAGGCGATGTGACCCCCATAATCCCGGGTATGGGTAATTTAAAGTGCTATAGCGCATGCGTCAGTTACAAGTATACTACGCGGTCGCTAAATCGATATACGGGAACGGGTACGTGACGCAGCCTTATTATTGAAGACGACAGGTAAACAATCATGTAACTTAGCGGGACTGTGTATCGATTTTTAAATAAGGTTGGTTTATATTATTTAAACATATAAAGTTCGGATATACGGGCAAGTGGGTTTTCAACTTTTCACTACGGACAAGTAAATTAGTGCAGTGTGTTCGATGTCATGATAATAAAGAAAAAATTGCATGCTAATAAATAAATACACAGAACTTGTGTATTCCATACGAAACAGAATATTTTTTTAATTAATATGTATTTACACAATACTATTGCAATAGTCCTACAACTATCGCAATACTATCGCAATAGTATTTTAACTATCGCAATACTATCGCAATAGTAAAATTGACCCCAATAGTCACCCCTACTTGGAATGTTGCAGTTCTTGGCAAAGGACAATGCTAACCAGAAGTGCATTACCGGTACATTGTGTTGTTGCAAACGTTAAAAAAATATCATTGTTTTAAAGAAATTAAAGTTCCACATGGTGCTAAGTCAATGTCTTCTGCATACATATATATATCTATATTCATAGAAAAGTCATTGCCCGCATAACATCATCAAAAACTAATGCATGAACAAGTTTGCGCCCGATGTCTCCGTGCTTTCTATATAATACACTGTTATCATTGTGGTTGAATTGGACAACGGTGAAAGCCCTGAAAGTGAAATCGTTGCCGTCATTTATGGCCACAATAGTTGTGCGGTAGAATACCTACTATAAACTGCCCGCCTGCGACACAGGGATTCGGCACGTTTGGGGGTACTAGTATATATATTTAAGTACAGGGATTCTACTCTGTGGGATGTCAGATTTCGCATCGATCAGTAAAATGGCCCTATCTGAGACAATTGTGTACAAAGCTGTCCAAATATAACGCCTATCCCGAGTCTTTATATTGTTCTTCAAATAAAACACAACTTTAAGTTGCATGCATGTATACTTTGCAAACAATTGCCACATACATTGGCCATAGCAGGTCACATTTCCGTACTAGGACACGGGTTCTGTCAGCAACAAAACAAAATCTTCGTTGGGAGAGTTTTAACTGTGAATAACATTATCAATAAAATGTGTTTCCACTAACATGTAGGTTTATTCGGGAGAAATGTACGTCAAAAAGAGATTTCGTAGCATTTTCAATTTGTTTTGAAAAATTCTAAAGCGGCGCAATTCGCGTTGAAACGAGCGTTGAAACGAGCGTTCTGATTGAATTATTAGAATGTAACAAGATGCTTTTTTATATATGAAGAATAATCATAATCCAATCAGAATGCTCGTTTCAACGCGAATTGCGCCGCTTTAGAATTTTTCAAAACAAATTGAAAATGCTACGAAATCTCTTTTTGACGTACATTTTTGCCGAATAAACCTACATGTTAGTGGAAACACATTTTATTGATAATGTTATTTACAGTTAAAACTCTCCCGACGAAGATTTTTTTTTGTTGCTGACAGAACCCGTGTCCTAGTATGGAAATGTGACCTGCTATGGTCAATGTTTGTGGCAATTGTTTGCAAAGTATACATGCATGCAGCTTAAAGTTGTGTTTTATTTGAAGAACAATATAAAGACTCGGGATAGGCGTTATATTTGGACAGCTTTGTACACAATTGTCTCAGATAGGGCCATTTTACTGATCGATGCGAAATCTGACATCCCACAGAGTAGAATCCCTGTACTTAAATATATATACTAGTACCCCCAAATGTGCCGAATCCCTGTGGCCTGCGATATAGCCCAAAATGGTTCTGGTGAATGTGTGAAATTCGAACAAACAAACACTGTAAGCTGTTCTGTGTAAACATTTATTGCTTTATTTCTTGCAGGCGTCTTGCAGAAGGGTTGGAGTATGGAATACCAAATCTAGAAACGCTGATATTAACAAACAATGGTATACAAGAACTAGGAGATCTGGACACATTAGAATCTCTGAAAAATATTAAATATATCAGGTTAGTTACTTGCAATTGATCATTTTTAACTTGCCCTAGCAGAAATCTGTGGAGCTATTCGATACACCCGGCATTGGTCTGGATGTAGACACAGTGTTTCAGGGCTCGCGCTAGAGAGCGGTTTGAGTGAAATAGTCGCTTTATTTTCGGTGACTTCGCCGACAATTGACATCATGGCGACATCCATTTCGCCTTATTTCTGGAGGGCATCCTTGCTAATTAATGGTAATCCGTATATCATTTTAAAAAATTAGTCTAGAAATACACGTCGTGGAATATACACCGCGAGGCATAAGCTAATCTCCCCCAACATGCAGATAATAAACTTAATGCAATCAATACGTATAGCCAATAGGGGTGTAACGATGCATCGAAATATCGATGCATCGCAATAGACAGCGTCACGATAGTCAACCATCGATGGTAAATATGACCATCGATAGTATTGACTATTGCGGCAGTACTATCGCAATAGTTGCCAGGGATGGCGAAATCGGTCATTTGTTACGCCGGGCAAGTAGATTTTCGAATGTAACTTGTCCGTGGACAAGTAAAAATACCGGCGAGTGCATTTACTTTATGTTCCCATGGCATTTAAATCGTATTTTAATGAGAAAGCATCGGCAAATGTTCTTGTTTATTTTCCTGCGGAACTTCCGCAATAAACACAAGCCAGCCGACAACGGTGGCGGACAACATTTCCAGCCGACAATAACCTGAATAAGAACCGGAAATGTCAAGAGTTATCGCCCGTCACATAAAAACTGTGTAAAATGCGGTGGGTATGTAATGTATTTTCCGCTCAAAACAAGCCAGCTGTCAATAAGAATAACTACTGTCGAAAATGGCTTCTTTGGTACTGAATAGTGAGCAAAGTAGGCGATGTGACCCCCATAATCCCGGGTATGGGTAATTTAAAGTGCTATAGCGCATGCGTCAGTTACAAGTATACTACGCGGTCGCTAAATCGATATACGGGAACGGATACGTGACGCAGCCTTATTATTGAAGACGACAGGTAAACAATCATGTAACTTAGCGGGACTGTGTATCGATTTTTAAATAAGGTTGGTTTATATTATTTAAACATATAAAGTTCGGATATACGGGCAAGTGGGTTTTCAACTTTTCACTACGGACAAGTAAATTAGTGCAGTGTGTTCGATGTCATGATAATAAAGAAAAAATTGCATGCTAATAAATAAATACACAAAACTTGTGTATTCCATGCGAAACAGAATATTTTTTTAATTAATATGTATTTACACAATACTATTGCAATAGTCCTACAACTATCGCAATACTATCGCAATAGTATTTTAACTATCGCAATACTATCGCAATAGTAAAATTGACCCCAATAGTCACCCCTAATAGCCAATCAGTGACGCTGACACAGCCTAATTAACATAAATAGCCGGATGATATTGTGTAAGTTATTGATGTTGTAGGGCACAAGATACCAATTTATAACAATCAGCGTTCACATACAGGTAATAGCTAAAATCATTGCCTGAACTAGCAATCGCCACTTTGGCCATTGTCAAAAATATGTGCGATAATTGATTAATATTCGCTGGAAATTGGAAAGTCCCAAAGCTATTTACGGAAAAATACCCTTGTGAAGGTAACATTCTGTGGCCGTCACTAAATTAATTGACTAATAAAAATTCAATTCGCTGGAAATTGGAAAGTCCCAAAGCTATTTACGGAAAATTACTCTCGTCAAGGTAACATTCTGTGGCTGTGACTAAATTTATCTGATTGGTTTACCAATTATTTCAGTGCTTACATGTATACAGTGTATATAAAATTGATAGCCAGTCGTAGAATCGTGCAAGCTTGTTTACTGGAAGCAATGACAGCATTGTAGATAATGTTTATTATAGAACTGTATGTACATGCACGACTGACTATTATATACAAGCTATTATAAATTAAGTGCAGAGCGCTGATGCTTGCATTTCTCACCGTGATATTTGTCGTGTTGCACTTGCCTGTCTATTCAGTATTTATACATTCATATAAATTTACTCTTTGTCTGCTGAGTAAATAAAATCACAGTTGCAAACAATATAGATCCACCGCGTCTGATCAGGATCTGTGTTGATTGCTGTTCAGCCAAGTGTTTTAGCTCCATTATCCGAATAGCAAACAGCATAAAGCTTGATCAGACGGAACATTCGGTGCCATCTGATCTGGCGCTATGCTGTTTGCTAAAGTGATTTCATCTGCCGCTAGCGTGCAAAGGGTTAAGGATCATAATTTGATGAAAATATCGTGGTGTGTTTTACGTTTATTTATCGTCGCTACCGGTTGCCCATATGAGCGACGTCTCCTGAAGAGATTAGTCATGTTAGATTTTTGGAGGATAGTGCAATGATACAGACAGAGACCCATTCCAGAGTCTCCTCTGGTTCTTTTACGTGCACCGTGTACAGCACCAACACAAGACCTCGGTTTAACGTCCCATCTGAGAGACTGTTAATTTTATTAGTGTCAGACGGTGGATCAAACCTGCGAACTCTACTATCCGAATAGCAAACAGCATAGAGCCTGATCAGATGGCAAATTTGATGCCGTCTGATCTGGCTCTATGCTGTTTGCAAAAGTGATTTCCCTCTTTGAATGTTTGTCTGCACCACTTCTGTTGCCAATTGAAAAACACTGGAGCCACTTTAAAAAAACTTGGAGTCAACTAAGAACCATATAGATCACAAATAAATATTTGAAGCCATGGTCAAGCGGCGCAGTTCACATTGAAACGAGCGTTCTGATTGGATTATTAGAATGTAACTAGATGTTTGTTTGTTTTATGAAGAATAATCATAATCCAATCAGAACGCTCGTTTCAATGCGACTGCGCCGCTTTAGAAATTTTCAAAACAAATTGAATTTTTTTACGAAATCTCTTTTTGACGTACATTTTTGCCGAATAAACCTACACGTTAGTGGAAACACATTTTATTGATAATGTTATTCATTGTTAAAACTTTTTTTTGTTGCTGACAGAACCCTGTCCTAGTATGGAAATGTGACCTGCTATGGCCAATGTCTGTGGCAATTGTTTGCAAAGTATACATGCATGCAGCTTAAAGTTGTGTTTTATTTGAAGAACAATATAAAGACTCGGGATAGGCGTTATATTTGGACAGATTTGTTCAAAATTGTTTCAGATAGGGCCATTTTACTGATCGATGCGAAATCTGACATCCCACAGACTAGAATCCCTGTACTTAAATATATATACACTAGTACCCCCAAACGTGCCGAATCCCTGTGTATTTGACAGTCAAAAAGTTGTGCCAAATATTTTCACCAATTTAGCTCAAATATTTGTTTTTTGCCGCCATTGGCGACCGACAGCGGAAACCCTGGCTAGTGTGCAAAGGGTTAAGGATCATAATTTGATGAAAATATCGTGGTAAATTCACCTGTTCCTTTGCAGCTTGATGAGAAATCCAGTGGCAACAAAGAAACACTACAGATTATATTTACTACACAAAGTTCCATCGTTACGTGTGATAGATTTCCAAAGAGTGAAACAAAAGGTATGTTGCTGGTACCTAGCCCTACATGTTGCTGGTACCTAGCCCTGCATGTTGCTGGTACCTAGCCCTACATGTTGCTGGTACCTAGCCCTACATGTTGCTGGTACCTAGCCCTACATGTTGCTGGTACCTAGCCCTACACGTTGCTGGTACCTAGCCCTACATGTTGCTGGTACCTAGCCCTACATGTTGCTGGTACCCAGCCCAACATATTGCTGATACCTAGCCTGTTTGTGCTGTAAGTATAGAACGTTCATAGTTCTTTTGCACGGTAAGTATACAACACCATTAGATCTTTAAGAAAAGGTAAGGACACATATTTCTAGGATAAATGAAGGAATTTGAAAGTATGGTAAATGAAGGTGAGTAACCTGGAAAAACTTGTTTGTTCTTCAATCTGCATAATGATTTCATAGGTAAACACATGGAGCTTGGTGCAATTGAATAACAGTGTGTTTGTTTATTATAGTGTCACCCCTATTTAAAGGGCCAGCCATTACTGACTTATGAGACCTGTTTTTATTAACATAAGTGCTTCCCGAATCCAATGCTGGTAGGCAATCGGTAACCATTATTTAACCCTTTCCCTCATAGAAGCATCTCTTGATGCCATTACCAATACAACATACATTGACAATTTAGTAGCCAAACCCAATGTTCATAATTAAAGCCAGAATCTCATGTAGTTCCAGTAATATCTATGGAGATTGGATAGATATGGCGACTACTTATCCACTGCATGATAGCTAAATGGCTGTCGTTTGCATGGAGATATAATAGTATATTAACCTAAATCTCTATGAAGGAAAGGGTTAACTAGCTGGCGTCTCACTAACCGGCCATATCAGAACGAACCCCTGACGAGGTTCAAACCCCTGACAAGGATCGAACCATCGACCTCCCACTCAGTAGGCAGACCTTAGCCACTAGGCCACGGAGACGGTATATTAATAAGAAAATTGTACTGCTGGTGAGTTAATAAATGATGACTTCTTTAGATGCCAATTGTGGGGTGAGGGTACACTTATGTTTTATGACTGACACTTTGCTGTCATGTTTAATTGGTGTCATATATACTTATATGTCTTAAATTACCATCTTACATCCTTTGTTTTGTTCAAGATTTTCCTAGCATACCTTTGTAGTAATAATCGAGGTACTTTCTGACTAGGAACGAGATTCCAGTTTAAAGATGTTTAAGGGCAAGAAGGGCCAGGCGTTGGCATCAGATATTGGCAAGAGGAGTAAAACATTCGTACCTGGTGAACGTCTGCCGGAGAAGCGACTTGAGGGGCCATCTAAAGAAGATGTGGCCGCGATCAAGGTTTGCACTAGTGTTGACTATTTGAATATATGTGTATTTGTTTAACCCATTTCATTCTGGATACCGTTCAAACAGTATTTGCAAAGAACATAGAGCCAGATCAGCTGCCACGGAACGTTCCATCTGATCAGGCTCTATGCTGTTTGCTATTCAGATGATCTTGCTAAGACACTTGGCTATGCAGCAAACAACATAGATCCTGATCAGCATGCAGCGTTACGCTGCGGCTGATCTGGATCTATGTTGTTTGCAAAAGCCTTTAAATGTATCCAGAATGAAATGGGTTAAAACCCACTAAATCGAATACTGCCCATACGGCCGGCTGGGTTCTTCCTCCACCAATAACAGCTGGAGAGTCGAAGCGTGACCGTTGAGGGTCCCAAGGAATAGTTCACAGCTAATTAGGTCACCCTCTATACATAAAGAAATGTATCTGTATCTAAGCTGTGCATGTAGGTGCAATTTTAATTGGCCAGTTCAGTCTCCGGAAATGTGACATGTTTTCTACCAATTCAGCTTGCTTATGTATATGTACATACCTCCTAGAGTGACCCCACGGTGGATCATATAAAATCCTAGAGTGACACCATAGTGGATCGTATACAATTCTAGAGTGACACCATTTTGGATCATATAAAGTCCTAGAGTGACACCATAGTTGATCGTATAAAATCCTAGAGTGACACCATAGTGGATCGTATAAAATCTTAGAGTGACCCCATGGTGGATTGTATAAAATCCTAGAGTGACACCATAGTGGATCGTATACAATTCTAGAGTGACACCATTTTGGATCATATAAAGTCCTAGAGTGACACCATAGTGGATCGTATACAGTCCTAGAGTGACACCATAGTGGATCGTATACAGTCCTAGAGTGACACCATAGTTGATCGTATAAAATCCTAGAGTGACACCATAGTGGATCGTATAAAATCTTAGAGTGACCCCATGGTGGATTGTATAAAATCCTAGAGTGACACCATAGTGGATCGTATACAATTCTAGAGTGACACCATTTTGGATCATATAAAGTCCTAGAGTGACACCATAGTGGATCGTATACAGTCCTAGAGTGACACCATAGTTGATCGTATAAATTCTAGGTAGTGTAGAAATTGTATGAGTTGAGATTAACTGAATATGTAATGTGCTACGTGTGTTGTAGGCTGCTATTGCTAATGCTAAGACATTGGAGGAAGTAGAGAGATTAAACAGCATGTTGAAGACTGGACAGATACCCGGGAAGGCAGCACTTAGCAGATTAGGTATAATATATATGAAATATAATGCTTGCACTTTTTTCCATGTATTCTTTATTTTGTTTAACCCTTACTGTGCTGGAAGTGAGTATATTCATTTTTGCAAACAGCATGGAGTCAGATCAGACGCTGCCATGTGATTTAGCTGTCCGAATAGCAAACAACGTAGATCCTGATCAGACGGGGCGTGATCTGGATCTATGCTATTTGCAAATGTGATTTTATTTACTCAGTAGGCAAAGGGTTAATATCAGTAATGTTCAATGTGACTTATATATGGCTAGTGTGGAAATGTGCACTTGGACATTTTTCAGAAGTGTGTTTTGCGTTTATTTATCGTTGCTACCGGTTGCCCATATGAGCGACGCCTCCTGAAAAGATTAGTCATTGTAGATTTTTGGAAGATAGTGCAATGATACAGACAGAGACCCATTCCAGAGTCTCCCCTGGTTCGTTTACTTGCACGGTGTAAAGCACTGACACAAGACCTCGGTTTAGACAGGGGATCGAACCTGCGATCCCTGGATTACCAATATTTCAGAAGTATGGGAAGAAACTGTTTAAATGAGACTAAAATTGCACCTTTTCCTCGCCTCTTCACATTACTGTATATTTTCAAAGGATTATTATTTTAAAGCTATGCCGTAGAAACTGTTGTCATATGAACATTGTTTTCAAGCCCCCATCATTATGATAGAAAATGATAATGGAGTGATATACCCGATGTGAACAATAGGAATTTCTTATATAATATACTGATGTCATAAGCGATCAAAATTACAGATCATAGAACGTCATTAATGTTGGCACGACATTTCAAACGTTCTTTCAAAAGCATCTGTTTATATGTCTCACTAAACGTGTCAAAACTTTCTGAATTTATAGGATATAGAATTTAAAAAAGTTGAGGATTTGTTATTGAGACATTGTGGCATAGACCTTATATATCAACTTTATGTTTGTTATGTCTGAGTGCCTATTTTCGTGTGTCGCCGGACATTTATTCTTTCGAGTTTTGCTTTCACAAAAGAAAATCCCGACACGTCAAATTCAAGATTTGGTTCAAATAGAAATGATTACAAATTCAGAATGTGTGAAGAAAATATTGAACTCGGAATAACTTGCGTGGATATTAACTGATTTACAATATTCAATTTAAGCATTTTATCTATTGCTGAAGCGTCGCTGGGGCCATTTCACCTCAACACAATGGGTTGTTCACCGGTGTTAGACGTACATGGATTGAAAAATACTGGCCAGTAGCTGGTGGAAGAGCCATGGTTCTGCTTGTGTTCTCACGGCCTATGGTATACATGTAAATGGAAGCGATGACATATAGGGCCCCTGCCCGACCTTACTTAGGATATGAAACTTACATGTATAGTAGCGCAAATCCTGTACAGTGATATAGTAGCATAAATCCTGTACAGTGATATAGTAGCGCAAATCCTGTACAGTGATATAGTAGCGCAAATCCTGTACTGTGATATAGTAGCGCAAATCCTGTACAGTGATATAGTAGCATAAATCCTGTACTGTGATATAGTAGCGCAAATCCTGTACAGTGATATAGTAGCATAAATCCTGTATACAGATATAGTAGCATAAATCCTGTATACAGATATAGTAGCATAAATCCTGTACAGTGATATAGTAGCATAAATCCTGTACAAATATATAGTAGCATAAATCCTGTATACAGATATAGTAGCATAAATCCTGTATACAGATATAGTAGCATAAATCCTGTACAGTGATATAGTAGCATAAATCCTGTACAAATATATAGTAGCATAAATCCTGTATACAGATATAGTAGCATAAATCCTGTATACAGATATAGTAGCATAAATCCTGTACAGTGATATAGTAGCATAAATCCTGTACAAATATATAGTAGCATAAATCCTGTATACAGATATAGTAGCATAAATCCTGTACAGTGATATAGTAGCATAAATTCTGTACAAATATATAGTAGCATAAATCCTGTATACAGATATAGTAGCATAAATCCTGTATACAGATATAGTAGCATAAATTCTGTACAAATATATAGTAGCATAAATCCTGTATACAGATATAGTAGCATAAATCCTGTATACAGATATAGTAGCATAAATTCTGTACAAAGATATAGTAGCATAAATCCTGTACAAATATATAGTAGCATAAATCCTGTATACAGATATAGTAGCATAAATCCTGTACAGTGATATAGTAGCATAAATCCTGTACAAATATATAGTAGCATAAATCCTGTATACAGATATAGTAGCATAAATCCTGTATACAGATATAGTAGCATAAATCCTGTACAGTGATATAGTAGCATAAATCCTGTACAAATATATAGTAGCATAAATCCTGTACAAATATATAGTAGCATAAATTATGTACAGTGATATAGTAGCATAAATTCTGTACAAAGATATAGTAGCATAAATCCTGTACAAATATATAGTAGCATAAATCCTGTACAAATATATAGTAGCATAAATCCTGTATACAGATATAGTAGCATAAATCCTGTATACAGATATAGTAGCATAAATTATGTACAGTGATATAGTAGCATAAATTCTGTACAAAGATATAGTAGCATATATGCTGTACAAATATATAGTAGCATATATGCTGTACAAATATATAGTAGCATAAATCCTATACAAAGATATAGTAGCATAAATTCTGTACAAGAATATAGTAGCATATATAGTTGCATAAATGAGTATTTGATGTAAAACCCAAGAAACAAGACAGTTTTGACTAGCCATGTTTGAGGACAGGCATTGATTGTATGGATCAGGAATCCTGCCGGACTAGAAGAAAATGTTTTGCATTTCACGCAATCCCGTTAACGAGAGTTTTTCATCAATCAATCTTGCACAAGGCTCAGTATGTTGAGATATTTGTCTTAATTTCTGTTTTCAGCTCGAGGTGAGGACGAGGAGATGGAGGTGAATGGCACGTGACCATCTTAGCAACACAGTTACCACGGCAACCATATCTCATTGAAACAAACATTTCGCATCGTCATCATTTCCCATATATATATATATGCTACTCTTCCGTTTTGAACAGCTTTTTTTCTAAAATGTTGTGCTTTTGTTGGATGGGACGGTAGAAAAACAGCTGCAATTTCTGAGGCCGGGTAAATTATATTAGGCACAGTGCAATTGTATGTTGTAAGCTTCCACTACGCATATATTTAGTGCTGTTCTTATTTGGTCTATCTGATGTATCTACGCGTACACTTTTTCGGTATAAACCAACTTCAGCATGGTGAGATGGTCGTTTCATAACCAGGGTTCCTGTTGATTGCCAATGGTAACTAAGACCGGCAAAACAAATACTGGCACAAATTTGTTTTTTTGTTTTGTTTTTTGGCTCAACATGTTTTTTTGTCTTCAAATATTTGTCTGTGAACTATATGGCTCTTAGTTGGCTCCAAGGTTTTCAAATTGGCTCCAATTTCTTTCAACTGGCGATAGAAGTGGCGCATACAAAAATATAGATAGAGGGTACCCTGATAGCAAACTGGAGGGTACCCTGATAGCAAACTGGAGGGTACCCTGACAGCAAACTGGAGGGTACTCTGATAGCAAACTGGAGGGTACCCTGACAGCAAACTGGAGGGTACCCTGATAGCAAACTGGAGGGTACTCTGATAGCAAACTGGAGGGTACTCTGATACCAAACTGTTCACGTTTAATGAATGGCCGGTAAATGTGCTATGTTACCTGGTTTTTACTATTATTTTGCCTTGACTTATTATATACTTTCTTATTTTCACAGGATGTAAATGTGTCGGTTGTTAAGCGGATAAGAATGATACGAGATACGCACTAAATGTGTCGGTTGTTAAGCGGATAAGAATGATACGAGATACGCACTAAATGTGTCGGTTGTTAAGCGGATAAGAATGATACGAGATACGCACTAAATGTGTCGGTTGTTAAGCGGATAAGAATGATACGAGATACGCACTAAATGTGTCGGTTGTTAAGCGGATAAGAATGATACGAGATACGCACTAAATGTGTCGGTTGTTAAGCGGATAAGAATGATACGAGATACGCACTAAATGTGTCGGTTGTTAAGCGGATAAGAATGATACGAGATACGCACTAAATGTGTCGGTTGTTAAGCGGATAAGAATGATACGAGATACGCACTAAATGTGTCGGTTGTTAAGCGGATAAGAATGATACGAGATACGCACTAAATGTGTCGGTTGTTAAGCGGATAAGAATGATACGAGATACGCACTAAATGTGTCGGTTGTTAAGCGGATAAGAATGATATGCACTAAATATGTTGGTTGTTAAGCGGATAAGAATGATACGAGATACGCACTAAATGTGTCGGTTGTTAAGCGGATAAGAACATCAGATACATACACCAGGGTTCTAGATAATGATAATTTATATATTTTTGCACGGTTATTAGCCAGAAAGGCATTGTAGATGTAGTCATTTGTTGGTCATTTTCCTGTTCAAACTGATTATCACAATTTCTAAAAACATATTATTATCGTACAATTGTGTTTGTTACAAAATCCGTATTTCCCACAATTTACAGTAAAGAAATCTAAATGATTTTAAATGTACTTGAACATTGTTGAAAATTATATCGTTTTTAACTAGTGTAATGGTGTGTACATGTATATTAACCCAATATGTGAGGTTATATGTAGGCAGCCCGGTTAGCTCAGTTGGTAGAGCAATCGCCATGTTAGCAAGAGGTCCCAGATTCGACGTAGGAAATCATCATAGCAAATACATTAATGTGCTTAGATCACGTTTAGCATTTTTTCAGGTTCGATCCCCGTCTGACCCTAATAAAATTAGTATTTCAGATGGGACATTAAACCGAGGTCTAGTGTCAGTGCTGTACACCGTGCACGAAAAAGAACCAGATGAGACTCTGGAATGGGTCTCTGTCTGTATCATTGTACTATCCTCCAAAAATCTAAAATGACTAATCTCTTCAGGAGGCGTCGCTCATATGGGCAACCGGTAGCGACGATAAATTAACGTAAAACACGCTTAGCATGTTTTATTCTGGCATACGGAACGAGACACTCGCACACACTTTAAACATTTAATTTATTAACAGTTTTGAACAGAAATATGGCTTTAATGTGTGGCTATTCTGGCAGCAAAATATGAGACAAATCATGTGTTAACCGGCAGTTGATTCATGAACTTGAACAAATAACCGGCAGTTGGTTCAAGAACTTGAACAAATAACCGGCAGTTGGTTCAAGAACTTGAACAAATAACCGGCAGTTGGTTCAAGAACTTGAACAAATAACCGGCAGTTGGTTCAAGAACTTGAACAAATAACCGGCAGTTGGTTCAAGAACTTGAACAAATAACCGGCAGTTGGTTCAAGAACTTGAACAAATAACCGGCAGTTGGTTCAAGAACTTGAACAAATAACCGGCAGTTGGTTCAAGAACTTGAACAAATAACCGGCAGTTGGTTCAAGAACTTGAACAAATAACCGACAGTTGATTCATGAACTTGAAGATATAACCGGCAGTTGATTCAAGAACTTGAACAAATAACCGGCAGTTGATTCAAGAACGTGTTACATTGTACAGTGGTGATGCATTGTGGTTGGTTGGTGGTATGTCTTGTTACAGTGATATTTTGTACAGTATACTACAATTGGGTCTTAATAAAAAGGTTGAGAAGCAGATTACGCGTTGTGTTTTTCATTCCTGATATAAAATATCTAATCATGAATGCTTTGTACATTTCAGAAGTGTTCTATTACAGCAATAAAGGAGTGGCATGGGCGCTGTTTTCCAGTGGAGCGAGTAATGTTTTATGGCCCACCAACAAAAGTCAAATATGTGGGGTAGTGACCTCAATTGCATACGTTGTGGGCTGGATCCTCACTGCCGTTTGTTTGAGGGCTACTGGGAAGCAAGTTCTCTCGTGGCATGTCCATCCTGCTGGGTTATGGTTCTACATGGATGTTGAAGCAATGGCTACTGGGATGCAAATTCCCTTTTGTGGAGATGTCCATCCAGCTGTGGTCTTCAAAGTTGTTTTGAAAATTTCTAAAGCGACGCAATTCGCGTTGAAACGAGCGTTCTGATTGGATTATTAGAATGTAACTAGGTGCTTGTTTTTATATGAAGAATAATCATAATCCAATCAGAACGCTCGTTTCAACGTGAACTGTGCCGCTTGAGAAATTTTCAAAACAAATTGAAAAATTCTCCGAAATCTCTTTTTGCCGTACATTTTTGCCGAATAAACCTACACGTTAGTGGAAACACATTTTATTGATAATGTTATTCACTGTTAAAACACTCCCGTCGAAGATTTTTTTTTGTTGCTGACAGAACCTGTGTCCTAGTATGGAAATGTGACCTGCTATGGCCAATGTTTGTGGCAATTGTTTGCAAAGTATACATGCACGCAGCTTAAAGTTGTGTTTTATTTGAAGAACAATATAAAAACTCGGGATAGGCGATATAAACGGATAGATGTGTACAAAATTGATTCAGATAGGGCCATTTTACTGATCGATGCGAAATCTGACATCCCACAGAGTAGAACCCCTGTACTTAAATATATATACTAGTACCCCCAACTCCCTGTGGTTCCGTCTGTCGATTTTATACTTCTGGCAAAATGACCAAATATTATCAGACACTCGATACGGCTTGAATAACAGTTTGGTGTCAAATAATTATATGACGAATATGGCAAAATATAGCGACGCCTATTACCAGACTATGTGGGCTGTTATGCTTAACTCTGCATTTACGTTAATTTATCGTCGCTAACCAGTTGCCCATATGAGCGACGACGCCTCCTGAAGATTTTTGGAGGATAATGCAATAATACAGATAGAGACGCATTCCAGAGTCTCCTCTGGTTCTTTTACGTGCACAATGTAAAGCGCCGACACGAGACCTTGGTTTAAACAGTCCCATTTGAAAGATTTAATTATAACAATGTATGATAGCTGGACAGAGGTATATATAACATTGTTATAATTATATACCTCTGTCCAGCTATCATACATTGTTATATATACCTCTGTCCAGCTTTCATACATCGTTATATATACCTCTGTCCAGCTATCATACATCGTTATATATACCTCTGTCCAGCTATCATACATCGTTATATATACCTCTGTCCAGCTATCATACATTGTTATATATACCTCTGTCCAGCTATCATACATTGTTATATATATATATATATATACCTCTGTCCAGCTATCATACATTGTTATATATACCTCTGTCCAGCTATCATACATTGTTATATATATATATATACCTCTGTCCAGCTATCATACATTGTTATATATACCTCTGTCCAGCTATCATACATTGTTATATATATATATACCTCTGTCCAGCTATCATACATTGTTATATATATACCTCTGTCCAGCTTTCATATATGTGTTATATATATATACCTCTGACCAGCTATCATACATTGTTATATATATACCTCTGTCCAGCTTTCATATATGTGTTATATATATACCTCTGTCCAGCTATCATACATTGTTATGTATATACCTCTGTCCAGCTATCATACATTGTTATGTATATACCTCTGTCCAGCTTTCATACATTGTTATATATATATACCTCTGTCCAACTATCCTACATTGTTATATATACCTCTGTCCAGCTTTCATATCGTTATATATACCTCTGTCCAGCTTTCATATATGTGTTATATATATATACCTCTGTCCAGCTTTCATATATTGTTATATATATACCTCTGTCCAGCTTTCATATATGTGTTATATATATACCTCTGTCCAGCTTTCATACATTGTTTATATATATATACCTCTATCCAGCTTTCATACATGTGTTATATATATATACCTCTGTCCAGCTTTCATACATGTGTTATATATATACCTCTGTCCAGCTTTCATACATTGTTTATATATATACCTCTGTCCAGCTTTCATACATTGTTTATATACATACCTCTATCCAGCTTTCATATATGTCTTACATATACCTCTGTCCAGCTATCATATATTTGTTACATTTACCTCTATCCAGCTATCATATTCCCCACTTCTCCATAATTAAAAAAATGTCTTATTTACAATTTCATACAAAATGTGTCCATTATAAAACACTGCTTCTATTATTTAATGGTCACGTGTATTTTAACCCATTTTGTTGATTTTATTTTTACCATTGCATGTTTTTTCTCACTTCTCCCAAACATTCTGACCAAGAATGAGTCCAGAGTGTTGTGCACAAATATTTCTCTGGAAACATATTTGCATGTTGGAACATTATGATCCTATTTGCATATGATATACCTGCAAGCAAACGACCATGACAAACTTTATTATATTCATTTATTTACTCAAAATATTGCATACCCTATTGTATAATTATTTTAATATCAAAATATCAGAAATGGCAAGCAGTAAAATTCCACCTACATGTCCACATCCCACTCGGCCACATCCCCCGTCTGACCCTTTCAGATGGGACGTTAAACCGAGGTCTCGTGTCGGTGCTTTACACCGTGCACGTAAAAAAACCAGAGGAGATTCTGGAATGGGTCTCTGTCTGTATCATGCACTATCCTCCATCTAAAATGACTAATCTCTTCAGGAGGCGTCGCTCACATGGGCAACTGGTAGCGACGATAAATAAACATAAAAATACACGCACGTCTGATCAGATGTGCCATTAAGCCGTGGCTGATCTGGATCAAATGAGCGACGACTCCTGAAGAGATTAGTCATTTTAGATGATAATGCAATGATACAGACAGACCATAGATGATAATGCAATGATACAGACAGACCAATTCCAGAGTCTCCTCTGGTTTAAACCCATCTGAAAGACTTAATTTTATTAGGGTCAGATGGGGGATCATGTTGACCACTAGACTAAAGTATCCTGCTGTCAGTTCCTTTAAGCACACCAGGAGGTCAAATATCAACCGATTACTATTTTAACTGAGTAATTCCTGAGATAAGTATTCTGGTGCTTTACTGCACTGCTAAGATGTGTTTGGTCAAGATCTTAGAACATTTGCAAAATGTTTAACCAGAGCTAAAGTGGAAGTCGTGATAGCGCTGTGGATGCTCGTTTAGCCCGAAGTCGTGATAGCGCTGTGGATGCTCGTTTAGCCCGAAGTCGTGATAGCGCTGTGGATGCTCGTTTAGCCCGAAGTCGTGATAGC